>JAGTTD010000001.1:33534437-33986937 GCA_018398585.1 Simmondsia chinensis
TCACTTGATATCTGCAGAAGGGGTCTCCACTGATCCCAAGAAGGTGTCTGTAATGGCAAATTGGCCAGTGCCGCAAACAACAAAACAATTGAGGGGATTCTTGGGGTTGACAAGGTACTGTAGGAGATTTATAAAACACTATAGTATCATTGCTCAGCCTCTATTTGCCCTGCTCAAGAATGATGCATTTCATTGGAATGATTTAGCTCAAAAGGCCTGGGAGCAACTTAAGCAAGCGATGAATTCTGCACCACTGCTAGTGTTACCTGACTTCAAGGAGAATTTTGTGGTAGAAACTGATGCATCAAGCACTGGAATAGGAGCAGTATTGATGTAGGAAGGACACCCCATTTCATTCATCAGCAAGTGCTTATCATTGAGGCACCAGGCACTCTCAACTTATGAAAAGGAGTTGTACACTGTGGTGTTTGCTGTTGAAAAATGGAAACCATATCTGATTGGGGTCCATTTCGCCATTATTACTGATCACTACAGCCTAAAGTACTTATTGGACCAAAGAATCACCACTCCAACACAGTGCAAACTGCTGCCTAAGATGTTTGGGTATGATTACAGCGTATGCCATAGGAAAGGGCAAGATAATAAGGCTGGCGATGCCTTATCTCGTGTCACTGGGGCCTAACTTATGGGGATGTTCTTGTCCACCATTTCAAATGATATCATCGAGCAAGTGCAGGGCAGTGTGTAGCAGGATGAGAACCTGCAAAAATTGATCTCTGAAGTTCAGCAAGATTCCAACAAACACCCCCATTACTGGTGGGTGCAGAATCAGTTGTACAGGAAGGGAAAACTAGTAGTGGGTGATGATCACCAATTGCGTGAATCACTAGTGCATAGCCTGCACAACTCAGCAGAAGGGGATCATTCAGGGGTAAAGGTCACACTCAAGAAGCTTGCGAGCACTTTTTACTGGAAAGGGATGAAGAAATCAGTGAGGAATCTCATCAGAAGTTGTGATGTATGTCAAAAATTCAAGTACGAAACCTTGGCCACACCAGGGATGCTGCAGCCTCTGCCTATACCAGATCAAATTTGGGAAGACATCTCAATGGATTTTATTGATGCATTGCTAAACTCAGCTGGGAGAACTGTGATTTTTGTTGTGGTGGACAGATTATCTAACTATGCACACTTCATGGACCTCTCTCATCCATACTCAGCTAAGACAGTAGCTCAAAGTTTCCTAGATCATGTGTACAAACTACATGGGCTGCCAAAGTCAATCACAAGCGACAGAGATGCAGTGTTCATGAGCACTTTTGGGAAGGAGTTGTTCAACCTACTCAAGGTGCGCTTATAGCCTTCTACAGCACATCACCCACAAACCGATGGGCAAACAGAAGTGGTGAATCGATGCATTGAGGGTTATTTGAGATGTATGTGTGGTGACAAGCCTAAGGAGTGGGTGAAATGGCTACCTTTGGCTGAGTATCGGTACAACACTAACCATCACACCGCCATCAATACGACCCCTTTTCAGGCAGTGTATGGCAGGGAACCACCTCCCCACATTCATATGTGCACAAGGACTCACCAGTAGCTGCAGTGGATGAAATGCTGTGGAGCAGAGAGGCTGTTATTCAGCTCTTGAAGCAGCATTTACAAAAGGCACAGCAAAGGATGAAGGTTCACTATGACAAACATCATTCTGAGAGGGAATTCGAAGTTGGTGATTGGGTTTATCTCAAACTCAAACCATATATGCAGCATTCAGTACATAAGCGAGTGTGTCAGAAACTAGCAGCAAAGTATTATGGTCCTTTCCAAGTCATAGCAAAGGTTGGCAAGGTTGCTTACACCCTTGATTTACCTCCCAATGCTAGGATTCATAGTACATTCCATGTATCACTCTTGAAGAAAAGACTAGGCAACCACACTTTACACCCTTCTCTGCCTAAATTCTTAAATGATGGGCAATTGAATTGGGAGCCTATAGCCATACTTGATAGAGTATTGGTGAAAAAGGGCAATAGAGCAGCTGTCAAGATGTTAGTTCAGTGGGCTAACACCTTCCCGGAGGATGCTACATGGGAAGATGGGGATGAAATGCGCAAGAGGTTCCCTACCCTTGTGGACAAGGGTATTCTTTGAGTACGGGGGTGTTGTTAGGACCCAAAGTAAAGACTACAGGTGAATACAAATGTAATTGAAGTAGTTGAGTTAGTTAGGAGGTTATTTTGGTTGTTATATGATTGTATGCTTGTAGCTCTTGTATAAGAAGGGGATAACCCTGCATTTGTAAGCATCCAAGAAAATAATAGAATTTCCTATCCTTCTTTCTCTCTTATTCTTCTTCTTCCTTTCTCTTCTTCCAAATTCTCATTTCATTCAATTGACCCTATCAACAGTCTGCAAATATTACAGTGTATTAGATCAAAACAAATATTAGTCTTTGAAATTGATAAAGGAAAAGGCAAATGTGCCTACTTGGCACAGTAACAAGAATCACAAACAAAATTCATCCTTTTAACATTTAAATGCGAAAAAATAGATAATTTTGAAAAGGCACCTGCCCCAAAAAGATTGAGCCATAAAACAGCATCTTTATTATTCTGAACTAAAACGAAGTACAATGCTAATGATGAAGAGGATCCCACTGACTAAACATCCATATATATCATATAGTCCATTTCTTAATATACCCGCTCCAATCAGCATGACCAAATCAGGGGCGGTGTTTTGGAAGGGGTTACGCATGTCAGGGTTGACACATAGGAACCTACAACACAAATTATCATTTTTAACCATTTATAACATTTTTTAAAGTTTTTTTAAGTTGCATCTATTACTCTACAAGTTTTTCCGTGTACTATAATGGAACTGTTGATTGAGTTAAAAGTTTCAAAAATATTATAATAGGGTATCAAAAACTACCTTAACACCTTTATTACACCTTTCCTAACAAGGGCATTCATAATCCTAAACTTAATAAATATTAAAATATTTGTGACTTACTAAAAACTACTGAAATGTTGAGAAGAATAGTCAATATAGTATCTCGAAACTTTATTGGAATTTTAGAAAAGAAGAAATCAATAGATAAGTGTAGCACTTGACCTAATATATCAACTGATTTTATAATAAAAAATTTTACTTAAACTTTTTCTTGTTATGCAGCCATGTGTGTTTGCTTTGAGCTTGCTAGGGCTCACTCCACTTGCAGAGCGTGTGAGCTTTCTTACAGAGTAAGACATACTTGCATTTTCTGTCTTAAAATTACTTGTTTTATACAATTTTAGTTATCCAATTAAGTATCCATTGCTACAAATTCGATTATGAACTTACATCTTCTTTTGACATTGATTTCTTGCTCTTCTTTTTTTTTCCCCTCCGAAATCTCAGGCAAATTGCATACTACACTGGTCAAACAGGTGAATTTCTCATCTTTTTCTTCTTGTTTTTCTTGATAACTATTGTTAGTAATTTCATATATTAGTCCGGTAATTTGCCTCAAAATTATACACATATAAGTTTGTGGTTCCACCTAATATAATTAAGGTTATTTATGCAGTGAGTCCCTGTATTTTTACTATTGTGTTAATTTAGTTTCAAAATATCATACAATTGAAGTTACTTAAATCAAGTCAAGCTCTAAAATAATATTTAATTTATAACTAAAATTATAATATTAGTTAACACTAGAATTTGTCTTTCATGTCAAGAAACAAACACTTACATTCGTTCATTCATGATATTTGAATTGAATTAATCAAAATTAACATTCGTTTTATGATTGGACTTAATTCAAAAAATTTAAATTATACAAGGACTTAATTAAAAAAATTTTTAAGTTTAGGAACTAAATTAATACAATAATAAAGATTAATAATATAAATAATGTTATTATTAGGGTCAATTATTATTACTAAAGCAAAATCATTACTTTCAAGATAAATTTGTGGCTCTAATATTTTATAAGTCATATTACTACTCTGATAGTAATTATTTTAATCCTAATAATAACTCATAGATAACCCTATAATTAATTTGGAAATAAAATCACTGGTCAAATTTGTTTGCGTGACCAGGGCCCGCGCCATATGGGTGGGTGAACCTTGTAGTAACGGGTCCCATGACCGTGCTTGTTTGTCAACGAATTTAATTCTAACATTTAAAAATTTTATTACTTACCTAACTTATGTGCTGAAATCTGGTATTTTTTTTTTTATTAGATTTCATTGAATTTTATTGGATAATGTTAATTTTACACGTGATTCTTATCGTATATATGCGCCATTAGTATTTTCAAGCGAAATTCCTTGGATTATGATAAATATTCTCCAAATTTTAACGGAAGGTAACTAAATATTGTCAAAATAAAGTGTAGCATTTTTCCGTTAAAAAAATCACTAGATGTTATTTCAAGGCACCCATATCATTCACTGAAATTAATATTTAACAAGATAACTTATTCATAAAATTTTTAAATTTTAAGATCTTAAATGATAAAAATTTTAAACATTAAATATTTTATCATATATAATAAAAATAGTTAAATCTCCTAGTAACTAATAATAAATTAACATAAAAAATTATATTATTATAAGTAAATGACCTCATGCTGTTCAATGAAGGGTCAAGATTGACTCGTCTCACCTTTTTATAAGAATTTTACCATATATATATATAAAAAGTTTATGTTAAACAAACTGTAAGGTTTGAAACCTTAGCCAGCACATATATTTGTTTTTTTACAAATCACCATTGGCTTCCTAAATAGTTAAATATAAAATCTCACCTAGTATTTTGCAATGATTTAATCATAAAAATAATGTAAAATTTGACTTACCACACCTGACTTCTTTATTTTTTTGACCAAAGAAATCGGCCAACGGCCTCACCTAACTTCTTTATTTAAATCACATGAAAAGACAAATTCTTCTGCTTTCAATTTTTAAAATTTATCCAGAGAAAATATATTTTTGATGCAACCGGAATTAGACCATATGATTAGTTGAACGATATTGTATATGTAGCGCATTTCACTATAACATTGTATATTCTAGTCATGTTTGAAATTGACCCCCAAAAAAATAAAAATAAAAAAACGTGGCAGCTAAAAAAAATACTTGACAGACTCAAATGTTTGCATTAGACATTGCCCCTGAGCTTGCATGTAAGTTATTATTGTTGTCTCATTTGATTTGATTAGTGTCTACTTGCATTACACATGCCGTTTTGAAATAACCTATTTACAAGGTAGTACTCTGTAGGAATAAAGCTATATACATCTTATCCTTTCGGACCTTGCTTTAACGGGATCCTCTTTTAGGCACTAGATTATTGTTGTCGTTGTATATTTAAATTTTTATTTTTATGTATATGTCATTTGATTCCATGACTAATAGTGGAGAGCTCACATCTCTGTACAGTACACCTATTACATATCTATAATTTTTCTATTCAAAAAAAATGTTAATTGGAATTAATAAATATCCACACCTAAATTTTATATGCATATATATTATATAGGTTGCTAAATTTGTCATTCTAACTCACAAATTATTCATTAGACCCTGTCATCTATTATATATTAAGCTTCTATATTACCGCTATAATGGACATTATTCATTACTTTTCTAAGTCAATAAAGTTTTGACCGTAATATTTATGTATAAAATCAATAATGCATTTACACGAGTTAAATCACATTGACTTCCCATACTGTATTTTACTAACAGGACCCCACATTACTACGGTTGGATAAAAAAAGAGATCAACACATTAAAAATATACAAACATATCAAGCTATGTAGTTTGCCCATATGTTGTTTTAATATATTACTTTTATAAATTGTGTATATGAAGTAAAGTTCTTTTTAAGTGAAATTTGTTGCAAAACGATGGTTTGTCCACAGTTGGGGGACTGTTGAATGCGACGTGTGGAAATGCAACGGAGCTGATAATAGCTATATTTGCACTGAGGAATGGAAAAATAGAAGTAGTTAAGTACTCTCTCCTCGGCTCCATTCTCTCTAATCTCCTCTTAGTCCTCGGCACTTCCCTCTTCTCTGGCGGACTCGCTAACCTCCACAACAAGGAGCAGAAATTTGACCGAGTACGTACATTTTTCATTATATCTTTACTGCAAAACTGTTACATATATTGCTTAGGGGAGCCTAATTTGGCAGTTGACTGAGTTATGAAGCAGGTTCATGGTACCGGTTCTATAATGAGCCACTAGATTTCTCAACCTAGTCTAGATTTGGACTTTATTGTTATGATTAACTGGTTAGGATGGGTCCTTTTTATAAGATACCTCTAACCATCCATAACTTCTTACCAATGCGTGTGTATATAGATGCATAATATCAATTGAGGTTCACTCCTTTTCAACCAAAAGCCAACATTCTCTTTTACTAAATTTTTGGTCAAATTGTGCTTGTTGAAGACAAAAAGGGTACAAAATTATAACCTGTTTTGCCCCCATTTTCCTGTTTTAAATCAAGGAATATTGAGTTGGTAATGATATGATAATATTAACATTTCAATGTAGAGAAAAGACACTAAGCATCTATACATGAAGTCCAGTGAGATTTTATCTTAAAACTAATTTGTATTATGTAGAATACTCTTCTCTATTTCACAACCAGAATATGGAGTTTGTTATAAACTCACTCATGGTATTATGAATGCTACAGAAGCAAGCAGATGTGAACATGGTGATGCTGATGGTGGGGCTGCTGTGCCATGTGTTGGCCTTGTTGTCCAAGCAAGCAGGTGGATCTATGTCGCATGTCCCAACGCTTTGCTTATCTAGAGCTAGCAGTGTTGTCATGTTGATTGCATACTTTGCTCATCTGGTCTTCCAACTTTGGACTCATAAACAACTCTTTGAAGCCTCTCAGGTACTTCAACTAATACAAACATATTAGACCTAACTCTAGATAGAAAATTGCTTTGCTAGGGAGGAATATCCCACAATATAAAGTGAAACATTCTGCTAGTCACAGGCCATCTGCGATTCAACACATCTCCTCATTTGTAGTGTGGATCATGCCAAACTATCTTGGAACGGTAGTGATATTGGGGTTTGATCCACATTAAGTAAAAGGGTAACATATCTAAATTTATGTGGAAAAACAAGCATGCTGAGGAAGGGATGTCCTCACGCTATAATGCAGACTATGCCATAACTCTCACATGCTATAAGATTCCAACAGTATAGTATAATAAAAAAGATACAATAAAATTAAAATTTCACGATCCGCAACTATTTTCCTCGTCTTTAACCCAAAGGGAAGTGGTGGCATGTATGTATTGTGTCGTACACAAACTTGGCATCTTACACAGCCTGCAACTCAACTAGCTCGAACATCCTAATTGTAGCAAAGAAAAAGGAACTGTTGCCAGCATAGAAATTGTTATCATCCAAAAAATAATATGACTTATAAAAAAAAATAGTCATAAAATTATCCTAACAATAATATTAACAGGATGCAGAAGATGAAGAGGAGGCATCAGAGGAAGAGGCAGTCATAGGGTTCTGGAGTGGATTTGCGTGGTTGGTGGGGATGACTGCACTTGTAGCAATGCTATCCGAATATGTGGTTGGCACCATTGAGGTACGTACCTTTTTAGTTAATTTTTGAGCAATAAAACTAACATATGTACATAATTTATTTCGATTTTTTTAAAAAAAGGCTTTGATTGAATTACTTAAATTGCGGTGTTCAAATTATTCCACCAATCCCTTTGTTGTTTGCTTGTATTTCAGTTCGAGGTTTGATATTTCGTGGGTTGTCCTAATAACTGGTGTTAGAGCAAGCATTAATTATTGGGAAGCCCCTAACATTAAGTCCATCATCCATGATTGATATATATAAAGTATAAATTTTGAGTCCAAGTGAATTGAAGCTTCATCATCCTAAAGTCAATTCACATTAAACGTAGTAATTCACTAGGTTTACATGTTATTTTTTTCCCCTCACAACTCTAATTTTATATTTTTTTTATGAGATTTTTACTAGACTTATAATGAAGTTGTTAAGGCCAATTTTTACATATTTGTTATGGGCAGGATGCATCGGAGTCGTGGGGGATTTCGGTGAGCTTTATCAGCATAATATTGCTGCCCATTGTAGGCAACGCCGCTGAACATGCAGGGGCCATCATTTTTGCCTTCAAAAACAAATTGGTATTTCTACCCTTCTTTTCTACCTTGTTTCCGGTTGAGCAAAATCTGTCACGATATGATAACACAATGCAAAATAATTGAAACAAATTTAGGCATGACAAATTATGGCTCAAACCCGACCTAGGTGGCCAATATTTTAAGCATATTGTTAAGGAAAATGCTAAATGCTCCTAATTATTCAATTGAGGCATGTTTCGTATTGATTTCTATTTTTATTTTTGGTTTTTAGAAACTAAAATTCAGATATCAAAAACAGTTTTTGGTTTTCAGTTAAATTTAGAGCTGGCAAAATATGATCCGACCCATTTGATCCACTATGCAACCCGAACCTAACCCGAAAAATTTAAATTTATTGGGATCCAAACTCAAAAATGAACCGAATCAAATTTGACCCGACCTGAACTTGACCTTAAACCCGAAATGACCTGAACCAATTTAGACCCGACCCATGATGACCGGAGACCTAAACCAAACCTGTCTTATACCCTAAGTGACCCAAATAGAACTTCAACTTATTATAGAATATAAATGATAAGCTAATTATAGTCATTTATTTTATAATTTTAGTTATAATCTTCAAGATCCAATAAATATATTATCTAAATAACCAAATGAATCAACCTGAAATCCGACCTGACCTAAGGATGACCCGACCCGAGGTTAACCCGACCCAAGGTTGACCAGACTCGATGTCGACCAACCTGAGACTGACCCAACCTGAGGTTGACCCAAACCCGAGTCTAACCTAACCCGAGTCTAACCCAACCCAATTTTGACCCGACTCGAGATAGACCCATCGTGACATTAACCAAACCCGACCGAACCCGTTTGCTAGGTCTAGTTAAATTTGGAAAAAAAGGGAAACAAGGAAAACATAAATCACAATTAAATATTTTCAAAATATGGTCTTTAGTTAAAACTACAAATAATACCAAACGGGGCTAAATTACAAGAAATATTATTATAATCAATTACATTTGTATACACTAATAAGTTTTTACTATGGAATTAGGTACTTTTTTAAGTATCTATATGGCATTGCTCATTAGTCAATTAACATATTTGTTGTGTGTTATGTAACTATTAACATGATACAATATCATATTATGATCTCAACGATGCAAATTTACAAGTATCATATAGTACTGAGAATGATGATTGTCCCAATGCAGGACATAACTTTAGGGATAGCTTTGGGGTCAGCAACTCAAATTTCATTGTTTGTGGTAAGCATAATAATTCAATCATCATTAACATGTTTCTCATGCTTATTAATCAAAGATTTTCCATACGTGATATTACATTTAAGAACCAATTAACCACTGCTACAGGTTCCATTATGTGTAATTGTTGCATGGATTATGGGCATCAACATGGACCTCGATTTCAATGTCATTGAGACTGGATCTTTTGCTCTCACCATAATTATTGTAGCCCTCGCCCTACAG
Organism: Simmondsia chinensis; assembly: GCA_018398585.1. NCBI lineage: Eukaryota > Viridiplantae > Streptophyta > Magnoliopsida > Caryophyllales > Simmondsiaceae > Simmondsia > Simmondsia chinensis. Next base: position 33,544,044 of record JAGTTD010000001.1, read on the forward strand.
GTAAATCTATGTTAAGTAAGGTGCTCCATGAAATTATGTTTATTTTATTCTATTTTCTTTTCTACGATGGTACCTTTAAAGGGGAGCAACATATCCTTGGTAGGATCAAATCCGGGTGGATTCTTTGTCTCCCAGCGCCACCAAGCTATGTCCCTAAGGGGCTTATTTTCCTCTAACTAATTAAGAGAAGAGCTTTTTTTATAAATTTATATACTCTGTTTTTATTTTCCTTGTGATACTTTCTAACACATTTAAGTCACTTTAGGATGGGACATCGCACTACATGAAAGGATTAGTTCTTCTACTGTGCTACGTTGTCATTGGAGCATGCTTTCTTCTTCTAAAAGCAACTCTACGTAAGAACTCCGAACTTGCCTTCAAATATGTTACATATTATAATGGCAATTAATTCATCGATTTTAAGCTGGCTATTACATTATTTAGTTGGAAACACGAGTAATATAAAATTTGCAGCAACACTTCAACCTCAAGCTTTAATTGTATACGTTACGATATTTACTAATTGACATTAACCTCTTTGGTTTTACCAGACAAAGGGAATTTATTGAACTTGGAAAGCCAGATGACAGCAAATAGAATCCACAGAGCTTAATCTGGTATGCTTAATCTCTAACTCAGATTGTCCAAAGTCAATACATTACTTAATAATAAATGAATTTTTTGAAAAATTATATTCAAGCCAACAAAACTTGCCGAGCCTTTTTTAAGTCTTTGTTATTTCCATAATTGTTTTCATTGTTGTAGGTGGATTTAGGAATTTTCTCCATGCCATTTATTTTAAAAGTTCTTCAATAGGGTTGTTTCAAATACCAGTCTGGATCAAAAAAGCGGACCGGATTGGACCTATTCAATTTCAGCCAGTCCTCGGTCCCCAAGTTGACCTTATTTCGGGTTTCGATTCGGTCCGATCCAAACCCAAAAAACCTGAGTCCGGACTGAAAACCCGAATGATATTGTTGCGCATAATATATATTTTATTAGATTATTAGTATATTTTTTTCGATAATTAGCAACCTGCCACAGTACAAAACAAGCGCTCGAGCAAGCGATTAATTTAGACTTATAACATTTGGGCCTACAATTAGTTTAAAAATAGCCCATAAACACCTATATTAAATTATCTGATTTGTTTTAAGGATGACCTATTACATTATGTATATTGCTACGACTTGTACGCACAATCATTTCTAGTTATTTGCTCAAAAAAATTTATTTCAAGTTAATTTATGAAGAATTACATTGGTTATTAGTGGAGAATCGAAAAATGTGAATCAAATCATAAAGGCTACATTTTTGGGTTGAGTTTAGTAAACATAAGTTGTTGTGGTGAGTCATTGTATTGGAGGGTGATCATTTAGTATTCCTATATTTTCTATTGTTTATTTTTTATTCTTTTTTCCTATTAGATACCTTTAAAGTTGTCCAAAACTAACAAAATGTACTAAATTTAACTTATATTTAAAAAGAAAGAAATGATAATCGGTCCAGTTCAATCCAGTCCATAAACTATGCGGCCCGATTGGTTAAATTCGGCCCAGTCTTCGGTCTTCAAAAGTGGCTAGTTTTGGTCTTTTATTTGGTCTGGTCCAGTTCGGGTTTGAACCAATGATAACTTCTACTCTTCAAGGATAGCTTGAGTTTTTGGTTCAATGGACGCTATTTGCTTTTTTTTTCCCGAAAAATGGCGAAAATTCACAATACAAAAACCGGTGTTTCAATTGCCGCTATTTGTTTAAATAGCGATTTGAAATGCCATTAACATATAGTTCCTTCTAATGTCTAGCCACTAAGAAATTATAACTCAAGTGGTAGTATATACTCATGCTTTGAAAGTAAAGGGTGTATTCCTCTTAGTGGCTAAGAAGTTGGCGCAGGTATTAGAGTTTAAGTTTTTGGGGGTGTATTGCTCTAAGTTTTCGAAGATACTTCTCTTTTTATTTTTGTCCTGTCCTATGGGTTTCTCTAGGACTCCGCTTCGGTGGATGCTTCGGATTTTATATCGAGAGCTTTCTCTCAAATTATCGGAAAAAGGGTTGTATGACCTAAGAATTTATTTTCACTACATTTCATGCATTGAAGAATTTATTTTAAAAGTCTATTTGTTTTAGAATTTTCAGTACGTAAGAAACTATTTCAAACAATTATTGACATGTATTTGAACCGAAACATGTATATATTCACATAAATATTTTTTTTTTTATACATGGTAAGGACCGGGGGGGGGGGGGGGGGGGGGGGGGGGGGGACCCCACAAACTCCTCAATTAAGAGGACCACAAGCAAGGCAGGTGGGAATCAAACCTGGGACCTCCTGAATGGGTGCCGGCGATGCAAACCACTATGCCAACGCCCTAATGGGGATATATTCACGTAAATGTCATGCCTACAACCCTCTTTGGAAACATTGTTTTTGGAGGTAAGAGAGACTTTATTATAGGAAATGCTAAATTTGTCAAATTTATGTATCGAATGATATGATAAAATGTTATTAGATTATAAAAATAATATTAAATTGATTACTTTTTAATAAGCTAATGACTTTTGAACTTAAGTTTTTGGTACATTAAACGGGGTGTACGTTTTTGGCTCCTACAACATTGCTCTTTTCTTATATTTAGACATCTTTTTTTTTTTTTTTTTTTTGTGGGAAAATGCTCCCTAAACTGTTAAACTTACATTTTCATACTAATGAAAAGCAAAATATGATCTTTTTTCTTCATGCTTTTGTTGCAGCTTTGGTGGCACCATGAAATGATCACTCCATTGATAAAAATCATCATAACAGAAGAAGATTATGATGGAAGAATGCGTTGGTTGATTCTTTTTAATTCGTGTGGAAATTATGATCAAGTGGGTAGAGTGCATTTTGAAGCCCACATATAAAAGAGTTAAAGCTTGCCTTGACATGAGAGCTCAGTTGGATCATATCAATTAATATATTCTTACCAACTGAGGCTTGATCAAAAGCATGCAGGCTACACAATAATAAGTCATGATTGGATGTTATTGTTGTGATAATTCCTTTTCTTAGTCGAACTTTGAGTGAATTTGCGGAATCATCAATTGGTGTGTTTGGTATTGGATAACCATTTTGTATTCAACACACAGGCTTGTTTGTTTTAACATAATTTTTTTAATGCAGCACAAATAAAGGAAATTAGGGAAAGGAAGATTTAACAGCCTTTTTTTTAATTTCTTATTGCCAAAATAATTAAGAAAACAAGGGAAAATAGCTAACTCAAATCCTCACTACCGAAAATAGGAAAAAAGCACTAAGAAAATAATTTGTAGTTAAAATTGAATGCCGACTAAACCCCAGTCTTCCTCTTCTTTAAATGGAGAAGCTATTTGACCAGGAATAAGAGACTAAAAATAGAGAGGTAAATATAAAGATAATTAATAAAATCTACTAATCCAAACTAAGTTTCCTAATGAACATCAACTTTCTCAAACTCATTTCCTGCCGCACGTGTAACGCTCCCAAATGTTATACCAAATAAGCTTAAGTTAAAAGGGCGTTACACGGGCCGTACTATAATGAATTCCCTCATTTTAGTACGAAACCCAAAAATTTCAATCCATGATTCCCCAAAATTGCATAAAGGCTCCTATTATATATAATAGAAAATCTCAAATACATCAATACCAACAATTAAAAACTAGTAGTCCAGAAGCTCGAAATTACATATCTCAAATAGTCTATAACATTCTACTACAAATTTATTTAATACTCGAACTATGAAGACTAAACTAATTCTCAAAATAAAAAGTTGCTCCATCTTTCTCATCCTTCAGGAATTTTCCATGAACTACTAATCTGGAAAGTAAAGGAATTTGGTGAACGAACAACACGCTTAGCAAGTACACCACACACCATACCCGAATCAGGCATATTATTTTAAACGGATAAAAGTTCAACCAAAAAACGAGTAAAACCAATTTATCTTTAGAAATCATGTTAAAGTAGCACAAATCACAGCTTAATAATTTAATTTATTTCATAAGAGCTCTTTGGTAAAATTCACAGACGAAATGGAAACTACGGCCGGTATTATTCCAGCGAAAGGGTCACAATCGACCTTCACATTTCATATATTCAAACCGGTTCTAAGTGGATAGACCCGTAGGGTCAATGTAGATCTACGTGCCGGTATTATTCCCGCAACAAGGTCACAGATCGACTTTCACATTCTATCATTGATAGACGACTACGAAGGGTCAACGTAGTTATCTATAAGCTCTTCCCCTGAAACCTTTCAATTCAAATAACCAGTCCACAATAATTTCTTTCGTATAATCATAAGTACAAATTCTTTCAAAAAATCACATATTTAAATATCAGTTCAACGTATAAATCAATATAATTCAAACCACATATTAAAACATCAAATCAACGTATGTATCGGTATAATATAACAGTAGAAATCACATATTTAAACATCAAACCAAAGTATAAATTAGTATAATTCAAATCATAAAAGTAGAAATCATGCAATCAACCAAGTACATGTGCTTGAACCTATTTTAACAAACTAATAAACCATTCAAATATAAGTCTCGTACATCAAACCATGTAAAGCAAATTTTTCGTATTTTACAAAGAAGTAGGGGAGTGGTATACTTACATTTACTATCTTCTAATCCAAAAGTAGAACTCCTACTGTGAATTAGCCTCGGATCCTATAAAGCACAGAATCGGAATTTAGGGCTTTGACAAGAAAAGAGAGAAACGAGAGAAGGAGAGAGACATGGGAATTTCACAATGAGAGAGACAAGTCAATGCAGCCCAAGGATTCTCACGAAATGACCCATACTCTAACACGTATAATCCGGGCTAGAGAAACCATCCTAACTTCTCCTAGAGGTAGGGAGGAGAAGGACAGTTTGCGCCACAACAATCTCACCCACGACCTCAACAATCTAGTATGCCCCAACCTCTCGGTTTTCAATCGCAATGGTATGCTTCTAACTACTCTCAACCTCCTAATTTGAGCTCTAATTCGAATTTTGAAGAGAAGGTTTTGAGTGCGCTGAAAGGTTTAGAAGCCAACTCCCAACTCCTCCACTCCCATACACAATCAATCTCAAAGCTAGAAACCTAGATAGGTCAACTAGCTAACGCTTTGAGTAGGAGAGATGAGGGAAGACTCCCTAGCCAGGCTATAGAGAACCCTAGGAACCGTGTAAGGCAAGACAACTATCCTCCCCATCAATAACAAGCAAAGTCTATTACTGTGTTAAAAAGTGGGACGGAGGTTGACAATGGGGTGAGTGTTGAGAGTGGAGTACCCATAAGTGGTGAGGGAGAAGAGAAGAGCAAGGAAAGGGAGAAGGCAACCGATGAGGTCACGCACACTTCTCCCATTCTTAGGACCTCTGATCTTCCTTCCTCATATGTACCGAGAGTGCCCTTCCCCCAAGCTTTAGTTGCACCACATCCAAATGGGAAGGACGAGAAGTGGGAAGATATTTTGGAGACATTTAGGCAAGTAAAGATTAACATTCCCCTTCTTGATGCAATTAAATAGATCCCGGTCTATGCGAAGTTCATTAAGGATCTACTGAACCAAAAGAGGCGATCTAGAGCACATCTGCCTAAAAAAAGTATTTTCAGCCAAGCAAGTGAGCTCTATTCTAAAGTGTGACACTCCAATTAAGTATAAAGATCCTGGTGTCCCCACCATCTCTTGTTCACTTGGAGACTACCCGATCGATAAAGCCTTATTGGACTTAGGAGCAAGTGTCAACATTATTCCTTATTCGGTTTATGAGAAGTTAGGCTTGGGAGAGTTGCAACCAACCACGGTGACCTTGCAATTAGCAGATAGATCAACTAGGATTTCCCGTGGTGAGCTGATTAGTGTACTAGTGAAGGTAGACAAAGCCATGTTTCCAGTTGATTTTCTTATGCTTGACATGGAACCTTCTAGTCATCCGAAAAACCATATCCCTGTCATTCTAGGTTGGCCTTTCTTAGCGATGGCCAATGCTATCATTAACTGTAGATCCCAGGGTAATGGATGTTAGTTTTGCAAACACGACTATTAGGTTAAACATTTTTAAGGCTTCTTTGTCACCCACTAGTGAGGATGAGTCAGAGTATTTTTGTGTGGATATTGCTGATGATTTGGTGGACCAAACACTCTCCTCTACCCTAGTTAATGACCCTCTTGATGAAAATGCAAAACCTTCTAAAAAGATGCAACGAAGGTTGAACCCGAACATGAAAGAAGTCTTGGGTTGGGGGAAGACTCACGATGTTATGGTTCAAGAGGAAATTGTACTAGGCCATAGGTTGTCTAAGGAGGGTATTGAGATTGATAGAGCTACGATAGATTTGAATGTGAACTCCCCCCCCCCCCCCCCCCCCCCCCTTCTCAAATGTGAAACAAGTTAAAGACTTTTTAGGTCATGCGAGTTTCTATAAGGGATTCCTTAAGGACCATGGGAAGTTGACTAGACCATTGACTAGTGTGCTATCTAAGGACATATCAGTTGAGCTCGATGAGTCTTGGTTGGAAGCTGATCATAAGCTTCGATCTACACTTTTTGCTGCTCTCATTAGGCATCCATCCGACTACTCTCTCCCTTCTGAAATCATGTGTAACACTTCTGATAGTGCTGTAGATCTTGATTTAGGAGAGCTCGGTGAAGTTTCTTCTTTGGTTGATGCCATTACTTGATCTTCGATGGACCCATTGTGCCCGGCTGAATGCGTAAAACTTAGCGCTCCTAGGAGGCAGCCTAGGTTTGTTATTTTTTGTTTTTAATTTCGTTTTTGACCTAATTAGTTGCTTCGAGGCTTGTTTTCCCTCTTTTCAGGTTCTTGTGATAGGTTGAAGGAATCATATATACATGTTCACGCCGTCTCGTCAGGTTGTATTGCTCCATCTCACCTATCTCTTGTGCTTTAATGATTAATGTTGTTGCATTGAGGACAATGCATGATTTAGGTGTGTGGGTGAGGCTCATTTGCACGTGCCCATTTTTGGTCGAATTTTTAAAATTTGGAACATCTTTTTGTGCATTTTGAGCATGCATTATAACCGTTTAGCCAAGCTTTCCTTGATCGACGCGTATGTTATGATGACAATGGGATTAGGTGCTTATTTCGTTCATTTAATTCCATGAAATTAAATGATTCTACTTCATACTTGTTAATGAGTATTATTTATCATTGTTGATATTAATGGGTTCTACTCATGCCGCTCACATATTCACTATGCACAGGACTTTTGTGTTGTGAAAAATGTAAAAATTTGAGTAAACAACCCTCTATATCTTAAGTTTTGCAAGCATGCCCTATTGGCTTATCCTATTCCTTGCCCTTGATGTTATGTAAAGTACTGGTTGGTCAATGTCAATTGTAATGATGAAGTACGTGTTATAAAAAAAAGTCCTCAAATGGACAGAAAAGAAAGAGGAAACAAAAAAGAAAAAAAAAGAAAAGGAAAAAAGAAAAAAAGGGGTTTCCTCCAAAAGAAAAAGGCAAAAGAAAAAGAAAAAATAAAAATTGATGTACGTTCGTGATAAAGTTTCTTTTGTGCTTTATCAAGGTCAAAATGTTGTAAAGTGGTCACTCATATGCCACTTAAAATTTCTCTATGTATAGGCATGTGTTTAGGTGATTCAATGGTGCGGTTGCACAAAACCTTTATATATTTGGTTGGAAGCGATAATTTGAGGAGATTCTGTGGCATGAAATCCTATTCACTTTCACTGGTGCGTTGCTTGAGTAATTCCTATTAGTTGATACAAGGTTAATGAAATTCTATAACGAGTTTTGAAGTTTAATCATCTAAATTCATGGAATTGGAGAATGCTCTAGAGGATTTAATCTTATCTTGAATTGTAATATAGGTGTTAATTTCGGAAAACTTGGTAAAGTTTGGGAAAGTCGGGGTAGTTGGTCACTTTAGTCTTTATGTTAAATCATATACTTTGCTCGAGGACTAGCAAAGGTTAGGTGTGGGGGTGTTGATGCGTCTCATATTTACGCATCTTTTGATTATTATTTTAATTATTTTACACCTATTTAATTATAGTTCTACACTCATTTTGACAATTTTTATGTTTAAAAAGTTTGAAATTAAAGTTCCGAAAATTGTCAAATTTTGGTGCAAATAAGTCAAATTCGATGCGTAAACAATTAAATCAAGTCAATCGAGATTTGGGACAAGAACGTAAAAGGTCGACCCGCATCGTTGCAGTACCCTTGCCGCACTGTTCATCATCCCCTACCTCCAGCCCAAGCTCACCCGTCACCAGACCAGGCCCAAAATCTAACCCCGGCCCAACACCGACACCAGACCTGTGTCTTCACCGGGCCTCGACTCACCTCCGACACCAGCAAGTTCGGCCCAGCCTGCGTCCTGTACAGTACCCAACACCAATTCAACCCACCACCGGCCCAACACACGTAGCAACACGGCCCAGCTCTGCAGGTAGGGTTTTGTCATTGATTATAAAGAGAGGAAAAGGGCGAGCGTGTGGGGGTCCCTGTTTTCAGGGGGTTCACCGCCTCTCTCTCTCTCAGCCCTGTTTTTCCCTCTCTTTTCTCAGAGCTCTCTCTCTCTCTCACATACTATTTTATTTTATTTTTCTTTCTTTTTCGTTAAATTGGAACGAGAGCGAAATTAGCGTGAAGATGAGTTCGTTCATCTCCTCCTTCACCGGATCATCCTTAACAGAGAGCTAACTTGCTCTCTGGGATTAGATGAAATCTTAGCCTTTACTTTTGTTTACTTTTAATTCGGGTTAATTTGATTGTTTACATGAATTGCTTGGTTGAGATAAATACTTTGAAATATTATATTTTTATTATTTATTCAATTGATATAACTATTGAGTTTGTAACCTTTAATTGTTGATATTGATATTTATAAATTAATTCTTTGTGCTTGTAGTATTAGGATTAATTAATCAAGCAATAGTATTAATCGAATTGTTAATTAAAGCCTATCTTCTCTATGCTTTAGTTAGATAGGGTCAATACGTGATAATTAACAATACGTTAGGTAGAGCCTATTTTCCTTATGCTTTAGTTAGATAGGGTCAATACGCAATACTAATAACATTACCTTAGTAGGTTGAAGCTTGTAGCCTAAACCTCTACCCGTGTAACAATCAATAATCCCAATTTAAGAGTTAACGCAAAAATTATTGGCTAATGATGGATTTGAAACCCTAGGCTCCAATTTAATACACATTCCCGATTAGTAATAGATTATTTTAGTTTAATTGTCATTTTCTAGATTAATAAACACAAAAATATCACTTTTCCTTAAATCAATTTAGATCATAGATTAAATTCACGCACTCTTAGTCCCTGTGGTTCGACACTCTTTCGCCCTACACTTCAATTTAGGTGTGTTTAATAGATAGGGTTTTATATTAAATTTTGATAAACGTAAAAAAAAACACATCAACTTCCACTCATTTGGTAAGATTTTTTTTTAAATTCCTTTTTAGTTTTTGTATAACAAAGTGCCACTCCAACGTTCACCGATACTCATAAAAATATTCTTCTTACTCATTGTCCATAATCAAAATTTGTTCTTTGTTTTTATTAAAAAAAAACTTTGTTCTTTGTTATATAGTTATGATCCAGTGGTTACTTTATTGAATTTTGGTTGTTGTTGTTAATGAACTTTCGCCATAGTAGACAAAATATACTTTTAAGAGCAACATATTGCATTCCTTTACGGGTAAGTAATTCTATACCCATACACTTTATTTTGTTTTTAATGCTTAATTATTAATCATGATATTTTACTCAACATTGTATTACATAAATCAATCTTTAGCATTATCATAAGTTGCATTAGAAATAGCATCATCCTCGAGAATGATATGAGCCACAATAGGATTGGGGGTATTAATATAGATATTCTCAAGGCTAATCCCAAGGTCGCTTAGATGTTTGTCATGTGTCCCTGATGAGGTAGCTTGCCTAGTCATCTCACTTAGCATTTTTGTGTATAAATAAACGGGTCGGATTTTGGGAAAGGATTATGTTGAGTAATGTGATGTTTAGCTCTCTTTCTCCCCCTTGATCTTCTTCTATACTTCCCGCCTTCTTCTATGTAATCTCTCCCCTTTTTTACTATAATATAATACTATCTTTATGTTTGTTAGCTTGATCGGGTTTGAATTGTATCAATTGGTATCAGAGCTAGCAATCCTTGGCTCAATTGTTGATTTTTCATTCTACATGTAAGGTGTTCGATGAAATGCCTTAAATAGTCCTTGATTAAAATCAATTGGCATCAATGGATTTCGCGTTACGTTAAGTGGTTGTGGCTGAATTATTGGACATGAGTACGAAGTGTAAAAAAATAGTAAAAAGATTGGATTAATTTCAGGTTAGCTGTAAAGAGGCACGAGAATAATGGAGATCTATGAGTAGAAGTTACCTGAGTATTGATTTGAAAGAGGATTGTGCTGCAGTGGGAGATCTGGTGATTTGGCGGACAAACATCTTGACCTCGACATCCTGGGGACATTGGTACCACCTCCGACCAAGATCAATACAACACCACTACCAACAGAGAGGTACTCTGATACGAGCCAAAATAGGATTGGGGGTATTGATACAGATATTCCCAAGCCTAATCTCGAGGTCGCTTAGATGTTTGCCATGCATCCCTGATGAACCTGATCAAGCTAACAAATGTAAAGATAGTATTATATTACAGTAAGAAAGGGAAGAGATTACATAGAAGAAGGGGGAAGAAACATGGAAGATGATGAAGGGGGAGAAAGAGAGCTAAACATCACATTACTCAACATAACCCTTTCTCTAAACCTTGCCCCTTTATTTATACACAAAGATGCTAAGTGAGATAACTAGGAAAGCCATCTCATCAGGGACACATGGCAGACATCTAAGCGGCCTCGGGATTAGGCTCGGGAATATTTGTATCAAGACCCCCAATCCTATTTTGGCCCATATCAGAGAACATACTACTACTGGAAGTAGTTTTCATTAACATTTCTTTGTTATATATCTTATATTTTAAAGAGTTTTTCCTCCTTAAGATCTAAAACCCAAGTTCTCTATATTTAGTATTCCATGTGGACTTTTACTGTAAAGAAAAAGAAAATTAATTTGACTTAATAAGTCGTATACAAAGGTGGGGGACATGGGAAGCATGAGAAAGTCAATTACAATCCAAGAGAAAAGAAAATCAAATCTTCAAAAACATATTTGGTACTTATTTTTTCAAAAAATAAAATTTTCTTCAACTCTAAAATTCAATTCTTTGCTGCCCAAAAACTTTGTGTGAAATTAAAACTTTATGTGTGAAATTAACACTAATTCTTGCTTGATTTTTAGTAACTTGTTTTAGTATTGATATTCAGGCCTTTTAGGAGATTGACTATCCTTTGTTGTTATTTTTCATATTTGATATGCATGTATATAAAAGAAAAACTTTTACTACAGTACACCAATCTTCTCTATATATTATGGTTAAATTGTTTTCAGTTCAAAAGTTTTCCACTCAGTAATCAAGCATTTGTAGGCCTTACGCTCTTCATTTCTAAAATTTTAACAAAAGCAAATAAAATGTCTTCGATGAGCAAAGAAATGATAACAATTTTTTAATTGCGAAAAAATTAAAAATTCCAAAATTCACATTTTGGATCAAGTAATACTAAGGAAAATATGTTCAAATATATAGTATTACTTTGTATAGTATGTCTACAATATTAATGCTTCTATAAAATTGTAAGTCATATTTATGTATATCAACATAGTAACTAGCACATTAGTGGATATGATATTTATCATACATATTTTATGTATCTTTTTGTAAATTACATAACTTATATATGTACAAACCTAATTTTAATAATACATTATAATCAATATCAATATATCTATCTCTTTTAATACAATACAGAAATAGTACTCACCAAACTAGAAAATTTCACACCCTAATTTCACAACAAATGCAAAATCGTGAATATAAAAATGCAATTCCAAAAAAGTTGAAAAGAAAAAATAAAAATATTAAGAAAGAAAACTCTATGAAAAAGAAAGAATACAAAAGAAAATATCAAGAAGGTTGAAAATATTTTGTAAAGATCAAATTTAATAAGAGAATACAAAAGAAAGAAAAAAAAATGTAAAAGATACCAAATTTGTAAAAAAAAATTCAAAACAATACATTAACATCTTAAATAAAAAATTCTTTTAAATATTAAAGATCAAGAACATTTAAAATATGACTAAGGACTTAGTGAAAAGAAATTTTCAAAATAACAAGAAGCTCAAAAATAATAAATATAATAATAAAATAAAATTATAATAAAACTAAATCAATTCAAATCTTTAGACAATGTGCAAGAAGAAACAAAATAAAATAATAATGTATAAAAGAATTATATTTTCAAAAGACTTTTTTACACAAAGAGCGTGAGGCATCATATTTTTGTATATAATTAAGTATAAATTTTCAAAAATGTAGTTAATATAGTTTCGTAGTATTTACAATTTACCTCTCAAATCATTCCAGTTCTTACTAGAGTAGAAAAAGAAAAGAAAAGAAAAGAAAAGCGGCCCGAGTGTGAAGCGATAACGCAAAGCAGAATCAAACATCCGGTGGGTAATGATAACATCGGAGGCAATGTCCTCTGCTCCCAACGCATCCCCTTCAGCATTCCCTCTTTCACGAAGAACGCATTCCCAAAGGAGAGCTTCTCCACAATTTCACTTACTCTGTCTCAATTCTCAATCCAATCCTGCTTTCCAGAAGGACAGTTACCACCGCAATAACCGAAGGTTCTCTTTTATTCTCTCTCTCCGACTATGTTATTTCATAGTAGTTTTGGTTATTTCAGTGTAAAAGTTAGCGAAATTTGCGTTTATCAGTCTGGTTCTTTGTTTTTGTAGTAGTGGTGACGGTTCATCGCATGTGATTCTTGTAGAGAGGTACTCCAATGGCGCCACCAAGAGGTACATCGATTCCTGTTAACAACTTCTTATGTGAGTCAAATTTGAATCCCACAAAGGAGTTGTAGGAAAGAAGACACCTTATTCCTCCTATTTTCAATTGGTTTTAGAACGGAATCTCACTTGAGTTTATATATGGATCTCATGTTTGCCAACTTTACGGGTTGGGACTAAAGGCCCGGTGAAATTTAACACCCACTATGCATGGCCTTTGCCTCTGGCTAAAGCATATAGTGGATGGATTTGTTATCCAAAGCTCCGTAAGCTAAGCTTTCAGTTCTTTTAGAATAATTGCTATAATATTCAAGTAACATGGAAAAATACAGGATCGAAAAGCATTCAGGTTGATACATGATCGTAACCCTTTCTTCTCTCTCTCTAACTAGAAGCAATCTTTAATGATGGAAATAATGAACTTACTGTGGGAGATGCGGTGCCAAATATTCAATAACGGCGCTCTGTTATAGAGGAGCGAAGAGGGTCAATGGATAACTGCCTAGAGATAAACCATCCACCATGGTTCCCTTAATTAGCTATTCTTGACAGTGATATTTTAAATGAAGCTTTTGATTATGGTACCTTTGCATTCAAAACGTTCTAGTGGTGGAAGTTGCATACCATGTTGATTTTAGTGAGCTGCCGTGTCAAATCTCTTCGTTTGAGGTGTATCCATGTTGAATTAACCCTGATAGACTCTGCCTTCAATCAGGGAAGTGTGATCATGTAGCTTTTTTGTTTTTCGAATTGATGGCTTCTGCCAAGGTAATTCTTGATTGAAAGACAACTTTTTCGAGCACAATTAGAGGCTTTGTTCATGGATTGAAGCATGAAACTAAAGGGTGTTTCTTCATTCTTAAATAATAGCTCTTTCACTACTCAGTTAGTGATCTCAATACTCCATAATCTGTAACCTTCAGCCAACCTTGAGCGATCCAAGTCCTTAGTCTCAACTAGATTGATTGATTTTGCTGCTTCTATTGGAAGAAAGATCGGATACTATTACATATCTCAAAGTCATATCTAACTATATTTTAAGGATTTTCATCTGTTCTTGGTCTAATATGGAGTGTTAAGTGTCATATGTTTTTGTGTGTTTATACCATGACATAAGTGCTTTGGCATAAAGAGGCTAAGTAAAATGAGGTTGCAGCAGTGGCACTGGGTTTCACATACTGAGACCTTTCCTACACTTCTCCTGAAGCCAAATACGTTCGTGTCAAAATAGTAGAGTGGAATGTTTGATAGGTGTTGAATATTTAGTCCTGAACTTTTTACTGCTTAGCTTTTGAGCTAGAGTGCATAGTGGTCTATGGAATGACATTAGCTGATCTTGCATAATGCTTATGGGCATTGCATACAGTTGCTCGCTTTATGTATATGTCATATATGAGTGATGCAGTGTGCAAGAACAAATTTAATGGTTTTAGAAGATACGATGTTTTAGGCTTCATTTTATTATATTTTGTTAGGCTGTTTGCTAAGATTAGGATATTTGTTAGGCTATTTCATAAGATTAGGGTTTACTACTAGGGGTTACCCTTCCTTTGTAAAACTTTTGATTTTTGATTTTTATTTGTGGAACATTTTGTTTGTAGCCAAAGCAGTGCTACATCAATGAGTGTCTTTCCCAAGACTCTAACATATCTCATTTGATAGAGATAGAGGAAAAATGGTCATGATGGTTTAGGATAATTATTAAGAAGTTGAATAGTTGTAAATTCTATTAAGATCTAGAATATATTATTAGTTAGGATTATTATTAGTTTTCTGTATTGTTATCGTATTAGGAGTTTGTTATTATCTATTTAGTAGTTTACTTTCATTTAGGTTTCAATTTTCTTTGCTATAAATACCTATGTTACCAAAGCCTATGTCAGTTCATTAGACTATTGAATAAAAATCACTTGTTTTCTATTTTTTAAGCACGGGGCTGCTTAAAGCTAAGTACAGGGTACTTACTTGGTTGGGCATAGGACTGTTCAACTGTCCTCCTAGGCACAGGGATGTCTAGGAACTCCTTTATTATGCACACAGATGCTTAATCTCTATCAAATTGGTATTAGAGCAAGTTCCAATCTATTGCTTCTGTTGCCACGACCTCCATCACCACCGTTCATCATCATTGCTACCCAACCACCATCATCTTTACTCATCCGTCTCCCAAACATTAAAAAATACAAAAACAAAAAAAACAAAAATTACCACTTTCATACTAATGCAGTCCGGTTGTTTCTCAAGCAAATTCAACAATGAACAATCAACCACTCAACATTCAATCAAACAATCAACAATTAACAATGGGAATCAGAGATCCACTCTTGTATTGTATCATATAGTATTGGCTTCTATGTAGTATAAGCGTTACAAGTATCAAATTGTATAGTAGTAGTATGAAGAAGAAGGGAGGGAGGAACATTGAGAGAAAAATCTCCCTATTTTATTTATATTAAGCTAGAGATGACGTGGTTGATGATTCCGGCCTGCAACTAAGGGTTGACGTAGCACTCGAACGGAGTAATACCAATATCAAGAGTGTTGACACCGCCTCTACGACTCGACCCTTATCCCCAATGGTCAAAATGAGGGAAATGAAGCTGAAAATTGTGAAGAAATTCCCATGTCGCATCATTCGCGGTTTGACCGATCCACTAAACGAGTACTTGAGTAGAGGCAAGTCATCGGTGCTTGACTATCGGACGATCTAGAACTAGTTCGGGCTGAAGTTGCAGAGGGGCCGGAGCCCATGTAGCGGCTAAGGGGGTAGTATGGGCCAGAACTGTCATGTAGTGCTTGAGGAGCGATACGTGGATAGTGGGGTGTATCGAAGCATGAGCAGGGAGATCGAGTTTTTCTGCCAGGGATCCAACTCAATCAATGATGCGAAAGGGGCTGTAATAGCGTGGAGCGAGCTTGTTGTAATCATAGGAATCGACATTGTGTTGCCAGTGAGATTGAAGTTTCAACCAAACAAAATCGCCAATTTGAAACTCACACTTGGAATGGTGACGATTAGCTTGTTGTTTCATGCAGTTCTGAGCTCATTGTAGATGATGCTTGTGTTGGGCAATGGTGGCTTCCCTAGCGGTTAGGTTGTGGTCCACGACATCAACAGTTGACTCTGCGGTAGGGATGTAAACGAACTGAACGTTTGATGAACTACTCGTGCTCGAAATCGATTAGGGCTCATTCGTGTTCATTATGAGGGCTCGATAGCTTATCGAGTCGAGTTCGAGCAGGCTAGATAAGCTTAACGAGCCGAGTTTGAACAGGGGTGTGCTTGACTCATTAACGTTAGCAAAAAGTTTTATGAGGGCTCTCGTTAAAGGGGTTGATATGAGCTTGTTAAAAGCTCATTAAGGGCTTGTTAATAGTTGGTATTGGTTTGAAAATGATTCGATAATAGGTCGATAGTAACTTGAAAAGCTCAGCTCTGTAGTGAGCTCGACACAATAGCGAGCTCGGCTTGGTTTTAAGCTCATTTGGGCTCAAAATGAGCTCGATTCGGCTCAATATTTAGCTCCACGGGCTTGATAAGCCGAATGAGCCGAGTCGAGTATTGAACACATTGAAATTTTATGGAATCGAGTTCAAACAAGGGTTGGGAATGCTTAATAAGAGCTCTACTCGAACTCGAGCTCGATAAGGGTCGAACAAGGGGGTGCTCGGCTCGTTTACACACCTACTCGCTAGCTAAGTATGGTAGGTGGACCGGGGGAGGTTGGTCGTATAGAATCTCATATGTTGTCACGTGGGCGGCCGAATGGAACGTGGTGTTGTACGACCATTCTGCCCGAGGTAACCACTCGCTCCAATTGGAAGGGCACTCACTCGCCATACACCGTAAGTAAGTCTCGAGGCATCAGTTCAGAACCTTCGTTGAGCCTTTCGACTATGGATGATTGGACGAAGATAAATTCAGCTTTGTACCCAATCGAGCAAAAAGTTCTTGCCATAGAGTACTAATGAAGGGCTTGCGATCTATGATAATACTATTGGGAACTCGGTGGAGCCAGTAGATGTGATCGAGGAAGAGCTGAGCGATGGTGGCTACAGTGTATGGATGCCTCAGTGCCAAAAAATAACCATATTTGCTCAAACGATCCACGGCTATCAAATTTATCGTGTTACGGGAAGATGTTGGTAGACCCTTAATAAAATCCAGAGATATACTGCTCCATACAGAGGACGGAATCGGTAGGGGTTGCAAAAGACTCGGAGGTGTGGGGGTGTCGTATTTATGTTGCTGGCAAATGGAGCAATTGTGTATGTAGTCCCGAATGTCGCACTCGAGACCGTGCTAATAGAACAACTTCTGTATGCAACTGTAAGTGGCTTTAATCCTGGAGTGACCTCCTTGAGTGGAATCATGAAGCCAAACTAAGATAGAGTGACGTAGGTGTGCATCGTCCTAGATGACCAGCCAGTTACTGTAATGGGGCTGACTGGACTGCCAGGTCAAGCACGGGTGCAGAAGTGGTTCGATTTATCCTCAATGATGTGAGCCAGTGCTGGATCGGAGTGCCAAGCATGCTGTAACTTGGCATGAAACTCGGATGAGATCGATGATAAAGCCATGCATAGAATGTCGGAGTCGGATAAACGAGAGAGGGCATCAGCAGCTCTATTCTCAGTTCCTTTCTTGTAGACGATGTTGTAATCAAATTCGATGAGGCGTGAGAGCTAAAATGTTGGAACAACGTGGACAACTTCTGTTCAAATAGGAACTTAAGACTTTGCTGATCGGTATGGATGATGAAGTGGCGCTCGGTCGAATATTGCTGCCACTTAATTACAAAAAAACTACAGCCAATAACTCACCCTCATTGATGGACATCATCTGATCCTTAAGGTCTAAGGTGGGACTAATGAATGCAACAGGTCACCCCTCTTACATTAAACTACTCTTATAGCAGTACCTGAAGCATCGGTTTCGATGACAAACGTTTTGGAGAAGTCCAACAAGGCCATCATAGGTGCGCTCATTGACACACGTTTTAGAGGGTCAAATGCGAATTCGGCTATGGCATTCTATTGAAAACTATCTTTTTAGCAACTTGGTCAAGGGACTTGCTATGGTACCATACTGAGATATAAAACGACGATAGTATCCAGATAGACCCCAAGAAACCCTGCAGCTGCTTGGCGGACATTGGTCGAGGACCACGCTACCATGGCCTCAAGTTTGCGTGGGTTGGTCGACACCCATCCCCGAAAACAAAATGATCCAAATACTCAATTTGGTGAGCACAAAAGGAACTTAGCACGACTGGCTGTGAATCGATTGTCTCGCAAAAAACCCATCATAGGCGTAAATGATGAAGTGTCTCAAGTCAGGTTATAAATGAGGATATCATAACAAAATACTAGGACAAAGTGGTGAAGGTAAGGACGAAATGTATCATTCATGACACTCTGAAATGTAGATGGTGTGTTAGTCAACCTAAAGTGCATGACCGTGAATTTCATAGTGGCCAGAATGCATATGAAAAGCGGTCTTGTGCACATCATCAACTAATATACGGATCTGTCAATGGCTTGACTTTAAGATCAATTTTGGAAAAATATGATGGGTAACCTAACTCATCCAATAATTCCTCTACAATAGGAATGGGAAACTTGTCTTTGACTATTATTTTGTTGAGTGCACGATAATCCACACCAAGACATCACGACTATCCTTTTCACGAGTACCATGGGTGATGCAAACGGTGAAGAGCTATTCTGACTTACCCCAGCTTGTAACATTTCTTGAATTAATTTATCAATAACGTCCTTCTGAAGAAAAGGATAAAGGTACGTTCTCAGATTTACCAGGTTGCTTCTCTCCTTTAATGGAATTTGATGATCGAACCTCGGGCGAAATGGAGGAAGACGCGGCTGGTCAACAAAGACATCAACAAAGTCAGTAATTGTTCAGTGCAGTCGAATGCTCGGGACAATCATTCGAAGTGATGTTGATGCTAAACAGAGAAGGTTGGCATGGAGATTCACAATGGAGCGAGTAGAATGTAGCCGGTCGAGCAAGAATGGCGTGAAGGGTACTTTTCGATACTGTTTTTAAGTCGGAATTTCAGATATCCCGGAGAACATAAGGAGGACCTTGAAAAGTAAACTCCATAACGAGCTCGGAGAAATCCCATTGGGCCTTGCCCAAGGTGCTCAACCACCGATTACCCAAAACCATCTCACAACCAAATAATGCAATTAATAACATATCAGAAACAAGCGACACGTCACTCATAGACCAATTGGAGACCGCGGCAAGTGCCCTTACAAAGGATCTGGTTACTGTTGGCTATTGTCACTGGTGGGAGCGTCGAAGCATTGACGAGACAACCCAATTGACTTGCCAGTGATGAGTCGATGAGTTATGAGTAATGCCATTGTCAATGAGAATACTAATGGGTCGTTTGCCACAGTGTCACTGCACACGCATAGTCTAACAACTCATGAGCCCTTCAAGAGCATGAATCGATATGTGTGCGACCCGGTTCGGATCGGGTTTTGGCTCAAGAATGGCGTTGGTATCCCCATTGACCTTGACCTAAAAGAAGTGAACTTGTTTACAAATTTGGCAATTGTGCCTCAAGGAAAATTTTTCATGACAATAAAATCAGAAGTTTTTTGCTCTATGTTCATCGATTTCGGTTAGAGTGAGAGCCCTTTGATTTTGCTTGGGTGGTTTGTATGGACGCAGGTGGTCGGGGATTACAGTTCTTGGTACTCGAGTTGGGGAGGATAGGGGCCAAATTTTTGGGGTTACTTGTACCGATTCTTGGGGGTTGTTGGGGTAGGGGAAGGATGGGGGCTATTTTCTTGGTTCTTATCCGTGGGATGCTCAATATATAAATAGTTCTTTTCCTGTAATCTTGCTAAAACTATAGTGTCCAGTAGGCCGGGCCTGACCATGCCTGGACAGTTTTTTATTTTTGTTTATATATATATATATATATATATTTATATACACACACACACATATACATATACATGTAACATATAATACAATTATAATAGTGCCTTATAAAATTATAAATATATTTTATAAAATAAAGTGTATTATAACTTGTTAAAAAATACAGCTATAATAATAAAATAGTACGTTATAAAATTACAAATATATTTTATAAAATTAAATGTATTATAATTTATCAAAAAAATACAATTATAACAATATAAATACAAAATACAACCATAAAATAAGTTAAAATGCCCAAACGATCCATAAAATTTGGGGGGAAGCCCCCAATGGGCTGTGAGGAGTTGAACCGGGCCCGGGCCTAGCCCCGTGCAGGCCTGACCCAAGCGGCCCACTGGCCACCTCTAGTGTCGAGGAGGGAGTTAGGCTTAAACAACTTAAGCCATCCCGCTAAATCATCACGCATACCGCCCATGAGTACACTGACTTTTTGACTCTTGCTCAACCCACATTGGCTCACTAATAGCTCAAATGTGCTTAAAAATTCATTTGAAGTACCCCTTTATTTAAGCTTGGTGAGGTTAGCTAGAGTTTTGTATCATATACCCTCAAACGCACCCGAAGTTTCGATGGAGCCCTAGCCCAACCTTCGCACCCCTTCGATCTTAATTGATCACCCGAACCCGCCGTTGACCCCAGTAGACCACCACAGACTCCTTGCCGACCCTAGTTGACCACCCCAAATTCGTCGCCGACCAAACCCTAGACACAAAATTTCCCAAACCCCAAAATCCTCGATACAAGAATCGACCCTCAAACCAACTCAGCCACCTTCGTTGCTGTTCGAAACCTATCACCGGAACCCCAAAAACCAAATTTCCCAACTTTCCTTCATTGATTTGAGGTTCTACACCCTTGACTTGACCCGAAACCCTAAAGCTTCCCTTGATCCACTTTTGAAACCCTAAAACGACCTAGATCTTGATTCGCTATTTGTTGAACCCGGCCTCCAATTCGATCAACTGATTGGTTTTCTCGCTACTCATGGGTTCCCTTGGTTGTTCACTGCTGTTGCCGCCATCGACCCTCGTCTGCCCCCTTGCCGTCAGCTCTAGTGGAGCCCGGACCAAGCAGAAACCCTAATTTGGGTTAATTAGGGCTGAGAAGGCTCGACTTAGCTCCTCATTTAGATTAAAAGGTTTTTCTAAAAGTTAAAATATGTACTTAATATTGAAGGGAGCGATAAATAAGTTAGAGAAAAATATCGGAAATTGACTTCTTAATAGCCCTCCAGATTCAGATAATGAGCTCCTCTCATTACTTAATACACCTTTAGCATGTCTTGTCAACATAGAATTGTCATTCTCGAAGTCTATGAGGGTTGCACTTTCTCCGTTAATGAAAGCATTAGTAAATAACCAACTATTGAAACACCATGATCTTGATATAAAAGTTACAGCTGCTGCTTGCCTCAATGAAATTACAAGGATTGCAGCTCTTGATGCACCTTTTGATGATGATCAAATGATAGAGGTATTTCAATTGATTGTGTCATCTTTTGAGAAATTATTTGACACGTCTAACAAATTCTACCACAAGATATTCGGGATCTTGAAGTTATGGCACTCTGTAGATCTTTTTCGATGATGCTAGGTCTTAAATGTGATGCCTTGATTCGTGAGATGTTTCTGCACTTCTTCTGATTGATAAGGTATTTTCATTATGACATTGAGCTTTCCTTTATGGAGAAGATTATGCTATTAATCTTATATGAGAGTGTTGAAATTCCAGCGGAGTTGTTGTTGTGCATCTTACAAGCTATAAAGAAGGGTAGTAAAGAATTCTTGCCTATTACTTGAAGGCTTGCAAAGATGGTAATTAAAAGAATTGCTGAAAGATTGAAGTCGTGCGTTGATTATTTGGTGGAATTTCATGGAATTTCCTTGAAAGATTGCAATAAGGTTGTAGCTAATATATATCCAGTGGTGCTTACTTTAATTGAATCCATCGAAGAGGTCGAGACTGAAGAAGCTTCACATAAAGAGGAACCCATCCTTACAAATGATGAATCTAAACAATAAAGTTACGAAGAGGAGCATGGCATTCAACAACTAGAGGAGAAAAATGATTGCAGCGAGGTAGTTCTAGCCAAACAAGAGATGATAGTGGATGAGCTTAGGCATATTGACTTCATCTTTCCCGATGACACTTATTTTGATCGAAACACTCATTCCCCGATCATGATGCTACATCACTGGAGAAGATTGAGAATGGTTAATTTGCTATGTTGCGTTTCACCTTGAAGCTGCTATTTTGGTATTTCATTCAATTCATCCAATGCCATTACAAAACTTGAGGTCGAGTTTTTTGTAACCGAGGGAGAATGATAGAGATAGAGGAGAAAGGATCAAGATGGAGATTTAGGATAATTATTAAGAGTTGTTGTAACTTCTATCAAGATCTAAAATATATTATTAGTTAGGATTATTCTTAGTTTTATTTATTATTATAGTGAGGTGTTTGTTATTATGTTTTTCGTAGTTTATTTTCATTTAGGATTTGATTTTCTTTGCTAATAATACCTATGTGTTATGATTCAAGATCAAACTTGAATCATAAACTTGAGATAATAGAGTATGAGATGAGGGGAGAAGTGAAAGAGATGAGAATTAGACAGAAATTAGGATTGAGAGAGGAAAGAGATCAATTTTCTATTCAATGAATCAAGAATACAAGCTATTTTGCTTATTTAGACACAAGATGAAAGATGGCTAAAAACAAAGCATCAAAACAAAGCTTAAACTGACTTAACAAGCTTTCCCGCCAAAACAAGTCTTACTCGCTAACTAACCAAACCAATTTCCTCGCTAACTAACCAAACCAATTTCCTTGCTAAAAATACACTTGAATGAACAATGAAAAATTCACAGCTAAAGACAGCTAAAGATGCAGAAAATCCTCCACGGTCATGACAATACTCCCTCCTTAAGAACATTCTTGCCCCAATAATGAAGAATTAGGAAATTGGCTTTGAATGAAAAATTCACAGCTAAAGACAACTAAAGATGCAGAAAATCCTTCACGGTCATGACAATACCCACTCCTCAAGAACATTCTTGCCCCAAGAATTAAGAAGGAAATTGGCTTCGAATGAACTTCAAATTTTCCCAGCTTGCATCTGTTGAATCCAAATTGGCCCATTGAATCAAAACTTCTTCCACTGGTTTTCCATTTTGTTGCACCAGACGAGATCCAAGCACTGCTGCAGGAGCTTGCACCAAGGTTCCACTGCTTGTTGCCTCTGGAGGCTTAGTTGAACAATCTTTCCCTTCTGCCGTATGCCTTTTTAAAAGAGAAACATGAAACATAGGGTGAACAAAAGAATTAGGAGCTCCAACCTATAAGCCACACTTCCTAACTTTTCTAACACCTTCTAAGGACCAAAGTAACAAGTACACAACTTGACATTCTTGCGCACAGCTACTGAGGTCTGTCGGTAAGGCTGAAGCTTAAGATACACTAAATCTCCAATTGCAAAGGACTTGTTAGTACGCTTCTTATCGGCAAAATACTTCATTCTTGATTGAGCTAATTGTAAATTTTCCTTTAATTGCTGAACTAATTGCCTCCTTTATGACAGAAGATCATTGACCTCGACAACATGAGAAGATACACACTGAAGCACCATTGGTGAAGGAGGATCGTACCCATATAAAGCTTTAAAGGGAGTAGTCCCTATGGCAGAATGAAAATGAGTATTATACCAGAACTCTGCTAAAAAAACCACCGAGATCAGTGCTTAGGATAGGTGAATGTCGTGCTTCTCAGATACTGCTCAACACATTGATTCACCCTCTCAGTTTGTCCTTCTGTCTGAGGGTGATATGATGAACTCAGAGCGAGTGTAGAGCCTAACAACATGAATAATTCTCGCCAGAA
Organism: Simmondsia chinensis; assembly: GCA_018398585.1. NCBI lineage: Eukaryota > Viridiplantae > Streptophyta > Magnoliopsida > Caryophyllales > Simmondsiaceae > Simmondsia > Simmondsia chinensis. The sequence goes on from JAGTTD010000001.1 coordinate 33,567,877, forward strand.
CTGATTGGTAAACATCCTATCCCGATCTGGAACAATGGATTGAGGCAAACCATGCAACTTATAGATGTTGTTAAGGAACATCCTGGCCAATTTTTCTGTAGAAATAGGATGACTCAAAGCAATGAAGTGGCTGAATTTGGTAAATCGATCCACAATGACACATATCACTTCCTTGCCATCAGCTTTAGGCAATCCTTCCACAAAATCGATGCTAATATGATGCCATGCTCTGTCAGGAATTGGCCAAGGTTGTAATAACCCTGGATATTAAACATGATCTGACTTAGTCCTCTGGCAAACATCACACCCTTGAACATACTCTTCAACACCCTTCTTAGCTCTAGTCCAGCAGAAGTATTGTTTTAGCCTCTTGTAGGTACCATCTATTCCTGAATGTCCACCCAAAACAGATGAGTGGAAGGCCTGAATTTTCTATCTTCTCAATTCTGTAGAGGCTCCTACATACACTTTCCCTTTAATTCTCACAATTCCATTTATAAAAGTGACTTCTGCTTTTGTAATTGATGAGTTGTTCACGCTCCAGGCTGTGACACAATCAGTAGCAAACTTATCTCCTTCATAGGACTTGTACACTTCTTCCATCCAATCAGGCAAAACACATGAAATGGCTGAGCATGAACCATATTCACTTCCCTCTAATCTTCTCGAAAGGGCTCCAACAACTAAATTTTCTTTGCCACTATGATATTCAATTGAATAACTCAAACCCAACATCTTCATAAGTCCTTTTCGTTGCCCTCTAGTGGTGATCTTTTGCTCAAGAAGGTACTTGAGGCTAACGATGACCCTCAAGATAATGTCTCCACTTTTGCACGACCATAAAGTATTCCTTTTCATAAATGGAGAGCTGCTGGTTCTTTGGACTAAGGGCCTAACTAAGAAATGCCACTGGTCTTCCTTTTTGGGACAAAACTGCTTCTGCTCCCATACTGCAGGCATCAGTCTCCAAAACAAAGGACTCACCAAAATTTGGCATGGCCAAGACTGGTGCTGAACACATGGCTAGCTAGAGACCTTCAAATAGCCCCTGAGCAGCTTCAGACCATAGGAATGCATCCTTTTTCAAAAGATCAGTTAATGGCTTAGCCAGTACTCCATACCTAGCTATGAACTTCATGTAGTATCCAGTCAATCCAAGAAATCCTCAGCTGCTTGAGGGTTAGAGGAACAGGCCACTGCTTGATCGCTTGTATCTTGCTTGGATCTGTTGCCACTCCCTCACTTGAAACTATGTGTCCCAAGTATTCCACTTAAGTCGAAGTAAACGAGCATTTAGAAAGCTTAGCATACAACTTGGTCTTGCGCATAATCTAAAAGACTTGTCTAAGATGCTTGACATGTAATTCCAGTGAAGGACTGTAAACCAGTATGTCGTCAGAGAATACCAGCACAAACTTCCTTAGATAAGCTTTGAACACTTGATTCATTAATGCCTAAAATGTAGCTGGAGCATTGGTTAAACCAAAAGGCGTAACCATAAATTCATAATGCCCGTGATGTGTCCTGAAGGTAGTCTTGTGAATGTCCTTGTCTAACACTCTAATCTGATGATTTTCCTGCCTCAGATCCAACTTGGAATAATATTGGGATCCATTAAGCTCATCTAATAGATCATCAATAACAGGAATTGGAAACTTGTCCTTGATTGTGAGAGAATTGAGATGCCTGTAATCAACACACATTCGAGAAGATCCATCCTTCTTCTTAACAAGGATCACTGAAGAAGTAAAAAGGCTATGATTGTGCCTAATGAAATTTGTCTTCAGAAGCTCCTCAACCTGTCTTTTAATCTCACTTTTCTGAGAGTGAGGATACTTATAGGGCCTTAGATTAACTAGATTGGAGTTAACCTTGAGAGGGATAGCATGATCCAAGACTCTCTTAGGTGGCAATGTGGTGGGCTGAGTAAACAAATCTTCATACTCTTGTAACAACCTTCCAATAGAAGGGTCAGAATTCACCTGAGTTGTCTCTGGACTAGCAGTGATGGAGAACAAATGCCCAATCCATTGATATTTTCCCTTTCTAACCATCTTCTCAAAGCTCTTTCCATTCATCATTCGAAATTGTCCATGCTCCATAATTCCTTGCAATGTCACACTCTGACCTTCTCTTTCAAAGGAAACGAACAGCTGAGCAAAATCAAAGATCAAAGGGCTAATGGTTTTCATCCAATCCACCCCTAGGACCATATCACATCCCCCTAACTTAAGTACTCTGGAATCGTACTCAAATTGGTGTCCTTGCATCCTCCAACAGAAACCTTTACATTTCATCTGTGGGATCATTGAGTTCCCATTAACAACTGTTACAGCTAAAGGACTGGTCTTGATCATCTCATGCCCCACCAGCTTCACTACCTTTAGATCCACAAAACTAGGCGTGCTACCATTGTCTATCAAAATTAGCATATGCTTGTGTCCAACCTCTCCTTTGATTCTTATTGTATTTTGAGAACCATTTCCGGTTAGAGCTCTTACAGATATCTCCATTTCATCATTCTCAGAGTCCTCTTGCTCTTCTTCTTCCTGATTCCCAGCAGCTTCCTCAATATCCTAAACCTCAATGTCATCACAAGCCTCTGCTCCAGTGACTGTCATTAACAGTTTAGGATTACACTTATGCCCAAAGAAGTGCTTCTCGTTACATTTAAAACACAATCTTCGATTCTTCTTTTCCTCCAAACTGAATGCCTTTGAACCACCAGCAGGAGTTGTCTGCTGCATAGATGATGATTGAGGGGCCTTGGTCTTTTGTCCATCAGAACCAGCCAAGATTGTAGCTTCCATCAATTTTGCTTTGGAGAATGCCTGAGTCAATGTCCCTGGGTTCAATGCCTTAACCAAATTTTTAATTCTTGGTTTGAGGCCACTTATGAAGCTGGATATGTAATAAGATTCATTAGCTTCAGGGTTAACTGTCAACATTCTAGCCCTCAAATTCTCAAAATGAGTCATATATTCCCTCACTGAAGATGTTTGGGCCAATTTGTTGAAATGATCAATCACTTCACCAGGATCCTCTTCTCCATACCTCTCACAAAGTTCATTCATGAACTCAGCCCAAGTTAGGGATGAATTGCTGCGTATCAAGCTGTTGTACTAGACTTCTTGATCTCCATGTAGATATACCATAGCTAACTCCACCTTCTCTGTTTCATCTATATGATAGAATCGAAAGTACCTCTCACACCTCGTAATCCAATACTGAGGTTGCTTTCCATCAAACGGCTCAATTTCAACACGAGGCTGTCTGAATCCCTGACTTCTTCCACTAACAGTTCCATTTTCACTGGATCCTGAGGACTGAGGTTGCAAGATGTGTGGAGGACGATTGTGCTGACTAGTAGCTGACAACACACCAGCTCCTGCAGGTTGATTCTGCCTCATGATTTGTTGCTGTAATCCATTGAGCTTCGATTCAATGTGCTGAGAGTGTTGATCTAACTTCTCGGCTAACTTTTGATCCAGTGATTGCTGCATCCTTACAAACATTTCCTCCATGTTCTCCATTTGAAGTCTCAATTGTTCAAATTGATTAATTTCTACATTAGCTCAAGCATTTGCACCAACAACAGCAGCATAAGTAGCATTAGCAGCAGCATTTGCCCGAGTTGTCACTCCACCGGCCATTGGTACTGTCTTCTTGCGTCTAGCCAGCTCCAATCAATCAATAGGCAATCAATCGGCAGCAAACACAAGCTCTGATACCAATTGTTATGGTTCAAGATCAAACTTGAATCATAAACTTGAGATAATAGAGTATGAGATGAGGAGAGAAGTGAAAGAGATGAGAATTAGACATAAATTAGGGTTGAGAGAGGAAAGAGATCAATTTTATACTCAATGAATCAAGAATACAAGATATTTTGCTTATTTATACACAAGATGAAAGACGACTAAAAACAAAGCATCAAAACAAGGCTTAAACTGACTTAACAAGCTTTCCTGCCAAAACAAGCCTTACTCGCTAACTAAACAAACCAATTTCCTCGCCAAAAATACGCTTGAATGAACAATGAAAAATTCACGGCTAAAGACAGCTAAAGATGCAGAAAATCCTTCACAGTCATGACACTATGTGACCAAAGCCTATGGTAGTTCACTTAACTATAGAATAAAAATATGTTGTTTTCTATTTTTTAAGCACAGGGCTGCTTAAAGCTAAGGCTGTGTTTGGAACATGGAATTGGAGCCTGGAATTGGGACCCAGAATTCCAATTTTGTTGTTTGGTTGACCTGTCAGAATTGGAATTACAATTCCACTGCCCAATTCCATTGTATTTTTTTAAGTGAAAATCATACTTTCCAATTCTTTGGGGTGGGGGTAAAGAATTGCATTTCCATAGTAACTTCATTGACCTAAAATCGAAAATGACTCTACTTGATTAACCTAAACCCAAGATTACTCAAAATCTAAAAGACTAAAATTTGACCCGAACCTTGAAATCACCCAACTTGAATGACTTGAAATAACTGAAATCACCTTAGCTCAAAATCTGAAGTGACCAAACCTAATTGACCCGAAACTCGAGATGATTCAAATCCAAAAATCCAAAAAATGAAACTATTCGACTTAAATGTGGTTAAACAAGTTGAATGGAAGTGGAAATGACTCCACCAAATTGACCCAAAACTTAATATGACCCAAACCCAAAATGACCCAACTCATCTCCAACTTAGCCTAAGATGACTCGAAATTTGAAATGATACAACTCGTTTGTCCCAAAACTAAGAGCTTGAAATAACCTAAATCAACCAACCAGATAAATTCTAGCCTGAATCCTGAAAAGACCTAACCCGATTAACTAAAAATCCAAGATAACATGAACACTAAATGACCCAACGCTATACTTGGCCCAATTTGACTCAAAACTCTAATAACTCAAACTAAAAATGAATCGCTCGGACCATAATAACATGAATGCAATGTGAAACGTTCCGACCAAATTTGACCGCAATTGAATTAAAGCTCAAAATAATCCAACTCGTTTGATCAAAAACCCTAACTGATTCGAATCATTATGTAATTATAATTCCGATCTCCAATTCCTTTGATGAACCAAATAGTGGAATTTCGATTCTATCAAAATTCTAATTCTTCCAAAATTGGAATTGCAATTCGACAGTCCAATTCCAATTCTATGCTCCAAACAGAGCCTAAGTATAAAGACACTTAGTTGGTTGGGCATAGGGCGTTCAACCGTCCTCTTAGGCACAGGGATGTCTAGGAACCCCTTTATTAAGCACATGGATGCTTAATCTCTATCATCATTATCAAATGTTTAGCTTTGATAATTATGTCTAAAATTTCATTAAAATTTTAAATATTTTACCATTTCTCTAATGATACACTTTCTCGACTTTGCGGGAATATGTGGTTAAATATATGGGTTATGGGGCAAGCAAGGATACTATCACCACGGAGGGTATTCAGTACATAGTTGTAGGAAACTCTTAAAATATTAACACTTATCACGCTTTCGAAACTCAATTTGGCATTTCAAAGTTAGATTTGCGTTTCCAACGCGTATCAAACTCAATGGAAACACGATTCAAACGATCATCGAATCATTTTGATAAGAATATACTCGTTACATTATTTGTTGGCTAATTGCCTCACTCGATTTTAAAAAATGATTGAATTGTTGTGGACATGTGATAGTTGAAAGCTCAAAGACCAACCTAAAAGAAGAGAGGGGGGGGGGGGGGGGGGGGGGGGGGGTTTGAATTAGGTTTTTCTGCAATAAAGTGGAAACTTAAATTTTAAGAATAAAAAATAAGATTAAAAGATAAACAATAAATGCAAAATATTAAAAGTAAAGGGAAGAAGAAAAGAATGCACAATGATTTTTATAGTGGTTCACTTCCAACTCGGAAGCTAGTTCACTCCCCAAGTGACTACTCTTTATCACTTGAGCCTTTCACTAAGCTTGATGATGCTTTTAAAACTTAGGCTCAGGATCTAACCTTTTACAATCAGTCTTTTTATATGTAGACTCAAGACCAATCTTTTTATTGGAATTGATGTCCTGAAAAACCCAATTAATTAGTTTGATATATTAATTAAATATAATTGTCTTATTTTTTTTTGATTGATTTGAATATTGACCCAACCCGACCCACCGATGACCCGATGTAACCCAACCCAAAATGACCCAAACCCAAGTAGACCTGAACCCATCTAAACCGGAGCACAAACCCAACCCAACCTGTAACCCAAATTGACCCTCAAGCTTTTAAGCTTGAAAATTATTGTTGTTAGTATGAAGAATTACGACTAAAGAGTTATTATTTTGACCTGAATTAACTCGAGTTATTTTTTTTGGGTTTTTTACTAAAAACCACCTACATTTTAGGTATAGTTTCAGAAATTCACCAAACTTTTCTAATTTTTCAAAGTCACCCTTAAACTTTTCAAAAAGCTTTCAATGTCACGCCTAATACTGACACAGTTAACTTTCCATCAAATGAAACGCCGTTTTGGGTTATAAATACATGAAAAAAATCAAGTTTAACTTAATTTAATTAAATTATATTACATAATGTATTTTGCAAATGACCAAATTACTTTTGCTTTTGAATTTGTAAAATTATTAAGGGCTTCGCGCGCAGCTACAGCCTTTTGCCACAAAAAAAAAAAAAAAAATTTAGAAGTATTTTTTATTTGTAAAATTGTTTATAATTCATTGAGAAATCCCAATTATTGTACAAAAATTTCTAAAAATTGAAGGGAAAAAAGTGACAAAAATTAAAAAAAGAGTTGAAAAAATAATTAAAAATTTCAAGATTTGCTATGAGTCATGGGAAGACCTCAATTATTTCAAACAAAAAAGTCAAATTTTAATTCATTTGAAACCAAAAAAAAGTTTTATTGAGGGTAGTTTAGTAATTTTCTATTTATTTTAACGAAAAGTTAACGGTGTCAGTATTAGGTGTGCCATTGAAAAAGTTTTGAAAAATTTAGGCGTGACTTTAAAAAATTAGAAAAGTTAGGTGGTCTTCTAAAACAACACCTAAAATATAGGTGGTTTTCAGTAAAAGTCTCTATTTTTTTTGACACAGCACACCAACAAACATAGGAGCAATAGGGATTGTCATACAATATCATATGTAAAAACTAGATCTCAATATAATTATATCACCAAAAACATATATAATTTTAAATAGTTTGACAATAGTAAGCCATGTTAACTGCCATAGGTCCCATAACCGGTTTTTCGATAATTTAGGCCCCATAACTATGTACTTCCCTTATAAGCGGATACATGCATAGTAATGGAAGAAGATGGTTGAAATTTGACCATCATGTACCAAATTACTGCATTTCAAACTTAGTTTCCTTGATTTAATTATATTTTGTTATATATATGTGATTTATTATGCGGGAGCTTTTGAGGCATTGGATTTTTTGTTGTTGTTGGATATATGATTTATATATGTAATAAAAATAATTACAAAAAAATATGTTAAAAAGGAAAAGAAAAAAGAAAATATAAATGCAATTATAAATATATATATTAAGCCAAAATGGCAATTCGAACACGAGACCTATTTAACCCAACCCAAAATTGATCCATACGCGAGATGACCTGAAATTGAGGTGACCTGAACCCGAAATAATGTGACCCTGACCCGACCCTAACCCAACCCGACCCTAGCCTAGTTGAAAATCAAAGATGACCTGAACCCGACTGGGTTGACCGGAGCCCGACCCGACCTGAGTCGATTGCAAACCTGAGATATCCCGAACCCTTATGGGGACACCTGAACCCGACCCATTTGACCCAATTGCCACTTCTAAACCCGGGTGGCTTCTTTGGCCCTCGAGACTCCCAACCACTAGGCCATTTGCCTTGAGCACAGGTAATGGAATTATGTAATAGTTCACTTTTTTGTGATTTCTTTATTTATTTTTTTGTTAGCTTGACCTTTACTTCGCGCAAATTACAAGTGGTCAACTCTTTATAAATAAACTTAAACAACCTACTAATGGTCTACAAATTTGAAGTTCATAGTGGATTGGAATTAACAAAATACCTTAGGTGGCAAACGAACTTTCCACAAGTGTGTCCACATTCCACGCCATCTCAGATCATAGTACCATTGCAACCAACATGGGTTGAAATTACTAAGCTGGGAGAACATGAACTCCACTGAACAAGCACTGATAGTAACAAGCTGGGTTAGGCGTTGATGTAACAGCAGCTAGGTTTTCTTAAGGGTTTGTGTTGTTTCCTTCTTTTTTTCTTGAAAATCATCAACTAATAGTTGAGTGGCAGAATTATAGATCTGAACCAAGAGCTTTGATACCAATTGATGGAGATGCTATGAGAGAGAACACAGTAGCCAATAGTTGAGTGAGCAGCCTCGTGCCAGCCCTACTAAGCAACTCTGTGTTTAGATTTAGCAGCCTCGAGCTAGAAAGAGAAATGTATGTGTTTGATTTTTAATTTGGAATTGAATTTTCAATCATAAGAGGTCTCTGAAACAAGACTACAACCCAAGTGTATATAGGTAAAAGGGACTTAACATTAAATAATATAAAAAATAAAAGATACTAATAAAGTAGTTTCCTAATATTTAAAAATATAAAGGATGCTATAATAAAAGTTTCCTAATTTTTAAATCTCTTCTTAAAATAAGTCTTTATTTCTAGCTTTCATAGCTAAACTTGAGCTAATATTTCTTTTCAATGCTTGTTCTAAGATGTCCCATGAACTTGAAGACTTTTTGGAGATTTTAGGGATATTGCCCCCTAGGACTTATCTAATAAGCTACCTCCCATGAGAGACATTCAACATGCTACTGATTTGGTCCTAGGATTTCAGTTGACTGACTTGCCATATCATAGGATGAATTCTAAGGATTGTACTGAATCGAATAGTCAAGTGTAAGGGTTAATTGACAAGGGCTTCATTCGTCATATTCACAATCCTTGTGTCATTGTTGTTCTTTTGACTCCTAAAAGGATGGTTCCATGAGAATGTGTGTTGATAGCCATGCCATGAACAAATCATTGTTAAATATAGGTTTTCCATACCTAGACTTAATGACATGTTAGATCATATGGCTGGTTCTTAATGGTTCTCAAAGGTTGACTTGGGTAGTGGTTCCCAATATACGTATTCAGCTTATGCACTGATCTTACTGGCTTGTTTGCTCCTATCTGTAGTTCCTATGTATGTCCTTTTTCACCATGCAGCAGTGGAGAGAAAACCACGGTTTGCATTTCTGGGAATTTCCAATTGTAGGAATGTAAATGAGAGGACATTAGTTAGTTTTTAGGCGTGGCTTGCCGACCTTGCTTGGAGAGCTTTGAACTTATCTTACCTTGCTTAGGCTCTTCCAGCCAATGAACATTGCCTGCGACTGAGCTATTTCCAGGGTGGATAGGCTATTTATTTAGGCTTGTTTAGGCTCATTTATATTTGATGACGGTTCACTTAGGCTTGGTTAGGCTTGAAATTGGCTCATTTATGCTCAAACTTGGATTGATTGGACATGTTTGGGTTCATAAGTATATTATGTTCTGCTCATTTTGGCTCATTGAAACTCTCTAGCTTCCAAGCTCGAGCTTCATTATTTAGCTTGGGCTCTGCATATTTAGTTAAAAGAGCTGGCTCGGTGTAGATAGAGCTTGAAATTAGCTAAGCCTTTCAAGCGTTTGAACAAACTGGCTTGTAAGGGGTAGAAAGGCGGCTTAACTCATTTTCCTCCTTAGCCAATTGGCCCTTCTTTTCCTTTTCACTTGAAACAGTTCAGTAACTGTCTGTACAGGTATTTTTGAGCTTTTTATTCCATCAGGCAACCAGATTCTTTTCTTTGAGATACATGAGTTTGTTAGTAGATCAACTGTGTGCGCCAGCTGGCCTTAAAGAATATGTTGTCTAAAGTATTTCATGCTAGGATTGGTCATGACTAACCAGGATGTGAACTATATTTATGTTCTCTAATTTTGAAGCAGGTTCATTTTAGACGAGGAGTCAAGAGTGAAAGCATTGCTGGAGCAGCATGCTGATGTAACTGATGCGCTGCAAGCCCCCAGTTCTACCACAGCATTAAACTGGCTTATAGATAACACAAGAGATTTTATCCTACCGGCAGGCTTCCCAGGTAAAAACCAGGCATGTAGCCCCTATGAACAAACTTGGCTTGGTCTAGCAATGATGATCATTGGAGGCTGAAGACACCACTCATGATGGAATCTCACTAGCAGCAAATACGCCCAATGTCCTGCTTAACGACTTAATAAAAAGGCCTCATGTAAAGTTCTCGAGGCTCTGGATGACGATGCCTTCCAGCAAATGTGGAGTACTTGGACTGATTAGTCAGTCCAATTCTGCGAACTAGACATCTGCTCTGTTTTGAGTAGTCTCAATTCTTTTATGCAGGGTCAGTTTCTGATGATTATCTGAAGTACATGTTATGGCAGTTTCCTACCAATATCACTGGATGGATCTGTCATGCCTTGGTGACATCAAGCCTCCTTAAGGCATGTGATTTGTTTAGCCCTTACTTTTCAAGGTCATGTGAGCTGGCGTACATATCAATGTCTATTTATTATTGATGTAACATGTCATATCTTAACCGACCTAGCAAGAATTCTAAATCTATGGGGTGATTCAAACACCACTCACCAGTGTTATTCGTCTTGAAGGAGAAACTTTTTTTTTTTTTTTTTTTTTTTTTAATTTTCTTTTCCTGCAAATAAGAACCTTAGTACTTAGTTTTCATGTACTTCCAAAAAGGGGAAAAAAAAAACGTCAATTTTTATTTTAAGCACACAATCACCTTTATTTTTATTTCCATCAACAGAGTAGGACCTTGAGTCCCACCCATTGAGGAATCTAAATATTCTATTATGCGTGAATAATTTTATTTTTTTTTTGATAAATTAGATTCAAATAGGAATTTTAAGCTACTTTATTTTGGCATAGGAAGTGAAGGTAGTAGTATGAAAAATTGCAAAACCATGAACAATGATTTTGTGTGAATGACACAACTGCAACAATTCAGTGCCTCAAGGGCTCCCGCCTATGTAGGGTCTTTTTTTTTGGGGGGCCGGGGGGGGGGGGGTGTTGGATGTGGGATGTACACAGTCTTACCCCTTTAGGGAGCTACCCTAATGGGAGGCTGTTTCCAGGGACCTCTAACTTGAGAAGCATAAAAGCATATAAGCATGCAAGCATCTAAATTTAAGAGCATGAGAGCATAAAAACTACATCACAGAGCGGGCATATAGAAAGAAAAAAGTAACCAAAGGCATTAAAACAACTCACCACCATAACAAATAAATAAAACATGTAGACATACAAGTTTAGGGGCACTAGTGTTAGCTAAAATATACTCCTCAATTCTAAACCGCTACATTGGCTACCCCTATGCTAGCCCTTCACTGGCTCTATCTAAGGCCATCTCCTCATGTATGTTGAGGTAGGTAAGGTCGTGTTGGTTCGTCTCCATCAATATCTTCTTTGGCCTGCCTCTCTCTCTCGTCCCGAGCGTAGTATGGAGTTGTTCGCACCTCCAAACAGGGGCAGTGGTTGGTCTCCTCCTAGCATGCCCAAACCACAACAAAGTTGCTCCCTCAATTTATCTTCGATCAGGGCCGCGCCCAATTTGCTTCTTATGACGTCATTTCTGATCCTATCCTATCCTTGTGTGTCCACACATCCACCGCAGCATCCTTATCTCCGCCACCTTCAGCTTCTGTGTATGATGCTGTTTCATTGGTCAACACTTCACACCATATGCATAGTCGATCTCACTATCGTCTTATATTATTTTCCCTTTAACCCTAACGGAACTTTCTATCGTAAAGTACTGCAGAGGCCATCCTCCATTTATGCCCGCCTACTTTAATACGATTGTTGACATCCTTGTCAACTTCGCCATCCTGTTGTACTATGGAACCTAAATATCTAAAACACTCCTTTTTTGGTATGGACTCCGATTCAATCTTGACATCTTCTATGCTAGGCCTGGTGGAGGTATAGCATACTCGGTCTTGGATCTACTGAGTCGTAAGCTTTTCAATTGCAAGGCCCTTCTCCAAAGTTCCAGCTTCTCATTTACCTCTTCTCGAGACTCTTCCACCAAAACTATGTCATCTGCAAAAAGCATGCACCACGGCACACCCCCTTGGATTTTCCTAATGAGCTCGTCCATAACCAGAATGAACGGAAAGGGACTCAAGGCAAATCTTTGGTGTACCCCAACTATAATGAGGAAAGCGTCTATCTCCCCATCCGCTATACGCACATTAGTTTGTGCGTCCTTGTACATGTCTCTAATGGCTCGAATATAAGGCACGGGGATGCCTTTCTTCTCCATAATCTTCCATAGGACCTCTCTTGGCACCCTATCATATGCCTTCTCCAAATCAATGAAAACCATATGGAGATCCTTTGTCTATCCCCGTAATGCTCTATCGTCCGCCTTAAGAGATGGATGACTTCTATTGTCGATCTACCAGGCGTAAATCCAAATTGGTTCTCAGCACTTCTGTTTGCTGCCGCAACCTTCTCTTTATGACCCGCTCCTACAACTTCAGGGTGTGGCATATTATTTTGGTACCCTGATGGTTGGCGCAACTCTGGATGTTGCCTTTGTTCTTATGGATCGGGATTAATGTGCTCTTCCTCCATTTGTCAGGTATCTTATTTCCTAGAAGGATTTGGTTAAATAGTTTAGGCAGCCAACTAATGCCCTTCTCTCCCAAGCATTTCCATACGTCTATGGGTATTCCGTTTGGGCCAACTGCTTTACCCCTACCCATCTATTTCAAGGCTCCCTTGACTTTCGCCGGTTTAATTCGCCTACAGTAACAATAGTTTTGGTGCTCCTCATATGTTTGGAGTTCACCTAGGAATATATCTGTATCCCCCTGTTCATTAATCAGATCGTGGAAGTAGGCTTTCCACCTAGCTTTAATTTGTTGCTCGTTCACGAGCACCTATCCATCCTCCCCTTTTATGCACTTTACTTGATCTAAGTCCCTAGTCTTTCTTTCTCTTGCTTTAGCGATTTTATATAGGTTCCTGGCTCCCTCCTGGGTATCCATTCTTTTGTAGAAATCCTCGTAGGCTTTGGATTGTGCTTCCCTGACTGCTATCTTTGCTTCTTTCTTGACTTACTTATATTGATGCTTCTTGTCCTCATCTCCATTTCAGTCCCACTCCTTAAAACAGTCTCGTTTGGCCTTAATCATCTCTTGGACCTTTTTGCACCACCACCAAGACTCTCTGTTGTTAGGTTCCCCGCCCTTTGACACACCTGAAACTTCGCGTGCCAAGCCTCTTATCTTTTGGGCTAATTGGTTCTATATGCGGTTTATATCTCCCTCCAAATCCCAATTGAGCTCAGACTCTGCTCTTTCCTTATAAATTTTATACTTGTCTCCCTTCAAGCTCCTCCAACGAGTACGTGTCTGCACTGGCTTCCTAGTTCTTTTGCCCCTTCTCTTGGCCTATAGAGAGGTATTCCCCTTGGATAACCTTACAATCCCTGTAGTATTTTTGTGCCCTCTTCCTTAATAATATGTAGTCAATCCGAGTCCTTGTCCCACCGCTTTGGTACGTGATGATGTGCTCATCACGCTTTTTGAAGAAGGTGTTGGCAACCGTTAGCTTGTTATTGACCGCAAAGTCTAGGAGAGCTTTGCCCTCATCGTTCTTGGTTCCAAGGCCAAACCCTCCATGGTATGATGCGTAGCCATCCGTGGTATTGAAATCACCACCAATCATCACTTGTTCGTTTTGTGGGTATGCCTTGCATTGTTATGTCTAAATCCTCCCAAAATCTAGCCTTCTTGTGCTCTTTTAGTCTAGTCTGAGGTGCATAGGCACTGATGACGTTCCATATCTCCCCATCTAAGACCAACTTGATGTCTATGATCCTATCGCTAATCTTGGACACTCAGACTGCTTTATCCTTAAGGTTGCTATCCACAATGATGCCAACTCCATTCCTACTTCTGATCTTGCCCACATACCATTGTTGTTAAAAGCGCCAGGCGCGCCTCAGGCATGAGGTGCGGCTGGGCCGCCTCCTAGCACCTTGGACGAGGCGTTGTCACTAGAGCGTGTGGAGGCGCGCAATTCTAGGTCTGGGCAGTGTGTATGAGGCGTGGGCCTCATGCGTAGGTTTTAAAGGAAAAAAAAAAATTACTTTTTGAGTAAAAAGGTGCTTTAATGTTATTATTTATACAGGAATAATTGACAGCTGTTATTATTTCCCTTCTCCATATGACACGCCTCCCTTCCCCATGTCTTGGAAAGCTATGCATTTAAAAGAAATTTACACTTCCAGTGAATAGAATTTTTAATAGTATAATATTAAATTTCGATTAAATGAATTAAAAGCTTGATATTTTAAAAAACTAGTTAAATATTATCATATATAATAAAATAAGATTTAATTTGAAATTATATTTTCATTCACAGGTGAATTAATAAACGTTATCTTATATACATATTTTAGAATTTGTCCAAAAAAATGCATATTCTAGAATTGAAAATTTTGTAAGAATATATATTTACAATTTAGTATATACTCTCTAATATACTTATGTGTTATAAATTTATTGAGTAGAAATTCATTTTAAGAATAGTATTTGTAGTTATTTATAATTAAGTGTGCCTCATGTCTATAAAGCACGCGCCTCAGTCGTACGCTTCGCGCCTTAGTCTTGAGGGCTTTTGAGGCTCAATGCGCCTCGCGCCTTTGACAACACTGCCGCATACCACAACTTATATCCCAACACATCTTTGGCTTTCATGGCAACCCATTTAGTCTCTTGCAGGCACATGATGTTAATCCTTCTATTCATCATCATTTGGGCCATCTCGAAACTCTTCTCTGTTAACATTTCGACATTTAATGTCCCAAGACGTAGGTTTCCTCCGCGTGATGCCTTGCCCTTCCCCTCCTCGACCCCATTGAAGATGGCCTCAAGTAATGAGCTCCATAACTAGTAGCGTTCATCAACTAACTGTCACAATCACAGGTAAGCAAGCACCCAAACACAAAGCTTATCATAAAACATAAGGACATAGTTACCCCGCAAAAGCACAACAATCAATCACCATCAAAATCAAAATCAAAATCAGCGGAGTTCAAAAGTTGTTCAAAAGGAGAAAGGAGTAATCAAAATAATACCAACAACAGGACCTCAACACAGAATCACGAAGAGGAGAGATCTAACTTGAGAGAGCACGAAAACAAAGGGGAGATCTGACCTCCGGATGGTGCCTAGTCGAGAATGTAACCTGGCTCTTACTTACCTGGGGTTGGCTAGTTGCGATTTGTGGCTTGTGGCTATGGGCTGCTATGGTGGGTTAGGGTCAGGGTTTGGGTTAGGTTTGGGGTTGATATGGTTAGGGTGGGTCAGATTTAGGTTAGCCTTGGATTGTTTATGGTTAGGGTTAGGGTTAGGGTTAGGGTTAAGGTTGGCTAGGTGTAGGTTAGGGTTCAGAGTGGGTAGTGGTGCTGGAGATTTGACGGGTGCTTAGGGGTGGGCTAGGGTTGGACGGAGTTTAGGGTTAAGTTTCGGGGTGGTTTCGGAGGTCGTAGGGCTGGGCTAGGGTTTTGTAAGGTGGCAGGGGGGGGTCGGTGGTTAGACGTGGTGGTGGTCAGGGGTGTTTGAAGGGTGGCTGGGTGGTGGGAGGTTTTCAAAGGGGGGAGAGGGAGAGATGGGATAGGGTTGGTGGCACTGTAGCCAGCGATGGGGTGGCGCCGTTGTTGTCATGTAGCAGGCGGTGGTGCCTCGGCAGCGTCGGCTAGGGTGGCAACGGCAACAGGGGGAAGAGAGACATTAAAGGGTAGAGAGAGAGTGATGTTAGAGACGTTTCGTGTGAGTGACCCTTAAGAGAATATTCTCTCTTTCTTTCATCTTCATTAGCTGATTGGATTTTAGGGGTTATTTGGTAACAGGAACAAAATTGAGGTAGTCATAGGCATAAAGAACGGGTATTTTGCAAGTACACGTAGGACTGAGGTAGTTATTTGCCAAAAGTCCCTCGGAATTTTGGAAATTTAGGAATTCTGTATAATGTAGGTTTATTTTCCGTTAGTTATAATACTCCTGACCTTTGTAGCCAAATATTAATGAATCTTCAAGAATACATTTCAGTCAACCTATCTCAATGTTGTGTTTGTAGTACAACAAATACCATACAGCCTGAGGTAGTGTTTATGCCCCATTTTCTGTTGATCTGAATAGGTTAATGCTTTATTTTTATTTTTTTTTCTTTTCATGCTATGCTTGATGTTGGACATAACGATAAGAGTGACCTGACTTCTATACGTTTCTAATAATGTGTAGATATATTCATAATGGGTTTGCTTTCCTAATTTTCCTTCAACTTCCTTGTTTGTCACTTTTTTGTGATAATTTTCATTCTTTTTTTGAGAAGTTGAAAACAATGAGACATCTGACTGTCATTGGGACTCATAAGGGATCCATTGTCTAAATTTTTTGATTCTCTCTTTGTAATGTTGCGTTTTCTCATAGATCTGCATTAAATTTTGGATCTAATATTTTAAATTTTATGCACTAATACAATTTCTACATAGGCAGTCGGTGTTGGATCCTTTTCAGGGACTTCAGCTGCAGCTTCGGCTGCTGCAATAAGGTAATGCGTGACAATTTGGCTGTATGTTTGTCCATGCCCTTGTTGGTTTTCATTTAATATTTATTCTTCTTGGCGGTAACCCGGAATATGTAATACTTGTGATTGGACAGTGGTAGTTTGTGTTGCTTGGCAGATGGGTGACGAAGGACGGCATTGGAGCCATTGGCCGGTTACTCATTGGTCTGAATTTACAAGCAAAACTAATTGAAATGAAGGGACTATCTCTTGAGTGCTGCCGGTAATATTGCTATCCTTTCCAGGTGGGCGATTTGGAAGTCTTTTTGACGAGGATCCGAAGCAATGGCGTATGTATGCGGACTTCATTGGCAGTGCTGGAAGGTGCTTAGTGGTTGATGATACTCTTATAAACTTTGTTTTTATACCAAGGATACTTTTATTTATTAACTGGATTAGTCGCAAGCTTTAAATAAATAATAAACTTCTGCATGCATTTTGCAGCATCTTTGATCTTAGCACGCAGTTATATCCTTCCTATTTCCTGGCACTTGCTTCTCTTGGAAATCTTGCCAAGGTACCAGAATTAGAATGGCTGTGCCTCACTAATCTTAATGCGATCAAATACATGAATATTGCATGTATTTCGGTATTTTCCATTTTAAATCATTGTCATGCACCACCAACTTGGAATTCTTCTTTCGATATCAATCTAAACTTATAATGTTGATAATTGCGCCTACTCCCTGTTTCTGAGGTGTAATACGACCATTAATAGACCGGCTTTGTAGTTACTGTAAAGCTTGTTCACTAAAATTTTCCACTGTTTACAATATAAAATGGGTTATAAGCACAGACCGGATACTTGGAAAGGTTTTGGATGTACAGAAGTCAAGAACCAATGTGGAAGTGTCATTTTTTTTTTTGGCATGAAGAACATATAAGCGTGCAAATTGCTCCTGTGCTGTTTTTGTTGATGTTGAAGCTGTAATTATTTTCAGCCCCTTAGTTTCTGTCCAACTTCTTGTTTGAAGCGTGCGCTTCCAACTTTTTATTAAACAAAATGTGTTGCGAGCACATGGATAGGATTAGTGGAAAAGATTGTAGACATGGATGTTCCGAGCTGTCTTGGTGTTTACGATGAATTCATCGTATTGGAGTTCGGTATGAGATGGGGTTTGTAAGGATGAGCTGAACTCAAGCTCTAGCTACACGGCTGACTTGATATTTCTTAGCCTAAGAGTAGGAGGCTTAAAAGGTTATTGCTTCAGAGAGGTGGTCATAAAAGACGATAGGAGGGAGAGACGTCTGATCCCCACCTTGGATGAGGCCTTCTATGGAGAGAGAGAGAGGGGTCTCAGCTTGAGTGCCGAGGGAAGGGGTGAGCCCCCCTTTATATAGAACTTAAGTCAGCTGGGTGTCTGGTTTGGGAGCGCCTATATGTTTATAATACTGGCCAAGTATTTACTCCCCCAGATACCCGCAGCCCAGAAAGGGGCGCCCTAGAACGGGCGCGCTGCCCTCGAACCAGGCACCAAGCTGACTTAAGTTCTATATAAAGGGGAGCCTCACCCCTTCCCTCGGCGCTCAAGCTGAGACCACTCTCTCTCTCTCTCTCTCCATGGCTGGCCTCATCTAAGGTGGTGATAATACGTCTCTCCCTCCTATCGTCTTTTATGATCACCTTTCTGGAGCAATAACCATTTAAGCCTCTTACTCCTCTTAGGCTAAGAATATTAAGTCAGGCGTGTAGCTAGAGCTTGAGTTCAGCTCATCCCTACAAACCCCTTCTCATACCGAACTCCAATACGATGAATAAGCACACTGACCGAATTCGTTGTAAACAATTGGTTATTAAACGGCAGAAGGATAACCTTCTATACCACATCAGCTTTCAACCATGAAACATATATGTAATGGCCGTTATGTACTATTTTTGACACTGTTTTAGTTTAGCATGATTGTTTGAACTGCAATGTGATCTTAATAACACAATATTAGGGTCATTGCACTCTTTCTCTCACTATTTTGGTTGAACATATTTTGTTTATTGGGAATTTTGAATTTTTACAAAAAGCAAATATTACAAAGATTACAGAATCGGACAGTAGTCGAAGGGTATACTGTTAGATGGCATACCCAGATACTATTATCCAAAATTTGGAATCTTTTAAGCAGTTTTCATTTGAGAGTCAAACTCATACTATACAAGAGTGCAGATTACACAGCAATATCCAAATTGAAATGGTCCTGTAAATATGCAGCAGCAGCAACAACAACAACAACAAACCCAGTGCCTCAAAGGCTCCCGCTAATATAGAATCAGGGGAGGGTGAGATGTACGCAGCCTTACCCCTCCAGGGTGCTACCCCAAAGGGAGGCTGTGTCCGAAGACCCTCAACCTGAAACGGTCTTGTAAACATGCGTAACATGTAAGTTTGGCCCTACACATGCTTTTAATATTGGCTGTCCAGCCTCGGCAATTTGTTTGCTTCATCTTTTCGTTAAATAAAATGTGTTGTAAGCACATATAGTATTAGTTTAAAGATATGTGTAGACATGAAGGCCAAGAAGCCTATTATTCTTTAAAAAGCGGAAATCTAAGTTTATATATCTCTGCTGTTTTGAGATGCAACTTCAGAAACTCTGGCTGCTTATGTCGCAATTTAGACCGTTATACAGAACTGTATTCTGCCTCATAAGCTTTGAACTCTTTTCCATTCTGGTGTTCTAGTGACTTGTAGAGTTGATGAATTGCCACCTCTTTTGTATCTTCGGAGACATCCAATAAAATTACCAACTTTTTGATAATTGGTGCGTCAATTTTATAATGATGATCGTTTTGATGGGCGGATTCAAGCAGGCTGTTGCAAGAGGACTGAAAGATCCTTCTTTCCGGGTGATTCAAAATCATTTTGCAGTATCTGAAAATCTAGGAGATGTAGCGGCTAAGGTATATCAGTATATTTTTGTTATTGTATGGTTACCACTTCTATATTCTTCTTTTATTTTTATGGACATTTGTAACATCAGAGAATCTATCTTTTGATGTATTTGGACGTTTGTACGTAGCTAATCCATAGTGTCCCTAGGCTTTACATATTTGCTATGGTTGCTTGTTGCTTGTTGTATGCGTGATCTATTGTTGCTTTGTGCTTGTTGCTTGTTTTATTGTTGCTTCTTGGTTTTGCTTGCTTTTTGCTTTTTAGGGTTGGGGACTCTCGGACATTGCCTGCTTTGTGGCACTGGGATTGTTGTTGTTGTTGTCAATTTGGAGGATGTGAAAAGAATTATGCCAATAAGTAAATTATCACCAAGTAAGCTTATTGATATAGCACAACTTGCTACTTGAAAACTCGACTCAATTTTATTTCTTCCAAACTAAAGACTAATGAATTACAAAGCTTTAATCCCTTATCCATAAAGAGATGAATACAAAATTAACTAAGAAACTCTTTCTCAAATGTAAAAACAACTGACTTCATATTAATCAAAATAAAGTTAGCTAAAATATCCTATGGCTAAAAATATATATTCTATTATAATCCTATAAAATAGCGTAACAAAATCTAATAAAATAATACATCTTTTATAATCACTGGAACTCTTCTTTCATGTTGCATCAGTTCCTCCTTGTTAAAAAAGCTCGACCTTGAGTTGTAAATAAGTATAGAAAAAGGAAGTTGCCGTAAACGTCAATCTGCACGCAAGACTCTTCTCGGATACGAATAGAGTGTCGCTTTGGGGGGGTGTTGACCTAACAAACTCTTCAATTAGGGGGTCTCATTCGTAGAATGTATATCACAAGTGTCATCCTCACTTGTAGTTTGTTGGAGTTACCATGTTTTATCCTTCTTCATGTGTTACACAGGAGGAAGTGTGGGAAGTAAGTGCTCAACTTGTTGGACTAACTCTTGGTGTACTCATCCTGGTTAGTCATATAACATGCAAGCACATCAGGTCCCAATTATCATTATATCACAATCGCTTTGCTGAGTTTTCTCATTGAAGGTTTGGCGTATCAATGCAGGATACACCGGACTTAGCATCATCATATCC
Organism: Simmondsia chinensis; assembly: GCA_018398585.1. Lineage (NCBI taxonomy): Eukaryota > Viridiplantae > Streptophyta > Magnoliopsida > Caryophyllales > Simmondsiaceae > Simmondsia > Simmondsia chinensis. The sequence goes on from JAGTTD010000001.1 coordinate 33,588,548, forward strand.
ATCTTTGGCACTAATATGGATCAGCATGCGACTTTTTCACCTTTGGTTACGTTATCAGTCTCTATCAGTTCTTCAGTTCGAAACTGTAAGAAATTCCTTGGGAGCATGGAATCAAATCAATGCTTTTACATAATATATTTTGACATAGCTGTTATGCAACTGGCCATTACGCTATGTTACTTTTGTTATTGCTTCCATAATACATACATATTCTATCTTGTTTACTGAACGAAACATGTTTAAATGTTAGAAACTATGTGATGTAGCATAACTCTCTATCAAGACTATAATTCAGTAATGTTTCTCTAAAACTAATCATAATGAATTCAAAAGTTAGATTTATACGCGAAAACTAATTTTTAAGATAATGTTGAATAACTAAGGAGATAAATACGAAATTAACTAGAACAATACTTTAATGGAAATAAGAAGATGAATATCAAATAAATACTGTTCTACTTCCCTAAACTAAAGACTGACACAGAGTATCTATGAAGTTTGAGCCCAATTTATTTAGTTAGCTCTAATTGAGTCAATTTATTTATCCTAGCCTTTACTAGCCTAGTTTCTAGAAGTAATTTGAATTTGAATTTAGAGTTTTAATATTCGTCAGAGTATATTTTTATATATGGGAGTATATCTCTAGATTAGATAAAATGCTAGGATTTTCATTTATATTGTTGTACCCTTTTACATTTATTATTGGTCTATGGTTTTTCATTTTCTGTCTCTCTAGCCCTCTATATATAGAGGCACTTGTAATTTCTTCATTTATTCATTAATAATATTTCAATTGAAAGTTCTCAATCAAATTGAGTGTTCTCTTTTAATTCTTTGTATGAGAATAGAGAATTCTTCTGTATCATTGGCCTTGCCAATCAGGGTGGTGAAACTAGCGATTACTGTAGTGGGGTTCCTAACCTCGCCACAGTCAATAACTTATTGGTATCCTTTGCCTAGCCTACTAAGGTGATGACTTTGGCTATGCCATAGTAGGGTTCTTAACTTCACCATAATCGATACCTATCAGTTTTTCCCAATACGTTCTAAGACAATCGAATTATCCAATTTACTAAAATAAAGATAAATCAGAGAATTAGTTCTAATCCTCACAAAATCTAGTAAACTATAATTTAAAGTAATGTATTTTTCTAAAATCATATTGGGTGTTGCATCAAATCCCCTTTTGTTCGCTCTTGAGTTTAAACAAATGTAGCAAAAGGAGACTACAGGAGACGATTGTCTGTGTGGGAAGCTGTATTTGGATGTGGTGCATCACTTTCTCCTTTAGGTGAGAAGTATTTACAAACCCGTGTATGGTGAGATCACTATGAGGGGTCTCCATGTTATCCTTATAATACTCTCCATCCTCGCGTGTAGGCAATTGAACATGTAGGAATTCAATGCAATCTTTCTCTTTCTTTTGCTTTGTCTTGCTCCTCTTCATCTTCTTCTTTCACTTCATCTTCCTAACCTTTCTCTCTTATTTTTTTTTTATTTTTTATATTTTATTTTTTGACTTTGTCTTCCTCCTCTTCCTCTTCGACTACATATGTTTCTTCCATAACTTCCTTTGGTGTTAGTAATCAGAAGGATGGTAGTATTTTGGATTCAAATCGTAAGCAAGCTCATTAGTGGGGACAAAGTAGCAAGCTACATATGTTGCATCACAATAAGCCCTAAGATGCACCCTGAGCTTGTCTAGTTGATTAAACAACACTTACGCTTAAGTCTAGAAACATAATAGGCATTTGGTGTAGGATCTATCTTTAATAAAATTGGATGCCAAACAAATTAGATGATAGGGATGAAAAGAGTTATCCTTGTCATATGGCCATTCACTCATATGGCCATTCACCCATGCTTATTTGACTCAAGCCAATCCAACTTTGAGGTTGATAAGTAGCTGGACGTGAGCATGATATTTGAGATGGTAAACATAGTATGGACAAAGTGAGTTTTATTTTCTTGGGGTTCTTTTTGTAGGTTGGTGGTGATTGGTGATAGCTGCTTGGGTCTGAGCAGGATTCAATGCTCTTTATTTTTGTTTGGTGACGTCTAGTGTTTTGGTAGGACTTTATGATAAATGATAGGTCTAACGCTATACCATGGCAGTGGTGGGAAAGGGGTACTATGTTGTAGTATGACACTGTGGCAGCAGCTACTATGGCTCCGTAACAGCGGTCTAGAACTACGCTCTAATACCAAATGATGTGATACAACTTGCTTCCTCTGAACCATGCTCAACGATATTTTGCCAAAACTGAAAATAATGAATTACGAAGGTATTATAGGCAAAAGCTAAGGCTCCATTTTGTTGAGGGGAAATGTGATTCCAAGAATTAGTTTTTCTCATTTTTTATGTTTGGTGCACAATGATGGACGTCAATCAATTTCTGGAGGAAGTTTTTCCCCCCTAATTGGGAAAATGACTTATGTTGTAAAAGGACGGAAGTCAACATTGCATACTGTGCTCGGTGTAAAAATAGGGATGTCCATCGATCTAAACTCTAGGTTAGAGTAAATTGGACTAGATTAAAGCAGGAGCTGGTAACATATAAATGTCAGAACATAATCAAATTGGATAATATAGGAACTATATCGTATTGGATCAAAGAAGTTGGTTCTTTCAGAATTTTAGCTCATGTTGGTATTTTAACAGGTTAAATTATGTTTATTATTCGAAGCGTGGACAAGACTTAAGATTGATCAAGGTCCTAATCAGGGACTAAGGATCAAATTGTAGATCGATCAAAGTCATAATCAAGGTTTTGGCATTAGACTGAAATGTAACCTTCGAGTCCAGGTTTTTGGTTTGAACTAGTGTTTGCACCTCCCAATCTTAATTAGTGGTTGGGACGATTAATGTAGTTTGATGATTAATATAGTAAGCTGAAGTGTAGGCGAGGCTCTCCTTGCAGGCCTCAAGCGAGGCAACTTGGACAAGGTGCACTAAGGCTCGCCTAGTCGCGCCTTTTGTTTTTAGGCAATATTTTTGCCTTAAGTTGAACATATTATTATATTATGTGTATTTTTGTACTTTGTTTATTGTGTGTGCAAAAAATGGAGTATTATTCCTTGACTTTTAGATACTACTAATCCTTGAATTTTATGGCGCCTTGCAATTTTTGTAAAAAAGCTTATGTTGATATATAATGTAGCACATTTTAATGAATATCGATATCTTTTAGAAGTATGTTTTTTAAACACTATATATAGTTTTAATTAGAGTTATATTACATAATTAGGGTTCATTTACCAGGCACTAATGCACCAGGTCCCATTAGAACTCCGAAGTTAAGCGTGCCTGGGCGAGAGTAGTACCAGGATGGGTGACCTCCTGGAAAGTCCTCTCGTTGCCAACCCTATAAGGTTGGGGGTCCTCGGAAATAGCGTCTCGGTGGGGTTACACCTTGAAGGGGTAAGGTTGCGTACACCCACCCCCCGACCCTGCTTAGGTGGGAGCCCTTGAGGCGCTGAGTCTGTTGTTGTTTTGTTATTATATTACATAATTAATTAATTTTGTACTTTATGCGCATAATATATTTTATAAATATGCACTATGAATGCAAATTATAAAAGTATGTACCTCACTTTGCTAAGGCGCTCGCCTTCGCCTTGCGTCTTGTGCCTGGGCACCAAGATCCCCTATCACCTTAGTGCGCCTTGCGCCTTTTTATACACTAATACAAGAATCAAACCTAGTTTAATATGTATAAGTATTAACTGGATTCCTTCATAAAATATGCGATTAAAATTTGGTTGTTATTGACTATTACGTGCAACCTTTAACAATAAAATACATGGTTTAAAGACAAATTACAAATAATTTCATAGTTGCGTTTGCTTGTGTAAAATTTAAGGGATAAAAGACTCGTAAGGAAGCTTTGCAAGAGTTGTTTTGTTATTGATCTCCTTTAATCATAAAGTGCATGGTGTGAAGACTTCCGTATAGAAGTATGAGGACTGCATGATGTATTGAATTAATTCAATATTGGAACCAAAGGAGGCACGGTCGAGCAAGTAGGACATGAATACATCAGCGGGTGAATTGGAATTTTGAGTCACTTGGTTTTGTTTGTTCCGGTGTCTTGTTTGAGATATGCTTCAGGGCTCTTATTTTGTATATTTGATCGATGTATTGTTTTGGATATAAATTATTTTGTATTCTCAATTGGTACTATATGCCCTTGGCCTTTAATTAAATATCGAAAAAAAAGAGAAGTACATTTTCCTATAAACCAAATGGCAGAAAATAATAAGTGGATTCTTTTTTCCTTGGAACTTTTGTTCAAAAGGAACACACTTTCCTAGGCAAAAAGAAGTCTTCCCCTCTATGAAATGGAGCCTAAGATAATTTTGGATAACTAAAGAGATAAATACTAAACCAACTAGGAATCTATGTCTTTAGATAGAGGAAGATTAACAACAAATAAACACTCTACTTCTTCCTAAAAATAAAGATGATCAAATTATCCTATTGAAAAAAATAAAGATAAATAAAAGTATTTATCCTAATCATCACCAAATCTAATAAACTATTATATATATTGACATATTTTCTAAAATCATTAAATCCCATCTTGCGTGTTGCCTCACTCCCAACAGCTTTAAAATGATGGATTGCATGGTTTTGCATTCAAATTTTTTTTATAGACATAATGCTTAAAAGCAACTTTGTGATTTGTGACACCCATCTTCTGTACGCCACTATGGCAAAGCAATTTGATTCCATACTTATTAGCATTGCCCGGGCAAAAATACTAATGTCTGAGCAACTTTATGAAAACTTGTGGCTATTATTCACTGCAATTGCTCTAACAATGATAATTTTTGCCTTGATAATAATGACACCCTAAATTAATTCACCTAAAACAGGTCCACCAAGTTGGTTCTCTGATATCAATCATTTAGTGGTCTTCCTTTAACCCACTGCTTTAATTGATACTTCAATTGGCTTTTTCTCTTAACAGATTAACTTCAAACGGGCTCGTATTTTGGCAAGATCACACGTCTTAGTGTCTACAGTTCCAGGTACACTGACACTCCATAGTCTGAGTTGTTGGTTGCTTTGAGGAGCAAGCTCTGTGACATTTTTACAGACCATTTGACATTGTTTATCTCAGGATGTGTTGAATGCAATAGGCAAGAAAATATTTTATCATGGCAGAGATTCTTAAAGCCACGAATCATATTTGGTGCTTCTTTGGATGTGGTGGTTGGTTGTCAGAACTTGTCTTCCAAGGTATTTATTCCCCGTTTGTTTGCTGATCCAATTTTGAAGTAATTAATGTAGCAATTTGAGGCTTCCGTTATTGTTTTATTTGAACTGAGATTGATTGTTTGAGCAATTAAGAGGGAATCACAGGAAATGTTTCATACTTCTGCTCCTATCCCTTGACGTTCTCGGAAACAGGACATCGGAGAAGGTTACTTAATGTTCTGCTCATTGCTTCAGTATGGCCTTACATTAACGGGTGAAGAACAAAGTTGAAGGCGACAAAGGTATTCGCCATCTTCCATAAACTCTTCCATAAGTGATTCATTAGGCAGTATCCCTCTCTAACATACTGCTAGCGGGCAAGTGTCCCAATCTCGGCATGGAAAACCGATAATGCACTGTGATCTTGTTTATGGCAACGCTATCAATGCACATCCGCTAGGTTCCATCTCTCTTTGCATTAAGAGAGCTGGACCCGCGCGAGGAATCAAGTTCTCCTGAGTAAAACCCCTAGCAAAAAACTCCTCGAATTGATGTCTAAACTCTTCACACTTCACAAGGCTCTTTCGATAATGCATCCTATTTAGTAAGGTAGCTATCTGCGCCAAATCCAATCGGTGTTGAATACCCCTCAATGATGGTAAGATACTCGGCTCCCCTCCCAGTATTTTACCTTGTTCCTCCTGGCACTTCTTGTCCATCTTGTTCTCGCCAACTTCCTTGGCGAGCATGGCTCTAGTCTGGGGATTCAAGTTTTCGGTTATCACCGAACATGGCGCTTCATCCTTCTAGGCAACAAGACTAACTTTGTGCCCTCAAACACAAAGTTGTAGGTGTTCCGCCTCCCACCATGGGTAGCGCCTCTGTCGAATTGCTATGGTCGTCCAAGCAAGAAGTGGAACGCATCCATGGTAACCACATTACACCATACCCCATCCTGGTACTTTGCCCTAGTTGAAAAGTTTTTGATACAGTTACCCGGTCTCCTTTCTCGAGCCATGACAACTTGTGAGGGTTCGGATGCTCCTCCATCTTTAACCCTAGCTTCTAGATTGCGTCCTCGGAGATGGTGTTCTCCCAACTTCCGAAATCAATGATTAGGCAACATATCCTTCTGTCAATCGTGCATGTCGTCTGGAAGATGTTATCTCGAAGCCAATCATCTCCTTTTGCTTCCTTAGGCATGAAGCCAACTCGCCTGACCATTAATAGGTGGTCCTCCTCTGTTTCATCCTCTCCTCCCACCTCCGGTGGTTGTTGAGGCTAAGTTAATGGCATTTGGTTGGGATTCGCACCCAATTGCACCAAACACAGCTCGATTTGCTGGAATCTCTCCTCCGTCTCCTCGAATCCCCTCTTGAACTAGCGTTGTAGATCTCGCTCATAAACTTCACCGACGGCGGCTTACCTCTGTCAACTACAAGCCATCATGGAAGCGTTCTGTGCTCTGACACCAACTGATGCAGCACAGATAAGATGAAAATTGGAAATAGAAGGGTCAATGGCCTTCCTTTAAACTCTTATTGATAAAACAATTAAGAAGCAAGGGGGAAAATGTTTAACCCTAATTCTCACAAGTCAAGAATAGGGAGAAACACATAAAAATAGAGAAAATCTTAAACAATTGAATGCTAGAAAAAAAAACCTTAGTCTTCCTCTTCTTTAAAATTAGGAGCTAATTCAACTAGAATAAAAGACTAAAATTAAAAGAGATAAATACAAAAATCTACTAATCTAAACTAAACTTTCCTAATTGAAGTTAAATTCTAGAGCCGGTTCACCCTTTTCTGCATCTCTCTCCTCTTTTCACGTCCCTTTTCTATCCCGCCAAGATCCGATCCGCCAAGTAACCCGTGACCCACCAAGACGTGGGCTGCATCATCCTCCTTGACTTAGAGAGAATTTGTCCTCGATTTCGTCAATGAATCGTCCGGATCATGTTCTTGCACGCCCGTCCTCCATCTCGCCAAGCCCCAACTCACCAAGCTCACCTAGACATCGGTTGTTGACCTGACTCGCCAAGATGCGGGCTACATCACCATTAGTCTCCATACGTAACAAAAATGAAAAGAGAAAAATCCCCATATTTTGTGTGGTGCGGATCTAGTGGAACCAAGCGAGATTATATCTGCGGTTGCTTATGTTTAAGAGGGATTTTCTCCGACCTAGACTTGAATTGACAAAGTGCAGAGGGAGCGAAGATAGATAGAAGAGCGAAATCTGATACTCAATTAATGATTGTGAGTACAATAGTAAGTATTTATAGCTGATTACACTAGTACTGTATAACTAAAGATGTCGAGGCCAAGTCCAACTAGCTGTGACTATGAACAAAAACCCTTAAAACAGAATTTTAACTAATTCTAGCTAACGAGGCTAATTCCTAATTGCACTTTCTTGCAGCAATAGATTTTTGGGCAGTGTGTGTGGGCTATGAACTAGATGAGGTCTCAGCTGATACCTTACCAGAATAACGCTGTATAGGATGTCATGTAGTTTCTTTCTAAATTGATGTACTAGATCTTGCATTGTTGATCAAGGTAGAGGTTGTTAGGTTTCATAAAATTGCCTCTTGTGTTCTTTTAACCCTTCTTTTTGGCTGAATACCTATTTGTCTCTAAAGTCTCCTAATGTGGCTGTTAACATTTGTTTCATGTTTATTGGTCTTTTCATTAGTTGACGATAATTTGAGATAAAAATAGGAAATACGATTTCGATGAAAAGTTGCTCCGTAATTATGAGGTGAAAGGAAGGGAAGGGGAGAGAAGAAAATGTAGGGGGAGAAAAGCGAGAAGAAAGGGCCGAAAGCCAAAAGGGTCATTTTAAGTATTTGTTTTAATGTCTAATTAATGAAAGATTGACATAGTGACCAAAATAGAAGTGAAGCTAAACTAGGGATCAAGCACATGACACATGACATGTTGGAAATGTAACAAAGTTTGACACATTGATGACTTAAGTTAAAACCCACATCCCACATTGGAAATTTAGAGGAGGGAAAGGTAGTTTATATATGCCCTTGTAAACATGAGGATTGAATTAAGTTTAGGGTGAGAGAATAGTGGGAACCACATGCGCCGCCCGCCTGCCGCCCAGTGTCGTGCTCGGGGGAGGGCAAGGGTGTCCTTTTGATTGCAGGTATTTTTATTTTATCGGAACTTTCTTAAACGAATAGTTTTTCCATTTCAAAGAATCGCAAGTTTTCTTTCCCGACGTTGCTCAACATCTCTCCCCCTCAATACTATCGCAGCTGCCCAAGCTAATCGTTGGCTCACCCAAGCAATGCGTCTCTCATTCACTGACGCATCTTTCCACATTGGCCTAACAGCCATATTCTTTGGCCTATAAATACACAACTCAAATCCAGTTTCCATTGGCAACAAAAATCAAAGCTCTTTCTCCTCTTCCTCTACTGTCTCTAATTAGAATCTCATCTTAAGTCTGGGCAAAATTCTCTCGGCATCCCATAATCCTGGAGGACGGCCGCTGGTTACTGTGTTTGCAACCTAGCAGTGGCGAAATCGTCTTTTAGGACAGTGGCTTATTCCACGGTGCAGTTAATCATTTTGTAAGATCTTTCCTCACTTTATTGTTTTGGTCGTCATGTTTGATTTTTTACTGTTTTGCTTACTGTTTTACAATATGACAATCTACAAGGACGAGAATAGGTATTGATCCCATTCTTCTGCCTATACCTTTTATAGTCTTGATTGATTTCTTTCTTTCTTTCTTTTTTTTTTTTTTTTTTGGCTATTTGTTGACGGGTCTAGATTGCTCCTTTATCAAATCGCTATATTTAACGAAGTTGCCTCCTATTCTTCTCATAGTGTGCACATATCTGAAATATTTATCATTTTACAATAGCAGTTAAAGACTATACTCAATTTATATGGAAAGGAAAAATACATTCTTACAGTGATTCAGGGAGAAAGGAACGACTTCCAGATCTTGGTTTCCTTCAAGGTACGTATTTCAATCTCATTCAGTTCCTTTTAGCTCTTCTCCTCAAGGCACATTTCGTTTCATTTATGGTATTTTTATGCTGATTTACCTAAAAGTAAAGGGTTGATGAGGTGCCCTTTTTTTTTTTTTTTTTTTTTTGGGGGGGGGGGTGTAGTCTTTAGCGCATTTAATCTTTGTTTGAATTCCCCTTAACTTTATTTTGTGGGGGAAAACAAGGAATCTCCATATGCAACAGCTAAATATCTTTGTCCGGTAATGGTTATCCCATTAACTGATGCACTGAGAATGATTAACCCAATCATTTTAATCCCTGCCTACTCTGCAACTCTTTACAGGCAGAAGCCACAAGTATGTCTGTCCTACGAAGTATATGGCAGGCTTACTGGCTCGAAGAAAATCGGGGAATGCAGGGGAAAGCCATGGAATTACTAGAGGAAAGCTTGCAGGAAATGCAGCAAAGATTTGATAATTTCATAGAGCAATTGGAAGAGTCTGGATGGGATGCTCGCCAGATTAGCCTCAAGGTCCCAAGAGAACCTTATATTGAAGAGTTTGATGATCCCATTTGATTCAACCTTTTGTATTTTCATTGGATTTTTTTTTTTTTAAAACACATTTATAGTAGTCATTTGTCACTTAACTATTACAATTTTCTAAATTTTCAAAAAACACACTTTCGAAAGTTAAATGGCAATCAATCTCCTAAATGGAGGCCCTTAGTATTTCATTTGGGTTACACATGTGATTTTGCTTAGCTTTCAGATAAAATTGGGGAAAACATGCCACATGTCTATTTTAGCTCAATTGGTAAAGCTTTATACTAGTAAGGCGGCTCTATGCGCAAGTTCGAATCTGTTGTAAATGCAAGCATGTATGGGATTTGAACTTGCAAAAAGGGATCATTTAAAAATATATTTACTTTACCAAGTGACTTGACACTAAAATGTGTATTTATCTTCTTGTTTTTGTATAAAAAAAAAATGTAAAATTATGTGTAGCCTCAGCGGACAACTTATCAATAAAGGTGGTCATTGAAAAAATTTACACTTTTGAAGATGGTATTTTTAAACATTAAAAGTTGTGATGATTAAGCGAAATGGTTGACTTTTGAAGGTAGTTTTTCAATGACAATCTCATTTTTATTTGGAAAATATCTTCATTCCCACTCCATTTGTTTAGGTGGAATTCCTCTTTTTCTCGATTTTTATCTTTTGCGTGTATAAATGAGAAAATAATTCAACCGGAAAATCTCTCTTTATTCGAACTCATCTTCGTCTAAATGAGAGAGGAAAACATTTCCCTTTACACCTTCTAACTTCCTTCCAAACGTCATTCTTGCGTTAGACCTCTGCTTGAAATGTCGCAATTTCTAAACCCAGGCAATGTTATGCAAAGAAATTGAGGGAAAATTTTAAAGAAAATATATTGTAGTTAAAAGTGTTGAAAGAAAATATTTCTTTGGCACCATGTGTTATTATGGTGTCCATCATTGGCTTTTTAGGCATGCATGTTTGGGGGTTAAGATATCAGAACCAAGGACTTCATGTTTTAGGGTCTTAACCCTGATAATATCTTAATTATGTTAGAAATATTTTCAATAGTAATTACCAAATTAAATATTAGTAGCATGAAAAGCATATAGTGAGACAAATGAAATTATATCAATCAAGAATGAATTATAGAATAGGAATAACAATACAAACAACTGTAATAAAACTAAGAAAAAGGTGTAGAAAACACATCTATTGAATTGGGGGAAGGCACATGCAGCGCTTTTCTTAAAAAAGGAAATGCCCCTCTTTTTTCACCAAAGTAGATTATATTTTAAAATTAATTGGTAAAATAGGTGGAGTAGTTATCTTGTTTAAATACTAGTATGTTTTTTCTCTCTATCCTACCAATGTGGAATGTATCAATCAAATCACACTCCGTATCTTGCGTTCACCCGAGTTGGCTTTGCACTAGATACTAGTTCGGGCGTGCACTGCGTTTCCGACGTCATCTTTCGTACTTTACGTTGTTGTAGAGTAGAATAATTATCGTGGTATCATACATCAATCATCGTGGATAGGTATACTAGAACAAAATTTCGTTGTTGAATAGGAGCACCAATATTTACGCATTGTTGCCCGAGTCCTTTGTTTCCAATCCAACATTCCTATTGCTATTTTTAGGAGTGTGTATTGACTGCCATTCACCACATAAATAGAACAATCTCATCCTCATCGTCAAATGAATCACCCCTTGAGATTTTACATGGTACCAAGTGTGAACATCTTCGAGCTTTCAGTTGTCTTTGTTTTGCTTCCACAATATGCTTCCATCACAAAAAATTGATTGTCATGTTTGTGTTGCCTTATTTGTTGGGTATTCTTTTGGGACAAAGGGTTATATATTATACAGCTTACAAAAGCATGAGTTTTTGATCCCCCGGCATGTTGTAGTTCACTATGATTTATTTTTGTACATATAAAATTATAACTTTCCTAATCCTTTTAAAAGTTTATCTCTATCCACGTCTATTGACCATTGGTGTGACATAAGCATTGTTATCCCTCTACCGTCCCCTCATCAGGCACGGATAACCAACCCATCATACATCATCCTATCTCTTTTACTGAATCTTATTAACTCTGCAGCAACCACCTCCTCTCACTATCCAGCACCATTCTCTACTTCCCATGGCGATGCGCTCCCAGCAGTGTTACATCACGAAACACAAATGATGTTGCGAATGTTAGTGATGGTGATCGTTGTTCATCTTGTCCTCACCAACCCCTTTCTTACCTAGTTGATAAATGCTGCAATCTACTTGTTAACCAAACCTCTTCTTCATCTGTCGAACCACCTTCTCACCTTATATATAACACCATCTCCTATCATCGCCTTTTTGATTCCCGTTGTCATTACACCCTGTTCGTTTCTTCTAATACAGAGGCCACATCCTATTCTCAAGCTAGTCGTATTCCTTATTCCAAATGGCCATGTGGGCCAAACTTTATGCCCTTGAGGCTAATAACACATGGTCCCTTGTACCACTTCCATTGAGCAAACGACTCATAGGCTTCAAGTGGGTCTACCGCATTTAACACAATTTTAAAAGTACCGTCTTATTCTCATTTAAAATGACATTCCAGAGACAATGTGGACTGGGAAAGGCGTTTCTTATGCTCATTTAAAGGTGTTTCGATGCAAAGCCTTCATGCATGTGCCAAAGGAACAGAGATCCAAGCTAGACAGTAATGCCACTCCGTGCATATTTGTAGGATATGATGATGAGGAGTTCAGTTACAAATTATGGGACCCCGTGAACAAAAGGATCGTGAGAAGTAGAGATGTCGTGTTTCATGAACATGAGAATATGACTGATTTTGACAAGTTAGAGAAGACTACATGTGCTCCCAGTGGTGTTGCTGATACTACACTGATTTCACTGTCATCAGGTGCCACAGAGCAGGTTTATGATGGGACAGAACTCGAGAATGATACTGATCCAGTTGCAGTTGATGATGCTCCAGGTACAGATGGTGTTGAGCAGGGGGAGCCAACCTTCGAACCAGTGACTGCTGAGCCTCAGTTGAGAAGATCTGATAGAGAGCGTAAACCGTCTACGAGGTATTTGAATCCTGATTATATTTGTCTTACTGATGAGGGAGAGCCAGAGAGCTACAAAGAAGTGCAGACTCATGAAGACAAGGATAACTGGGTCAAAGCCATGGATGAGGAGATGAATTCTTTAGAGAAGAATGAAACCTATGAGCTGGTTGATCTTTCTAAAGGCAGAAAAGCACTTTAGAATAAATGGGTGTTCAAGCTAAAAAAGAATGGTAATCAAATTGTGAAACATAAAGCTCGTTTAGTGGTGAAAGGTTTCAATCAAAAGAAATGGATTGATTTTGATGAGATCTTCGCTCCAGTTGAGAAGATGAGTTCCATTTGAGTGGTACTAGGTATGGCAGCTAGTATGAATCTCGAGCTTGAACAGTTAGATGTGAAGACTGCATTTCTCCATGGTGACTGGCAAGAGGAGATCTACATGAACCAGCCTGAAGGATATGAGGCTCAGGGTCAAGAGCACTTAGTTTGCAGATTGAAGAAGAGCTTGTATGGTTTGAAACAGGCTCCTAGACAGCGGTACAAGAAATTTGACTCATTTATGGTGGGTCAAGGGTACAAGAAAACAGCTGCAGATCATTGTGTGTACATAAGGAAATTCGATGGAGGTAATTTCATTATTTTACTGCTTTATATTGATGGCATGCTAATTGTTGGTCAAGATGCAGATATGATTCGAAGACTTAAAGAGGAGTTATCAAAGTCTTTTGAAATGAAAGACTTGGGTCCAGCGAAGCAGATTTTGGGTATGGAGATTACCCATAACAGAGAGGCTGGAAAGTTATGGTTGTCACAAGAAAAGTATATTGAACGGGTGCTTGAAAGATTCAACATGAAAAGTGCTAAACCAGTTAGCACACCTCTTGCCTCACACTTTAAATTGAGTAAACAATCTTATCCTATGACCGAGAAAGAGATAAAAGAGATGTTAACTATTCCTTACTCCTCTGCTGTTGGGTCTTTGATGTATGCTATGGTTTGCACCAGGCCAGATATTGCTCATGTTGTAGGTGTTGTAAGCAAGTGCCTGTCAAATCCAGGGAAAGCTCAATGAGAAGCAGTGAAGTGGATCTTTAGATATTTGCGGGGTACTTCGAAACAGTGTTTGAGTTTTGGAGGCTCGGGACCAATTCTTGAAGGGTATCCTGATTCTGATATGGCAGGATGTCTTGACAGTAGAAAATCTACTTCGGGGTATTTGTTCACTTTTGCAGGGGGAGCTGTGTCTTGGCAGTCCAAATTGCAGAAGTGTGTTGCTCTCTCCACTATTGAAGCTAAATATATTGTTGCCGTTGAAGCAGGGAAGGAAATGTTGTGGATGAAGAGGTTTCTTCAAGAGTTGGTTCTGAAACAAAAAGAGTATGTGGTATTCTATGACAGTCAGAGTGCGATGGACCTGAGTAAGAATTTCATGTACCATGCCTGCACGAAGCATATTGATGTGAGATATCATTGGTTGCGTTTTGTTATTGAAGAAAAGCTAATGATGCTGAAGAAGATTCACACTAACAAGAACATAGCTGATATGTTGACCAAGGTGGTTCCTAGTGACAAAGTGGAGTTGTGCACTAGGATGGCCGGTATGGACTCCAAATAGCTTGATGTGGAGTTTTCTTCTCCTCGTTGTGGGATGGAGGGGGAGATTTGTGGGGCACATAATATGTATCATGGTCCAGCCCATATGTTATAATAATTTAAAGAAAAAAAAAATGAGAGAGAAAGTATGGGCCTCTTAAGCCCATGCACTTTGGTTTGAAAAACCCATGAGGGTTGTTTGGATTTGGGATAGTATATATACTATCAATTTGTGTTTTGTGAGGGTTACTGGATATAACCCAAATAAAGAGTGAGTGCGGCAGCAGCTCTGAATGGCGAAAAACCCAAAAGTAACGTGAGAAAGCAGCGACAAGGACGATACTCGAAAATTTCGCTACTATTGGTGAAGATCGGGGTTTGATCTTAGAGCAATTTGGAGCGGGTTTTCTAGGCATTGATTGGAGTTAATTAATCGGGAGAATCAATTGTTTTCGGGCCTGGGGAGGTAAGTCTTGTATTGCTCAATTTGCTTGTGGGTTTCAAGTTAGGGCAAACATCTTGAAACCATAAACATTGTAATTGCTATTTTCTATAGTGGATTTTGCTGTCGGTTTGCCCCGTGGCTTTTCTCTCTACTCTGGCGGGTTTTCCACGTTATATCTGGTGTTGATTTAATTTCTGCATATTTATTTCGTCGTTGATATTTGGTGATATTAGTGTGCCATGTGATTTATATTTGTCATTGATATTGGCTTGAGTGGTCGACTAGAATTGGGTTTAGGTGTCTAGACCCCAACATACCCGATATAATCTTTTTCTCCTTCGTTCACCACCACACGCTGGTCTAGAACTACCACGCGCCACTGTAGGCTTCTCCAAGTGCCACCACACGTGCCGTTACGTTTGTCGAAACTTTTCTAGTGCGTTTAACCGTGCGCCACCCTATTAACATCGACAACCACTTCGCCTGATCAGGAACACTGGCCACCAGTCATTTCCTCCCACTCATACAACTATTTCTCTGATTTAGGTAACACCTAGGGCTCTGATACCAGTTGTTAGGACCACCCACGAATTTTGCGAACCACGAATCGAAATAGCAAACACAATTGAAAGGGATTGGGGGAAAATCTAGACACCGAAATTTACGTGGTTCAACTGAAGCCTACACCAGCAAAGAGTGCCATATAAATAGATCTCGTACAATCGAAACCACTAGAAGTTCAAGAGTCATGCCACTAACACATATGCCCTAATAAATTCGGCCATAATTATGACGGTTATCGGAAATGAATCGTCTCCATACTTAACATATGGTTGGGATCCCTTCCCTCAGAGTTACGCGTTTTGTCATCTAAAGCTACTATTTTCTACTGTGAAAATGTCAGTGCCACCTATCTAGCTACAAATCCGGTTCAACATCAACAAACCAAGCAAATCAAGATTTACATATACTTTATCCGTTGGGAAAGTTGCTCTCGGCCAATGTTCCTTCAGCTCTTCAATATGCTGATATTTTTACAAAGGGTCTAAAAAGATATCATTTTTGTGAGTTCAGAGGCAATCTTCGTGTTTGCCCGACTCCCACTATAATTGAGGGGGAGTGTAAATATATATTCTGATAATACATAATATTAGGCTATATATATAATATAGTGTGAGATGTATATCTTGTGGGGATATTATTTCAAGATACTTTAGCTTGTGTTGTGTAAAATATTTGTGGGACCTAACCAAAAAACAATGACCCCGTACATAATACTGGATAAGATAAACAATTAGAGTCCCAATGAGTGTATATCCTATTAGCTTCATCCATATATAATATAGTGTGAGATTGTATATTTTATGTATATTTTGTGGGGATAGTATCTTACAATAAGCAATATTTTAAGATATTTAAGCTTGTGTTGTGTAAAATATTTGTGGGACCTAACTAAAAGACAATGACCCCATGGATAAGATAAACAAATTAGGGTCCCAATGAGTGTATATCCTATTAACTTCATCCAATACAAAACTAAGAATCAATATAGTCACTGTAAAAGATAATGCCAAAACGTACGGACAAATTGCTGATACCATGTGCCCCAATCTATGGATGGGCCTACATCCACTGATTTGCACACTAATGTAGATAATTATGTTGAATAATTAATGTCAGTACAAATTAGATTTATCTAAGCTCTTCCAGATGGACGTGTAGAATGGGCCAATTTACCATACCGCAACTGTGCAAGCAATTCCTGTTAGAAAAATAATATTAAGAATATTCAATTTACGTGCATATTCTTATATTATTGTTAAATTGCATACTTAATAATGTAGTAGAAAGAAAATAAATTATAAGAAATAACAATAAATTTGTTTTCTTTATTATGGTCAATAATTGTTTGCTACATATATCTAATATATGTATTCAATATATCCTTGATTTTTACGGTTTAGTTTCATGTAATTTTTTATATTAGAGTATAGTACTTCTAGGGTTTAGTACATTGACTCCCTTACCCTCCCCTCATATGTAAGGAGGTAAGGGCACTCTAGTACTTTGTCATGTCTTGTAGCTTTATATATAGAGCATGTACTCTTCACTTTATTTTATAATCAATTGCATTGTTTCACATGGTATCAAGAGCCTCTCAAAGAGACTCTCATCTTCTCTCTTCTCTTTAATTTTCTTTTCCGGTCTAAAGTACTAGTTCTCAATCGTTTATTTTTTTTATTTAATTTTTTTTTTCCGCATCAATTTTCTTCTTCTCTCTTCAATTTTTTCTCTATTTCTTTTACTTAAGATCTATGGCAACCCCTCCCCCCCACACGGTCCCAGCGCCGGTCACCCCTGTTCCGGCTGAACCCGGCTCTCCCTATGCCGGTGCGTCAGTCGAACATCTGGTGTCCGGTTCCTCCATGTTCATGCCCGATCTTCCCCATATCGGATCTATGACCTCGGATCTACCCCTCAATGGTCTAACTAATGCCGGTGTTGCCATCTCCGGTACTTCGTTAGTTACCACGAGGCCGCAAGTTTCTCAATTTTTTGGCTCGGGCATCCCAACCTCCCTCCCCTTCTTCCCCCTACAAACGACCTCCGGTGCCGCCCTTCGAAATGGCGACCACCGCTGGTCGGGCTTCTCTCAAATCCCACCCTTCCCCTTTGCAACCCCCGGCCACCCACTCGCCGGTGGGACCCACCCGGGTGTACCAACCAGTCACCATGGGTGGGGACCCGCTGCCGCTGCGTCTGACCAGCGAGCACCCCTTGGTGTTCACCTCCCCACAACCCCTCTTTTAAACCCTAACCTAACTCATACTACAAATCAACCTTTATTACTTCCCCTTTCTAATATCTCCAGTATACTAACGATAAAACTTGAAAATGCTACTGATTATACCGCCTAAAGAGAACAATTTTACATGCTTTTAGTATCCCATCAACTCATGAGTTACATCGATGGTTCTTTCCCCTGTCCCCCAACTCATATATTAAACAGTGCTAGCTCCTCCATTCCCAACCCGGACTATTTAAATTGGGTCCGTATTGACCAAAGTCTCAGATCTTGTATTTCTGCAACCCTCTCTCGCTCTCTGTTAAACGATACTATTCGACAACCCACATCAAAAGCCATGTGGGATGCCCTTATCAAACAATTCCGAGACCACTTGCTGGCCAAGGAATATGATCTGAGGTCCCAACTAATCAACTTAAAGAAAGATGGCAAAACAATGCAACAATACCTTTCGGAACTAAAATCCGTCGTTGATGATCTAGCTGCTATAGACTCCCCAATTTCCAATCGAGAACTAGTACATTACGCCCTTTATGAGCTTCCTATTGAATATGCCACTTTTGCTACTTTAACTCGCCAAACCACTCCAACCCCTGCTTTTGAAAAATTAAAAACTGACTTGCTTAATGAAGAAAGTGCCCAAAGCCGATACCAGGGCCGCACCACCACTGACCCACAGCATGCTTTAGTTGCTTCAAATACAGGTACCCAAGGGTCATACTCTGGTCATGGGGGTCGTGATCGAGGTAAAGGTCGTAACAGCGATCGCCGTAGCAATCGAGGAGGCCGCTCTGGGGGCCAAAATCAACAGCATAACATGGGACCCAACAACCCCAACCCACCACAGGCACGCACGCCCACACCTAGAATTCTCGGCCCTGCACCGGTATCCTGCCAAATCTGTCATAAGCCTGGTCACAGTGCTGCATCATGTTACCACCGCTTTGATCATGCATCCTTTCCAGATCCTTCGCATTCCCTTGCTGCTATGTCCATCACCGAATCTCAAGACTACAATTGGTATCCTAACTCTGGCGCAACCAATCACATGACACCCAACTCTAGTATGCTTCACACTACTCTTCCTTACAGTGGTCAAAAACGAGTTTTAGTTGGGAACGGTGCTTTACTACCTGTTAGTCATATTGGTTCCACTACCTTACAAACTCAAATGCGTCCTCTTGAACTTAACAATGTTATGTTGGTTCCCAAACTCACCCATAATTTATTATCCATAAAACAACTATGTCAAGATAACTCATGCACTGTTGAATTTGACTCTGAATTTTTCTCTGTCAAGGACAAGGCTACGGGGATCCCTCTGCTTCGAGTTCGCAGTAATGGGCCACTTTACAATCTCTCACCCCACTACACCGGTCTCATGGCACAAACTCTTTCTGGAAACCTATGGCATCAACGGTTAGGGCATCTCGGGCAACCTATGTTAAATGTTCTTTGTTTTCGAAAACTGATTCCTCGTTCTTGTTTTACTGATTTTTGTCAACATTGTAACTTAGGAAAGTCTCACCGACTTCCCTTTCAATGTGTTTTACATTTAGCTTCTTCGCCTTTGCATTTAATTCATTCGGATGTATGGCAATCTCCTGCAGCGTCAAACTCCTGTTACAAATACTGTGTTAACTTTATTGACGATTTTACTCGCTTTATATGGTTATACCCTATGCAACATAAATCCGAAGTATTTGATATCTTTGTCACATTTAAAGCACTAGTTGAAAACCAATTTTCCACGAAAATCAAAATTTTTCAAAGTGATGGTGGCCGTGAATTTGATCACCGTCATGTGAACAATCTATGCCGACAACATGGCATACACTTTCGTATTTCTTGTCCTGATACCCCACAACAAAATGGGGTGGCAGAACGAAAGCACCAACACGTAATAGGCATGGCTCGGACTTTACTTATTCAAGCCCGGTTACCTTACTCACATTGGGATGACGCTGCCTGTACAGCATGCTTTATTATTAACCGCCTTCCTACCCCTATGCTTAATAACTTATCCCCGTTTGAAAAAGTGTTTAAACAACAACCAAACTACTCCGGTTTTCGCATATTCGGTTGTGCATGCTTTCCAAATCTCACACCTCGTGCACCACACAAACTTGCACCTCGCTCTATACCATGCATTTTTATAGGCTATGCTGCTCGCCATAAAAGCTATAGGTGCTTAGATCCTCAAACGGGTAAAGTCTACATAAACAGGCACGTCACGTTTAATGAAACTAGCTTCCCCTACCCAGAACTAGTCAACCCTACACATATCACTCCACCGGGCTCAACCGCGAGTATAGTCGACCTTCCTCTCGCAATCGCTATCACTCCCGGAGCTCCGCCACTACCGGCCCCTGCCCCCCTCGAGCCCTCCTCGGCCCCTGCCCCACTTGCGGTGGCCTCCACCCCTATTCCCTCCCCTTGGAGTCCACCCAACCCCACCATCACACCCACGGTCTCCCACGAAGACCTTGCCCGACCCCCCACTGACCAGCCCACCTCTCACCCACCACCGGCAGCGTGTTAATTTGGTCTTTATAATTTTAGTTTATATCTATTTAGTCTTTATAACATTATATGATTAAGATTGTATTAATTTAATTATATAGCGAAATTGATGTTTTGGTCACCGGTATGTTTAAATTGGGTAACTTGTGGATTTATAATCAATCACTTACATCTAATTTCTCCATATTACAATTATTTTATTAAGTTCAAATTTACTATAAAATTCAATTAATCTAATAAATATTTTATTTATATATAAATCTTTAATATAAATAACTTATATATTTTTCTTATTTAAAATAATCAAGAATTGAAAATGAAGGGCGTTGTCTAATTGGTTGAAGTGGCACTATCATATCCCATACGAAGGGATTAGAATTTTTTTTTTTTTTAATATTTTTTTAAGCAAGTTGAATACATTCATGGTGTATCTATGTAATAGGATGAAGCCGTCCACGCATATATATATATATAGAGAGAGAGAGAGAGAGAGATAGAGAGAGAGAGAGAATTGAAAATACATTTTTTTTCCAACTTCCCGTGTCTATAGCTTTCTAACATAAATAATGGGAAACACTAATTTAAGGCTGTGCTTGGAGGATGAAATTGGAGGCTGGAATTGGAGCTGAGGTTGGAATTGGGGTCCAGAATTTCAATTCTGTTGTTTGGTTCACCTGTTGAAATTGGAATTATAGTTCCACTGCCCAATTTCATGGAATTGAATTTTAATTGAAAATCAAACATTTCAATTCCTAAGGGTAGGGGTCAGGAATTGCAATTCCATATTAACTCCATTGACCTAAAACCAAAATGACCTTACTCGATTAACCTAAATCCAATATGGCTCAAAATTAAAAGACTTAGACACAACCTAAAATTTGACTTGAACCTCAAAATCACCTAACTCGAATGGCTTAAACTTGAAATGACCGAAATTACCTTAACTCAAAGTCCGAAATGGCCAGACCCATCTCAAACTCAGCATAAGATTACTCGAATTTTGAAATGATACAACTCATTTGTCCCAAAATTAAGATGACTCGAGCTTGAAATGACCTAAATGAACTCAAACCCAATCATAACTTTCCTTAATCCCAGAAACACCTAACCTGATTAATTAAAAATCTGAGATAACATGAACACCAAATGATCCAACGTGATACTTTGACCCAATTTGACTCAAAACTCAAATATTTGAACTCAAATTGAATCGCTCCAACCATATTAACTCAAACGCAATGTTAACCGCTCTGACCAAAATCTGACCGTGGTTGATTTAAAACTCGAAATATTCTAACTTGATTGGCTGAAAATCTATGATGACTTGAATTATTATTGAATTATAATTCCGACCTCCGATTCCTTTGATGAACCTAACAATGGAATTTCAATTCTATCAGAATTCCAATTCCACCAGAATTGGAATTGGAATTGCAATTCCGCAATCCAATTCCAATTCCATGCTCCCAACAGAGCCTAAGTAGAATTAATATTTTATATGGAAGAATGGTGAAAAAACACGAAATTAAATCTATATGAATTTTTTTAATACTGTACTTACGAAGTTACAAAGAAAGCTATTTTACTAGCGTTAATGAATTTTTTGGCATTGAATTAGAGATAAGCTAAGGCTCTGTTTGGTACATGAAATTGAAATTGGATTGTGGAATTGCAATTCTGATTCCAATTATGGTGGAATTGGAATTATGAAGGAATTGAAATTCCATTGCTTGGTTCATCAAAGGAATTAGAGTCGGAATTATAATTCCAAACTAATTTGAGTCATCATGGGTTTTCAGTCAATTGAGTTGGAGTATTTCGATTTTTAAATTAGTTACGATCGGGTTTTGTTAGAAGCAGTTTACATTGCTTTCTAGTTATTATGGTCGGAAAGATTCTCTATGAGTCCGAGTTATTCGAGTTTCGAGTCAAACCGGGTCAGGTATCGTGTCGGATCATTTAGTATTCAATTAGTATTCAAGTTATCTTGATTTTTAGTTAATCGAGGTTAGATCTTTTCAAGATTCAGGCTAGAATTGATCGGATTTAAGTTGATTTAGGTCATTTCGAGCTCAAGTTATCTTAGTTTTCGGACAGATGAGTTGTATCATTTCAAATGAGGAATCATCTTAGATTGAGTTAGAGATGGATCATGTGATTTTCGATTTGGGTCATATTAAGTTTTCGAATAATTTGGTCAGGTTATTCCCACCTCTACTTTGCTTGTTTACATCGCATTCAAGTTGAGTAGTATCATTTTTTTTAGATTTGAGTCATCTCAATTTCGGGTCAACTGGGTTTGGTCATTTCGGACTTTGAGTTAAGTTAATTTTGGTCTTTTCATGTTCAAGTCATTCAAGTTAGGCGATTTCAAGGTTTAGGTCAAAATTTTAGGTTGGGTGTAAGTCTTTTGATTTTGAGTCATTTTGGGTTGGGTTAATCACGTGGGTTCATTTTGGGCTTCAGGACAATGGGGCTAATAGGAAACTGCAATTCCTTACCCCCACCTTAAGGAATTGCAAAGTATGATTTAAAGTTAAAATTCAATTATATCGAATTGGGTAGCGAAGTTGTAATTCCATTTTCAACACGTGAACCAAACAATAGATTTTAAATTCTGGGCCCCAATTCTAAATTCTAATTCCATACTCTAAACATGACCTAATTGTTTTAGCACTCATGATTAGAGGTGGCCAGTAGGCCGGGTTTCCATACAAAATGGGCCTGGACAGGCCCGACACTGTAGCGGGCCGGCCCAACTTGGCCCGCATCCTGTCAAGGGCCGGGCTACAAGGGGGCCCGGGCCCGGACAAACCCGCTGACAATATATCCATTGGGCTGGCAACCCAACTGATATATTATAATAGCTGTTGGTTTAGGGGTAATAGCTCCCTCCCCCCCACCCCCCAAACTAACGGCTATATTTTAATTTTAACAAAAAAACCCTCTATAAATACTAACCAAACTTTCTCATTTCACCACACAACAATCATACTTTCTATGTTCTCTGTAATTTTTTCTACTCTCAAGTTATTTAGTTGCCATTTTTATTTACTTGCATTGCTACCTGTCATTTTTATTTGACATACTTTTATAGTTCTATCTCTTCTCGACCATCTAAAGCCATTAGTCATAGTAGCCAATCTGGAGGAGTGGAACTTAATACCCAGGAACGTAATTTTTTAGAGCCTATCAGGTCACCTCCATACAAAGACACTTTAAATTGGGAACATGAACACCGATTCAAGCAGGGTTATCCTTAATCGGATGGTGCGGAATGTTTTGAACCCACAACTGACATCGATGAAATTAAAACTCTCGATTCTAAGAATGCAATGAGTGCCACTAGTAGACGTCCCAGTAGTCAGGTATGACAATATTTTACACTAGATTATGAAAATAATAAGGTATTTGGTAAACTTTGTAATAATAACAAAGCCTACAGCCATTAATGTAGTGGTAGGACAGGCACTTTGAAATGATACCTAATGAGAGCCCACCCCGATACATCAAAACAAACCCTCCTACAACAAACGACTGGTGCGCTTCAAAACTTTAGGTTTTTACAAGAGACTAATAGACATGAATTAATGAAATATATTATTTCGGTTGAGAAGTTGTTTACCACTGGCCAAGACCCTAGATTTGTCCGCTACAGTAAAAGCTCACTAAACCCTGCCGCTCAAACGGCCCCTTTCAATAATTTGAAGCGCGACGTGTTTAAAAAATATACAAAAATGAAAAATGAGCTAAAAGAAAATTTTAAGATAAACACGAGCATGATCTCATTGGCGTCTAACAAATGGAAGACGAAATCCAACATACGGTACATGTGCATAACTGCACATTGGATTGATTCTTCCTACATAATGCAAAAAAGAATTGTTTATTTTCGCCTATTTGAATATCCCCATAGTGCTCATGTAATCACAAGTAGCATTGTGATTGTATGCCATGAGTGGGGGATTCAAAACAAAATTATGAGCATTACTTTTGATAATGCAACTAACAACACTCCATCTATTAACTCATTAATTAGGTATTTGAAGCCCATGTTAGACGGGACATATTTTCATTTGCTTTGCATTTGTCCAATTTTGCATTTAATGGTAATGAATGAGATGCAACTTATAGATAATTGTCTTACAATTTTAAAAAAATATAATTAAAGTAATTAGAACATCTACAACTAGGCAACAATTGTGTCATTCACAAGGCATTTCATGGAACATTTTAAATTAGATACATGTACTAGGTGGTTATCATCTGTATAAATGTCAGAAAGATGCATACCATATAAAGAAATCTTGATAGAATTTGTACATATGAGTCATACAAATCTAGGTTGTTTTAGCATGGATAATGTAAATTGGACAATAATAAATAAAATCTATAAATTCTTAGTTCTTTTTAAAGATGCTACGACAGTTTTTTTTTATCCTATTACCCAACCATTCCACACGCAATTTCGACACTGGTAGATATTGCTGCATGAATAATGGAGAAATCCTCCAACCCCGTGTTGCAGGGCGCCATTGTCACCATGCAACAAAATGTTTTAAAATATTATACTAAATTATTACCCATGGCATATTGTATTGCCACTATTTTTGATCCACGTTGCAAACTTATGGGTTTTCAATTTTTTTATCCAAATATTTTACGAAAGAATGCTACCAAATTTTGATAATCTTTTATTAATAGAGTTGAAGAAACTTTACATGATTTATTTTACATTTATTCCCAAAAATTAACAAATAATATAAATGTTTCTTCTACATCATCTTCGTCCTCTTCTCGAGGGCAATCAAATGCGTGGTATATGTTTAACCGATTAATGCATAAACAAAGTGCCATGTCATATGATAAGCTTTCTTTATACTTGCGTTCACCTCTGTTCTAATTCCAATCCACGGAGTTATTAAACATTTTGATTATTTGCTGTGGTGGAAATCATATAAAACTAAATATCCTGTCCTTTCCACCATGGCATGTGATATGCTAACATGTTTAGTGTGTACAGTAGCATCGGAGTCTACTTGTAGTGCAAGTGGCAGATTGCTAGGAACAAAGAGAGCGAAGCTAACACCGAAGACCTTAGAAATGTAGGTGTGCTTGAAAACTTGATGGCTACAGTAGATAGACACCAGGAATGTCTGAACCTGGAATAATCAAGCAATGAAAACAGAGACGATGACACTAATTCCACTACAAGTACTGCAGCAAGTTTAGGTTGATTTATTTATATTGTTATAGTTGTATTTTTTAACAAGTTATAATACATTTTATTTTATAAAATATATTTGTAATTTTATAGTGCACTATTATGATTGCATATTATATTATTTATTAATAAATTATGACTATTTTTTTGACAAAATGATGATTTTTATCTATATATATATATATCTTTATTTTTATACATTTTAATAAAATTATTTAAAAAAGGGGCCAGCCCGCTGGCCACCTCCACTCATGATAGAGTTTGATATCCACTTGCCACCTTTGCAAGTGGGAAAAAATTATGAGCACATTTTAATATATAAAAGATAATTAATAAAACATCAAACTATCTTTATGCGAATTTCTTAGCACTATACTTGCAAAAGTTTAAAAAAAAGATATTATACTGGCCAAAATGAATTTTTTCAGCATTATATTAGACATAAATTGATTCTTTTGAGCACTATATGATGTCCAACACTTGCCCATACCTTAAATGATTGTGACTTCCTAGCAATGTATATGTACTTTCATTGAGTATTCTAGTTGTCAATTGTTATGATAATATGATGTTTTATGTTTCCCTCCTATTCTTCACTACGCAACTTGATTTTATGACAAATTAATCAATCAAATGTATGGGTACTAATGTTTTCCCCACTTGCAAAGGTGGCAAGTGAGTTTCAAACCCCTCATGAGCGCTAAAATAATTAGCACATTCCTAGTTCGAGGGCAAAAAATTCATTAACTTGAGTGCAATATCTTTCTTTTTGACTTCGCAAGTCCAACGCTATTCATATGTGCCTAATTTAGTTTTTCCCCCCTTCATCGTTCTCCCATTTTCTATAAGAAAGAAAATTAGCTTTATTTTAAGAAGAGTAGGAGATATTTTCTTTTATCTAGAAAGACAATCATAATTGCATATTTATCAGACTTAGATCGAGACCTAAACACAATATATCATAACTTAATTTTGACTAGAAACACATGCAAATATTATGTTCAAATATATATAGAATTTGAAATATGTCTGAATCTATCATTTATTCATTTGTTAGTGTCAACTATAAAGATTTATGCTTAAGTTATCAACATAAGGGTCAGCTAATGCTTCAGAGCTTTTAACTTATTAAATAAATGGATCGGATCCTTTTCTAAAACCATTCAAGTAATTAAACTACAAGTATAATAGAATATGATACATTACTAGATTTAATATCTGTTGGAATAATAGTACAACTGTAGCGAGAATACAACAAAAAAATGCTAAAAAATATAGTGAAAAATGCAGCAAAAATACTGGGAAGATACTGCAGTTAATACAGTAGAAAATACTAAAAAATAATACAAAAATACTACAATAAATATACTGAAAATAGCAGAAAAATAATTCAGTTATTTGCTATAAATTTACACTGTAATTGAAATAAAATTATCTATAAAATTCGTGAGATATGCAGCAACGTAATTCAGTAAAAAACGCAATAAGATGGATTAAACATAACAACCAAATAATACCGCAAAGTGAAGAAGTTGACTAGAATATGAAAATACTGTGCCGTGGGAAATACCACTGTCCTAAAAGACGATTTCGCCACTGCTCCTGTGCAGACAGTTGTATCGGCGGCCGTCTTCTAGGATTAGCATGATTCAACAATTAACGTGCAGTCGTTAATTGCAGAGTAGGAGTACCTCGAACTTTGCCCAAAAATTGCGAAGAGAAAGATGTTTGAAAATGGGTGCTGGACTAAAATTGAGAGAGAGATATATGATGAAGATGAGAGCTGGTTGTTATTTTTTATACTTTGTGTATGATGTATATTTATACCAGGAGGCTGAAGATTAAGTTGTAAATTGCCAACGTTAAGTAACGGTAAGCATAAATCCCAGCAGTAATGGAGTAATGACAGCTAATTGTAGAGTTAATTAACAACATTCAAAAAACAATATAATTATATCCCCAAATAGATTTGAAGATTTTTTCGTAAAATAAATATACTCGTTTAGAAAAAGCTCACCCACACCCTCGCTCGAGCAGGGCACGGCGGGCGGGCGGGCGGCGCTCTCGTGTGGTTCCCACTATTCTTTCACCCACAGCTTAATTCAAGTGAGTTGAGGACATATACCCTTATAAACTCAACTAAGCCCCTTTAATTTGTCTATGTGGGATAGAGGACTTTTTATTTTATTCTCAATAAGGGATGTAGTTTTTTCCACAACATTTGGGTTAAGCTTGTATCATTTTTCTAACAATCCCCCACAAAGGATACAAGCGAGAGAGAAAGATAGGAATAGATTGGGTAAAGGGAGTTTAGCTCTTCAGTGCCGATGTCTTGCGACTTGAATCGTCACCTAGTGCAACCCAAGTTTAGGACCAACATCTTGCAAGGTGACTTTCGTCTTGAACCTCACAAGGGGTTGTATAGTCTTCCACTTAGACACACACCAAACTCCAGATCTCGACACCTCCTGCGATTTGGCGCGTTTTATCGGCCATGCGCTCGTCCTGGATATTCATGGGCGCTCTAGAAGGCAAGTTTCAAATCCTTCATAGGGAGTGGCCAGACTCCCGCACCAATATAGGTGGATCCCATTAAATGTGTGTTACCACACACCGCCAAACATATGGATATGGGGCCATTAAGAGCTAAAGCTCAACCTCACCCCTTGGTAACATATAGACAGTGTCCATCAAGTGCAAGCCTTGCTTACACCACCAAACATATGGCTTTGGACCCATCTTCGCACTGTCACACCATAGGGAGGGACAACATAAAATAGTGCATTTCTCCAATGAAACTATGACTTTTCACATTGAACCTGTTAAGACTAGGTTGGATACATCACAGTTTATTCATGTATAGACTTTAATCCCATCCCCCTCGATGTTTCTACAATCATTTTACGACATCCGTAAGATTCTTTTCAGACTTTATATAATCTAGTGATATCACTCCACTTTCTAGTAGATCTTTCATGATCTTATGCCCGAGACAAATGTGCCTCCTCTTGCCATTATAAACCTTGTTCTTAGCCACAACAATTGCAGCTTGACTGTCACAGTGAAGTGACACTGATGGAGCTGGAAGCCCCCGCAATGGCACGTCTTCCAATAGACTTCTTAGCCACTCGGCTTCATGACCTGCCAACTCAAGAGCAATAAACTCAAATTCCATAGTAGACGTAGCAGTACAAGATTGCTTAGATGATTTCCAGAATATAGCACCTCCAGCTAGTGTGAACACATATCCACTAATGGAATTAATTTCATCATTATCAGGCACCCAATTGGAGTCACTATATCATTCTAAAACAGCGGGAAACTTCCGAAGTGAAGTCCCCAATCCACAGTTCCTTTTAAGTATTTAAGCAATTTTTTATACGCATTCCAATGCTCTTGATTAGGATTATGTGTGTATCTACTGAGTCTACTTACAGCATATGCAATGTCAGGCCTAGTATAGTTCATCAGAAGCATAACACTATCAATTATTTTGGCATACTCAGATTGACACATAGCAACACCTTTATGTTTAGTTAGATATACATTGGGATCGTAAGGTGTTCTTATAGGATCAGCATTAACCATGTTAAACTTTCTAAGTATCTTTTCAACATAGTGAGATTGGTTTAGGCTTATGCCTTCAGGAGTTCTCACAATTTTAACTCGTAGAATCACGTCTGCCTCACCCATATCTTTCATATTAAATTTAGAGCATAGAAATTTTTTCGTTTCACTAACAACATTCAAATTCGTGCCAAATATTAGCATATCATCAGCATATAGACAAACTATTACAGATCCATTTGAGTTAGATTTAGAATACACACAAGAATCACCATTGTTTACTAGAAAATTATTAGCTACTAGCGTACTATTACATTTCTCATTCCACTGTTTAGGTGCCTCTTTGAGACCGTATAAAGATTTTACAAGTTTACAAACTTTCTTTTCATTACTAGGAACAATAAAACCCTCAAGTTGCTCCATGTAAATCTCTTCATCTAGGTCACCGTTAAGAAATGCTGTTTTAACATCCATTTGATGCACTACTAAATCATGAATAGATGCAAGGGTGATCAAGGTTCTAATTGTGGCTATTTTAGCGACAGGTGAATAAGCATCAAAATAGTCTAACCCCTTTTTTTAGGTGTAACCCTTAGCCACTAACCTTGCCTTAAACTTGTATATTATCCCATCAGCCTTCATTTTCTTTCTAAAGACCCACTTACAACCTATTGATTTACAACCTCTAGGAAGGTCTACCAATTCCCATGTGTGATTACTTAGAATTGATTCTAGTTCGCTATTAATAGCTTCTTTTCAAAAGGTAGAATCAACTGATCTTATAGCCTCATCATAGGTCTTAGGGTCTTCCTCTAACATATAGACACTTGTAATTTCTTTATTTATGAAGTTATCTTCTGATAGGAAAGTGGTAACAAAATCAGGTCTAAAGTTGGTTTCTTTCCGAGCTCTTTTACTCCTTTGAATTTTAGGAGTGTCTATATCGTTAGTATTATCATGATTAGCAGTTACATTATGAGAAGGAAAACTAGTAGGTTGTGCATCATTAGATTTCAAGGAAAATATATGTTCAAAGAATTCAGCATCTCTAGATTCCATAATGCTATCACATGCATATAAGTTATTAGATCCTTTGATCAAAAAATGATAAGCAGCACTGTGATGAGTATACCCAATAAAAATAGAATCAACAGTCTTAGGTCCAATTTTACTCCGTTGAAAGTCAGGTAATCCAACCTTGGCTAGGCACCCCCCACCCTTTCAAGTATTTTAGATTAGGCACATAACCTTTCCACATTTCGTATGGAGTTTTATCTAGTTTTTTATGAGGAACTCTATTCAGCACAGGACATGCAGATAATATTGCCTCCCCCCATATGTTATCAGGTAGTCCAGAACTAATAAGCATAGCATTCATCATACTTTTTAAAGTTCTGTTCTTCCTTTCTGTGACATCATTAGATTGTGGACAGTAGAGAGGGCTTCGTTCATGTATTATTCCATTCTCCTCACAAATTTTTTCTAGAGAAGTGGGATCATATTCTCCTCCTCTGTTGGACCTAACTCTTTTTTTTTTTTCCCTTCCTAGTTGATTCTCTACTTCAGCTTTGTATTTTAAAAATATTTCTTCTGCTTCATCTTTAGTATTTAGAAGATATACCATTGAGTAACGAGAGTGATCATCTACAAAGGTCATGTAGTATCTTTTTCCACCTCTACTTATCAGACTTTTATAGTCTCCTAAATCAGTGTGAACTAGTTCAAGAAGTTCAGTTTGTCTCTCAATAGACTAAAAGGATTTTTTAGCATATTTAGCTTCTACACAGACTTCACATTTATTAAAGCTAGTATCACTGAAGCTAGGAATCATGTTCATTTTCTTAAGTCGTTTAATTGATTCAACACTTATATGTCCTAAGCGAGCATGCCACAATTCAAGAGATTCAACAATATAAGCAGAAGAGGCACTAACAATGTTATTCATGCAAACAGCATCAAGGACAAAGAGACCACCATTACAAAAACCCTTGCCCACAAATGCTCTATTCCTAGTCAAGACTAATTTGTCTGAGTCAAATTTCAACCCAGCTTTGATTAAAAGACTACCTGAAATCAAATTTCTACGCATATCAGACACATGCAGCACATTTGCTAAAGTAAGAAACTTTCCGGAAGTGAGTTTTAAAGAAATATTCCCTTTTCCGAGGATTGGTGCAACTGCAGAATTTCCCATATAGACCACCTGTCCATCGGACATTTTCTGGTATTCTTGGAACATGTTTCTGTTTGTGCAGTTATGCCTGGTAGCCCCGGTATCCACTATCCACTTAGTCATGTTTTTTATCAGGTTCCCCTCTGAAACAACAGTTACAATATTCTCCGCTTCTACAAGGTGGGCTTTGTGCTTTGGGTCTTTAGGCTAGCTCCTTTTACTTTTGCAGTCTCTGGCCATATGTCCACGCTTTCCACAATGATAGCAATCTCCGAGGAATTTGTTGTTCGGCTTTTGAATCTTTCCACCAGGCTTGAAATTTGAATGATCGTTTTTCCCTTTTTTCTTGAACATGTCAGATGTACTAGGCCTAGCTTCGGCAATGTTAGCTTTAGATTGGTCCGAGTTTGAGTACCCCCTGTCCTTTAGCCTGTTCTCTTCTTCAATTTTTAAGTGGTTCACTAACTCCTCTAATGTCAAGTCCTTCTTTTGATGCATAAGTAGGTTTCTGTAATCGTTCCAGAAAGGTGGAAGTTTTTCGATTAAAACATATGCTTGAGTTATCACAAATTTTAAGGCCTTCTGACA
This sequence comes from Simmondsia chinensis, assembly GCA_018398585.1. Lineage (NCBI taxonomy): Eukaryota > Viridiplantae > Streptophyta > Magnoliopsida > Caryophyllales > Simmondsiaceae > Simmondsia > Simmondsia chinensis. Next base: position 33,620,248 of record JAGTTD010000001.1, read on the forward strand.
AAAAAGTAGCCACTATGTTTTCATATTCATGGACTTGATCAATGCTTGGTTTATTGTCCATGAATTTGAAATCTAACCACCTATAAACCGCATATTTTCTAGTTCATGCATCATCACCCCCATATTTTTTCTGTAGGGAATCCCAAATTTCTTTTGATGTGTTTAATTTTACATAAATATCAAATAGCCCATCACTCAAGTAATGCAGCAAATTTCTCCTACAGGTTCGGTCATTAGCATTGAATTTTTCTTCATAAGCTTGTTTCTCATTTTCACCTTCAGGTGCCTTCTTCTCAAAAAGTACGTAATCAATGCACACTTGTTGTAGGAAAAACAAAAATTTTTGGGACAACCTCTTATAGTTCTTCCCGTCAAGGGGCTCAACCTTAGACATGTCGGGAAGAGGTAATTTGATTGCCATGTTTAAATATAACTACGTGAAATAAATCATCTTTTAGATTGTTGGAATAATAGTACAACCGTAGTGAGAATAAAATGAAAATACTGCTAAAAAATACAGCGAAAAATACAAAAAAAATATTGGAAAAATGCTGCAGAAAATATAGTAGAAAATACTGAATAATAGTGCGAAAATAATGCAAGAAATATATTGAAAATAGCAGAAAAATAATTCAGTTATTTGCTGTAAATTTACACTGTAATTGCAGTAAAATTATCTGTAAAATTCGTGAGATATGCAGCAATATAATTCAGTAAAAAAATGCAGTAAGATGGATTAAACATAACAACCAAATAATACCGCGAAGTGAAGAAGTTGACTAGAATATGAAAATACCGTGCCGTGGGAAATACCACTGTCCTAAAGACGATTTCGCCACTGCTCCAGTGCAGACAGTTGTATCGGCGGCCGTCCTCCAGGATTAACACGATTTGACAATTAACGTGCACTCGTTAATTGCCGGGTAGGAGTACCTCGAACTTTACCCAAAAATTGCGAAGAGATAGATGTATGTTTGAAATGGGTGCTGGACTAAAATTGAGAGAGAGATATGATGAAGATGAGAGCTGGTTGTTATTTTTTATGCCCTGTCTATGCTGTATAGTTATACAAGGAGGCTGAAGATTAAGCTGTAAATTGCCAACGTTAAGTAACGGTAAGCATAAATCCCAGCAGTTATAACAGCTAATTGTAGCCCTCGCCCAAGCACGGCGTGGCGGGCTGGCGGCGAGCGCATGTGGTTCCCACTATTCTTTCACCCATAACTTAATTCAAGTGAGTTGAGGACATATACCCTTATAAACTCAACTAAACCCCTTTAATTGGCCTATGTGGGATAGAGGACTTTTTATTTTATTCTCAATAAGGGATGTAGTTTTTTCCATAACATTTAGGTTTAGCTTGTATCATTTTTCTAATAATATCTAAATCCTAGACGACCAAAAGAAAATATATTGAGTGTGCATGTGTTTCTGCCTCGAAGATGATGTTGATGGAAGGGGCCCGGAGCTTGTCCAGATCAACGAGAAATATTGTATATTGTATTTATTATATACTTCCAAAAGGAAAAGAAACCAAAGATCTATTGCATTTTTGAGCTATACTTTCTTTTAAAAATTCAAGCATTATTGTCAATTACTTGTTCTTAATTTTATTAATAGTGTTTAACTTTCTTAAAAACCTTAGCTGATGGATAAAGATCTAATATTAATTTTGTACTTTTACATGTTTTTTCACATAAATGCTCATTGGGCTTGAAGCTTGTATATTAAGCAAGTTCACCTCATATCTTGGACTTAAATTATGTTAAAATTGAAATTCAGGTTGTTAGGATTCGAACTCCTGAAGGTCAAAAACGCTCTGATAGCATGTCCGAAAACCAACTTGCACAAAAACTTAAGTTGATGGGTAATGATTTAGAATTAATTTTGTGCTCTAATAAATATTTAATAGTTGATGTTCAACATTATTACAAGGTATGATTTACAAGTTAATGTTTGCTAAATCCATATGTTGAAAAGATATAATGCAAAAGATATAAAGGGGTAAGGGATGGGACACTAATGAAAACTGAACACTCAAACAATTATAAGATGATCTCAAACCATCTTATTTTTCATGATCAGTGGTTCAGGCATATTCATGCCTCATACAATGTCGCGCTATCTTCTACCCAACCATGCCTATGGGATACGTGTTAATTTGAACACCACAATTGTACCCCAAATGAATACATGCATACGCACATAGTTATTTTAAATTGTGTGTCCAACTTCAAAAAATTATTGCTAAATCTTTTGTTAGGAAGGTTATAAGGAGTACAATTTCGGGGAGGTATGATATTGAATCCCGACTACATCCACGCAAGGTGTGATAGTTAGCACAACGCCAAATTTTAGGAGATCCACTCACTGCCATCGCATATGAATAGATTATTGGTAAAACACCCCTGAGCATTCACCTTTACTTGAGTTTGAGTTAGGCAAAACAATTCCAATTAACCTTGATGGAGGTTCAACTGACCATGAGCGAAAATATCCACTCTGACAACACGATAATTTGATCTGATGATATGAAACATTCAAATCCTCCTAGCATGGCTTGGGTCGGATGTGGTTGACCTTGACTCATCCCCATCAAAACCAAGCCTTTTTCGCATTAACATCTTAGATTTTTAACGTATAACTTGTATTTACTATCAAATTATTATGGTTCCGTTTTTTGTGAGACCACAATTTCCTTATCCTAGATAGTCCCTTGTCATTCATATCACCATCGGAGTATCACTTTTTGCAATGACATTTATCCTGATTTCATTTAGCTCTATTGATTTGTGTCTGATTTGATTTCAATTATTCTTGCTCAAGTATGCATTCTATGGTAGATTTTAGTTGTTAAGAAACAACCAAAAGGAGGAGAAAACAAATGTTGTTGGACCAATTCTAGTAGGATATGGTAGACAGATAATCTAATAGGTGAGACATAGTTAGAGAAGTATGATCTATTGGGTTAGATACATGCCGAGTAAGATTTTTTAGGTCCAATATAAGTGGAGCATTGTGATCGACATAATGCGCCATATACTCGATTCATTGTGAATTGTAATTTGAGTCAAGCAGTTGTCTGAGGTTTATCCTAAAACACTAAAGTTTAATATTACATATTAAATATGACTCTGATTTGGCAAAGTGGTGTTTCAGAGGGTCAAGGTACATTGTGATCGAGATGGATGCTTGTTGGCATTGTGGTACTAGTGGGCCAATAGTTGGTTTTAGGGTTTTAAAGTTTTGTTCGCCAGCAAAAGAGGTTTTGGAGTTTGTGACAGATACCACGAAACAATAGCATTTTCTAACTTCCAGCCATCACAGGATTGTGTTTGAAATGTCATAAAGTTTTTTAATCCCATATTGGAAATTTAAGCTTATGCTTTGAGTTCCATATCCCACTTGGAATTGTATCTAAGGTAACTTCACTTTATGTATGACCTTGAAAAATAAAGCTTAGAATTAAGAAGTGGATGAAAGGTACTTAGGGACCACATGTGCTAGCCACGTCGCGCCTAGCCCTTTTTACTGTGAGATTTAATTTTTACTTCGGCAATCATCGCAACAAAGGCTTAATAGCATTGCACTTTCCAAAACCACATTTACTTTCTCCATTTTAAGACAAGTCTAATTGTTGGGAATTTACTTCTCTTGGTGAAAGTAGGTGATTGTTGAGGTTTTACCCCCCTTCCTGATAATTTCTCCCCTATATATGCCTACATGCTCAAAGGTTCTGATCATCTTAGAAAATCTCCACCCCTCTCATGTACCTTACTCTCCTAAAATAATCACCTCTGTGACTTTGTCTAGACCAAGTCTCTCTTTGTAGTCCTAACCAGCGATTAACGAATGAATGTCAAGAATTGAATCGCGTTAATCTTAGAGGAAAGCAATATATAGTAATCTATACAGTCGAGTACTGGCAAAATCGTCTTTTGGGAAAATAGTTCTTTCCACGGCGCGCTTCCATTAGTTTGTAACATTTTTTTATCATACTCTCTTCGTTGCTGTGTTTGAAAATTAACTACTGTGCTTGACACTTTGTTTGTCAGTCTTATTTTCTGCTTTTTAAAGATGTATGATGTGGTTTTAAAGTATGTGTTTGAAACCAGCGGGTGTACAAGTATTGTGTCTATAGGGAATCAATATTTAGCTGATGTCAACTTATTGTAAAGCGATTGTGAATCATACTTGGTCGTGGGCTTATATAATTAACTCAAACTAAGTGGAACGCGAGTAAATCTAAACGACAATCAATCAATCGAGCAGTTTAGTAAATGATTTCAGGTTCATTGATCTGAGACCCAGGGCATATGCTCATTAAAAAATTGACATTAGGGAATTGGGCTACAAGTTCTAAATTCAAAGTAACATTGAATTAAAGCATAGAGGAATGGATTTAGCTTAAGGGCATCCCCGTTTAACCACCTTGGTATCCTAGGTGTTGCCAGTGTCATCTCAATAACGCAAATAAATATTTTGTAACTCCAAATTTGATTTTAACTCAATTATAAGAGATACACCCACGGTTGAGTATAACTATAACCCATAATCAATTATGAAAACCCACAACATAATGGTTTAGACTACAAGCAAAAGAAAGCACAAATTAAGTGAAAAATAAAAAATAGCCACAGGCATATAAATGAGTATCCAATCACTCACAAGTGGGTCCATATGCCAACAACTGAAACTAACTTTTTAAACAATAATATGAACTTTTTTCTATCTAACCAAATCTCTTGAATGGGAAAGGGCCGTTTCTTTTACCATTGTCGCCAACAAGCACAATACCATGGCCATACCTGACTTCATAAGGGCCTCTTACGTCTAAGGTATGAAGGGCCATCCTAGCTCCGAGAGTATTAATGACCCCTCTCTTGTCAAAGGGGTTCATAAAAAGCTTGAAGAAAAGCTACATGGGCATCCATAAACGTCTCTGTTAATGGGAAACTGAGGTTTTTCCTTATTCATCATTTGATCCTTTCTGCTCAGGTTGTCTCCCTCCATCGAGTCCTTACCTTTCCTTGAAGAACTACCTTCAATAGTCGGAATGAGAATTCTATCAGAAACAAACTCGACATCCCTCAATGAATCATCGTATTTATGTTTCCCCTAACCCTCATCATAAAGGGAACATGATTTGGGGACTTGCCCGATACGGTTGCAGCCACAACAAAAGTTGGATAGCCTTTCGTACTGAAAGGTAATCCACTGTTCACCTCTATTGTAATTCTTCAAGAAGAAACCCTTTTTCAAAGGTTTCGATAGGTCAATCTCAGCTCTAAATCTGATAAAGTTACTTCAAAGAAAGTGCTTTTCCCTATCAACAACCATTCTTGTAACTTTAAGAAAGTGAATCATTCAAGCATTTTCCAGGGTCATCAGATTCAAAAGAAGCCCATGCACTTAAACCTAAAACTCCAACGAAGAGGAATTGAGGTATGTGAAAGGGGTGTAACATGGTCATTCCTTGATGACAAGAAGGGAGTCATTGATGGACCAAGGAGTTCCATCTTGGACCCTTCTCTTGTCCTTCTTGTTCCTAGACACATAGTGGAACATGTTCTAAGCCAGCTCATGGATTTCGACACCTTCCTTCAAAGACCAGGCCTTTCCATGGATGGATCTCACCGGACCTACCTTAACCGTGTGTTCTATAAGAATCTTACGAACCAGAGAAGCTGTCTTGAGCGATTCATCGTACTCCACATTTTCCTCCAGTTGAAGAGAGTCGAAGGCTCCGTTTGTTCAGAAGGAAAAGTAGATTCTAGGAATTAATTTTTCTTTTGGAAAAGGCTTTCCAAGGAAAATTAAGATCTGATTGATGTTTTCATTTGTTTGTTTCAGTACAAATCTTGGTTCTGCATTGATGTTTTCTTGTATGGTCTAAAGAAACATTTTTCACCAATCCTCTTATATTTGATTATATAGGACAATAAAAGCATCAATATGACATATATGAAAAATAATATAAAATTTTAACTATGAATGCCATACAAACTAAGAAAATTATCTCTTAAGTATTCTAAAATTTGAACATTTTATATATATATATATACATACATATATATATATATATATATATATATATATATATATATATATATATATATGAGGTACCCTAAGATATGAAATTTTATCACCTAGGTTTATTTTATGTCAGGATTTGGGAAATTTTCGTTAAAATTTGGCAAATTTCTATTAAAACTGATGTGATATGTACTACGACTATATATATTAGCATTTTCCGACAAAAGAAATCACTACATTATGAGGGGGATGCATATGTATTGTCGAACTCATATTCCACGTCAATAATTTTCATTGAGAATCTGGTAACTTTTGTTGAAAAATACCTAATTCATAATTTTCATATCGGTTTGATTCCTATCCGTATGCTTATTACCGCGAAGGTTATTGTGCCGCTTGGAATCATAACTTCCTTAATTTTATAAAGGAAAACATTTTCCCTCAATTGGAGGAAAACCTTTTCCATTTGGAAAATCTTTTCCTTCAAAACTTGTGCGCCAAACAACGGAAAACATGAAAACTACTTCCTAGATTCCAATTTTTCGTCAGAACAAACGGAGCCGAAATTTTCAGAAACTTCCTCCTCAACCTGGAAGGAGGGATTTGAAGAGGTTGCTTTGTTTAACATTGGAGAAAAAAGAGACGATGACGAGGAGAAAGGAAGCTAGGGGGAGGTGAGACAAAGAAAAAAAAAGGACTAGAAATTTGACGAGAAAGGAAACACAGCAAATGGGGAGGTTGGGAAAAGGAAATGCAAGGAAATAAATTTTAGGGAAGTGGGTTGAGGATGAGTAAAGGCTATGTAGGAATTACAGCTAGCGGAAGGGAAAGAGGAAGAAAATTGGGATTAGGGTTAAGGTTTTAAGGAAAGTGCACATGGCTCTATATTGTTTACAGGGAGAACACTACAATATAAAAAATATATCTAAGTTTTCTTAGAAAAAATAATGAATGATGCATAGGACTATCACATTGTATTAGGAGTATAATTATGGACATTCGTTAGCTGGGTATGGACGTAGATATTAGAGTATATGTCCACCTTAGGAAAGTCAACTAGGGTCACTTAACAATGATTCTTTTATCTTCATCTCTATTGCAATTGTAGGGCATTTATGCCTTTTGTCATTTCCCTTCCTCCTTATATATAGGATTCTTTTGTACTCATCTTACCTCATTCAAGTATATATTCTTTTACTTTCACATGGTACCAGAGCCTCTATAAAAGACTATTCTCTTTTTCTTTGAACTTAGTTCTTTATTTGCATTTCTTTTGATTCTCATTTTAATTAAATGGTAGCTAATAGCCCTAACCCTAAACTTAACCTCAGCCTTCCATGTTCTCCCCCAAGTCCCTTGCTCGACCACCGCTGCCCTAGGGATGGCGGAGCTCGACCCACCCCATGCCAAAAGATCCTAGGCTCCACGATGGTGGGATTCAACCCCAGTGTGCCCAATCTTCCCTATATTGGTTCCTTATCTTCGAGTCTATTCCACCATGGTCTAATGGATGCCAGTGTCGCAATCTTCGATGCATCGTTAGCCCTCGTAAGGCAACAAATATCTCAATTTTGTTGCTCGGGTATCCCACGTACCCTACCGCCCTTCCCTCTCCCTTTGAATTACAGCGCCACCTCTCACATCACCATCGCAGGTCCATTGACCTTAGTCCCTCATTGTATGGGTGGAGGAGCCGTCGGTGTGGCACTAGTTCCATATCATCCAACCCACCAAAACATTAACCCTAATTTCTATCATAACACTACTACCCCTTCTTCCTCCTTCTCCTCTTCTTCCCCTCTTTAGTATATCAAACATAGTCACAATTAAATTGGCTATATAAATGGTATTTGTCTCTAACCCCCAACTTATATTACATCCCCTGATGGCACTTCTACTCCTAACTCCAAGCACTTCAATTGGGTTAGAATTGACTAGTGCCTTTGCTTATGTCACGCTGCATCTCTATCTTGATCCGTAATCAGTGATATCATTTGTCAACCCACTTCTAAAGCCATGTGAGATGCCCTTGTCAAACGATTTCGAGATCACTAACTGGCCAAGGAATTTGACATAAGAACCCAAATCATCAATTTAAAAAAAGATGGAAAAACTATGGAAGCTTATGTATCAGAACTAAAATCAAGCACCGATGACCTAACTGCCGTAAATTCCCTAATTGCAAATAGATAACTAGTTCACTATTCCCTCTGTGGTCTCTGATTTGAGCATGCAGTCTTTGCTACTTTGACATAAAAGACCGCTCCCACTCCTAATTTTCAAGTACTCGAAATGGCCATAATGAACAAAGAAGGTGCCTAAAGCCACTATTAAGGATGCTTCTCCACTGACCCCAACCAAGCTCTAGTTGCTGTAGGTATAGGTGCTCAAGGGTCCAACCCTTACTATGCTGGACGTGGCTAGGGTAACAAAGGATGCCATAACAACCATTGTGGTGGTTGAGGGGGCCACTCCGGAGGACAAAGTCAATAGCATCACTTGAATCCTCATGTTGCCCCAAATATGGCACCTTGACCGCACCTCAATCAAGCCACATGTAACCAATCCTTTAATGCTGGTGGGAATCTCTGGCCTAGCCCTCAATACTACCAAATTTGTGACTAAACCAATCACAATGTCATATCTTGCCCTCACCGCTTTGACTGGACCACTTTCCCATATTGATCTTACTCCCTCTCTGCCATGTCTATATGTGATTCTCATAACTATAGTTGGTACCTTGACTCAAGAGCATCCAACCACATGACTCCAAACTCAACTATCATTCGCAACCTTCTTCCTTATACCGGTCATCAAAGTGTTCTTACAGATGATGGTGCTCTAATACTTGTAATGCATGTGGGTTCGTCAACCATTCACACTAAAAGTTGATCCTTATAACTTCAAATGTTATGCTTGTCTTAAGTTAATCTTATCAATAAAGCGACTCTATCAAGACAATAAGTGTACAGTCAAATTTGACTCAACTTTTTTCTCTATTAAGTACAACAATAGAGGGAACTTGCTACTTCAGGTTCATAGTAATGGTCCACTTTATAGCTTCTTGCCTCACTCCATTTGTCTTGTCACTCGCACACACTTTAGTGAACCATAGCATCGTCAATTAGGACATCTAGGTCGCCCTACTCTAGATGCTTTATGTACTCATAAGCTTGTTTCTAGTTCCAGTTTTCTTGATGTTTGTCAAACTTTTTGTTTGGGGAAGTCCCACGAATTACCATTCAAACATGTACGACATTTAGTTAGCTCTCTGCTACATTTAATTCATTCAAATGTGTGGCAATCTCCAATTTCGTCTACTTCTTGTCACAAACACTATATTACTTTTATTGACAACGAGTTTATGTGCTTTACTTGGCTATATTCGATGCAACGCAAATATGAAGTATTTGAAATTTTGTAAATGTTCAAAACCTTGGTTGAAAATGGATTCTCCACAAAAATAAAAAAATTTTAAAGCGATGGCGGAAATGAATTTTGATTAGCGTGGCATGAATATGTTGTGAGGCAAACATGGAATTCACTTTTGTCTTTTTTGTCCTGATATCCCACATCAAAATGGGGTGGCAGGATGAAAGAATTGGCATATTATTGAAATGGCACATACACTTCTTCTTCAATCTCATCTTCCTTTGATGTTTTTGGACGACGCGGCTTGCACTGCTTGTTTTACAATCAATCGTCTTTGCACTTTTGATTTTGGCTAACTCTTTGTCGTTTCAAAAAATTATTCGAAAATGTCCCGACTACTCAAGTTTTCGTGTATTTGGATGTACATGTTATCCTAACCTCGCCCTGTGGCCCTCACATAGTGGCCCCACGTTCTATACTATGCATCTTTATAGGATATGTTGCATATTACAAGGGCGATCAGTGCCTTGATCTCCAGAATAGTTGGTTTACATAAACCGTCATGTCCAATTTGACAAGTCTAGGTTCCCAAGTTCCACAACTCGGTACCACTGTGAGTATAGTCAACCTCCCCATCCTCCTCTCCATAGCCTCGACTTCACCGATCATGGGCGTTCCACCCTTTGTTGGTGGCGTAACCCCTCCCCTCTCACTACCACTACATATACTGACTCGAACTCCATCCTCTCCCCTTGACCAGCACAACCCAAGCCCACTTCCCGACCATCCATACAACATCCCACCTAAGCATGGCGGCCACAACCGATGACCAACCACACCACTACACCTCCTTTACCGCTGGGCACTAACTCAACCCGCAACTCTAACATTCCCACTGGCCCAACATTGCCACTAACAACTATCACTAGTCCCTTTACACGAGTACACGACACCAATAGTTCACCGCTCCCCGCAGGCACACCTGATCAGCCAACCGCCCATACCTCAGTCACTGGCCCCTCAGTACCGGCCACCAATACACATCCTATGCAAACCCCAACCAAAGAATGGCATAAGAAAAACCAAGTGTCCGCTGTCAATATTGTCAATCATTGTAATTCAAGAACCCACATGCTCTTTTTAGACTGCTAAGAATTCTCAATGGCAAGAAGTCATGGAGGATGAATTTAACGCCTTCATTCAAAATAACACTGGGACCTTGTCCCACCTAACCCTTCCAAAAACCTTGTAGGAAGCACATGGAAATTTCAAGTAAAGTGTAAAGTGGATGGATCTATGGATCGATTGAAGGCTCGTCTTGTAGCCGAAGGCTTCCATCAAGACGAGGGCATTGACTTCAAGGAAAATTTCAGCCTTGTTGTCAATCCTCCATCCGTTTCATTCTTTTTGTAACTACATCTAACGCTTAGCCTGTGAGATAATTAGATGTTTAAAATTGTTTTTCTACATGATCATCTTATGGAAGAAGTTTACATCTGGCAACTTAAGGGTTTTATACACCTAAAATTTCCAAAAGTGTGTCAATTACGCAAGGCCCTCTATGGCCTCAAACAGGCTCCTTAGGCAGGGTTTTAATGTTTTAGTACCTTTTGTTTTAGTCTTGGTTTCACTTACAGTAGATTCCTCACTTTTTCAGTATCATAAGAATAATGATATTACATGCTTCTACTCTATGTTGATGATATAAGACTCACTGGGTCAAACCCTTGCTCTTTCTTGACACCCTTGTCCATGATCTCTCAACTGCATTTTCCAAAAAAAACACCTTGGCCCATTACAACACTTTCATGTATTGAGGCAAAGCAAACCCAAAAAGGACTAATTCTATCATAAGACAGATATACCATCAACCTTCTAACCAAACATCGAATGCATGACACAAAAACCATTAAGACACCCTTCCTGGCTCGAGCCCCCTATTCGTTAAATGAAGTTAACCTCTTACTGGACGAGACTAAGTGTAGAAGTGCTGTTGGGGCTCTCCAATATCTCATCATGACTCGACTTTGTATTTGTTATGATGTCAACCTTATCTCTCAGTTCATGCATGCCCCTAAGAATAGCCATTGGCAGGTTGTGAAGCGCATCCTTCAGTACCTTAAAGGCACACTCGATTATGGCCTCTCTATCCTCCCTGGCTCCTGCACTTCTTTTGTAGTGTTTGCTAAGATTGACTGGGGCGGAAGTCCTGACACACGATAACCAACCATTGGGTACACTCTATTTCTTTGACCAAATATTATTTTCGAGCATGCAAAGAAGCAAGCAACAGTTTCCAGATCCTCTAAGGAGTCTAAATGCCGAGTTGTTGCCCAAGTTGTAGCTGAAAGTCGTAGGGTGTGCTACCTTATGCGAGATCTTGGACTCCACCACTCTAGTCATGTGGTTATATTCTGTGACAATGTCTATGCAACATAACTTGCTGCCAATCTCATCTCCAATGATCAGAGCATGTCGATGTTGACTATCACTGTGTTCGAGAAAAAGTCCTCAAAAGTGATCTTCAAGTTCATTGCACACAATCTACCAAGAAAGTTGCTAACATATCTACCAAAGGCCTCTTCGTTGTCCTATTTTTCTACCACAAGAACAATCTCAAGGTCACTGCGTCACATCACGATGTTAGAAGCCTATTAGAGTGTATGTCCACATTCGAAAAGTCAACTAGGGTTACTTAACAATGACTCTTTTACCCTTATTTATATTGTAATTGTGGGGCATTTTATGTCTTTGGTCACTGCCCTTGCTCCCTATACATAGGGCTCCTTTGTACTCATTTTACGTCATTCAAATGTACATCCTTTTACTTTTATAGATAACATTATAATCAACCATGTCTATAGAGAGGCAAATAGTACTGCCGATTGAGTCATGAAAGGACAAAATGTTGGCCAAAGAAAGGAGTGGAGTTTTCTCCTTCCCAACTTAGAAAAATTATTATCTTGCATTTCTCAAGGAAACCCTTCTTGAACAAGGGAGTTCAAGGAATTTCTTTATCTTATCAGAATATGTATCACATCATATTATACTATAGTTTTCCTGTTGTGTGATTAAATTTTAAATAATTATATATATAATTTATAATTAATAAATTATATTGTTAATATAATTAAAAAATATAGTTTGCCTATATAATTATTTATGTGCATTTAAATTAAGAGAAAATAATTGATCTTATCATGAATTAAACTTCTAATAGATAAAGATATTAGTGAAGGAAAAGTTTAATGGAGGAGAAGGTGAAATAATACACTAGAAATTTAAAGGACATGAGTGTGGAGATTTTAGGAGTGAAAACTTTTAATGGATATACAATATAGTAGAAATCTATCTTCTATCTTATACATTATTTCAAAGTCTCCACTTCTCTCAAAAATCTTCAAACTCCAATTCAAAGCATTATAGGCCATGGCTTTCTTATTAATGAATTTACCCTTTCATTTAAGTTGGAGACTTGCATTTTTTTTAAACATTTGCGTAAAAGGTTTTGAGTCAACAAACTTTAGGCTAACTTAGCAAGATGTTTTTTAAAAAATAGTTTAAGAATTGAAGGAAAATTTCAATAAGAAGTTAGTAATTAAAAGAGGTAATTTAAGTTTAAAACAACGAAACATGTGGACGTAACATTTCATTTTTTTCAAATTGTAAATACCCTCCGTGTATCGCACGGGATAACACTAGTATATATTAACTCAAAGTTCCTTCCCTTCCCATTTTCTTTCCCTTTGGCATTTGAGAATATTAGAGCCGTTTGCTTTTTTATTTTTTTAAATAAGAAAAATGTACACTTATAATTTACCCACTATCCTAACTGCACCACTATCTCATCCAGGAGGAGATCCCATACAGTGGGGGATCCCCACCGTTTAATACTGGAGTCGGTTCCCAAAATAATGCTGAAAAATAAAAAAATAAAAAAAATAATGCCAAAAAATAAATAATTACCAATCTACTGTTGAACCGCGTTTAGAAATCGCAGTTCACTCCAAAAATAACCGAAATAATTTTTTCCAGTAATAAATCGCGTCTTAAAGACGCGTTTCATGCGAACATAAACCGCGTTTGCGGTTAATTTGACTATAAACCGTGTCTTGAAGACGCGGTTTTATTTAAAGTTATCCGCGTTCTAAAGAATCGGTTTTATTCTAAATAAACCGCGTTCTAAAGAATCGACTGTCTGCAAAACCGCGTCTTAAAGACGCGGTTTTCTGTAAAACCGCATCGTTACGAAGCGGTTTAGATATAGGTGAACCGCGTCTTTAGGACGCGGATCACTTAAACGAACCTCCCCATTCTCCTGCTCATGCATTCACGAACCTCCCCATTCTCCTGCTCATGCCTCTGTCTCGTTCTCCCGCTGCCGGTCACGTCGTTTCGTTCATACACCGGAGATTTTTCAAGTGATCATTGTTGGAGTTATTTGATCACTACTGCATTTCTTCATAGAAAAGATTAACTGCGGTAATTTTAACTTCTTGTTTTTGAAATATTATTTTTTCTTGTTAAAAATACATAGGATTATATTATAATGATTTTTATTTAGTTCTCTAGGTTTATTTTGCGGAGTTTAGTTAGAATTTGTGATTGTTTGTATTGTGATGTTGAATGTTCCTAAAATTTTACTTTTTTTATACGTATTGAAGTTTGTAGATCAAAAATACATATTGAAGTTTGTATTATTGTAAACATTTTCAGAATATAGCTTTTCTGCATCCTATTATTTGTCATTGGGGTGGAAGGGCCGAGAAAAATGGAGAGCATGTCAATTATGTTGGAGGGTATAGCAGTATGATATTTGTTAGAAACGACATCAATTTTAGTGGATTAATCAGTATGTTGAGAGAGTGTTGTAATATTGACCGAAATATTGTTAATTTGAAAGTGAAATGGGGTACTTGTACTACGCATGGACATCAAATGATTGATATTTTCAATGACACTTCGTTACAAGTTATGTGGTCATACATTGAGCTAAAGAAGCAATCGGCAACAGATTTTTATATAGAAGTAGCACCAGAAAATCTGAATGTTAATATGAAAAATCGTCTACCTGAATGTCAATCAGCTTATCCTATATCTTACCTTGGCTATGGGGCTGCTCCAAGTATGCCCCAAACTAATGTGACCGATACTAGTATTACAGTTCGTCCAACTTTATTATTTGAATGTCCTGCGAATACTGCAATTCCATGTACGTCCGGAATGGGTCAAATGGGTGCATCAAGTAGCCATATTGGGCAAGCTGCGAGTATCCCTAATGAAGGATGCCCGATGTCACAATCTAATCCTGTGAGAGAATATGTAGAACAAGGTGGTGACGGTGACGGAGTATTTGTTAGTACAGCTTACGATGACAGTGATCAGGGTTATTCGATCGAGGATGAAGACAGTGAGCAAATGGATGAGATCGAAAGGGAGCTTGAACAGGACGATGGAGATGACGATATTTTTGATGAGCGAATTAATGAAACTGAAACCGAGCTTGCACGTAATGATGTGGATGAAGATCCTGTTAGTGCTTGTGCTCCTGTGCCTGAATTTGCTCGTGTTAATGAAAATCCCTATGTCGAACCTGATGAGCTTAATTTTCACTATGATCACGCGGGCGAATTTGCAGTGGGACAACTTTTTCATACCAAACAAGATGTCATAAACGCTGTGCGACAATATTCGGTGAGAAACAATCAATTTTGTAAGACAGTTGAATCAACTCCGCAGAAGCTAGTGTGAAAATGCAAGAAGAGTGATTGTCCATGGTGGTTAAGGATTGTTGTCAAAGATCCACAATTCCCTTACTTCTCAGTTGTAAGGTACAGAGGTCCTCACACATGTGTCAATGATGTGTTTGCCCAGAACCATCGCTTGGTAAGCTCATCCTTTGTTGCCCAACATGTAATGGAGCTTGTTAGAACACAAGTGTCAATTTCTGCAAGTTCTATTGCTCAAGTTATTTCCGATCAGTTTCGATTAAAGATTACATATAAAACGGCTTGGTTGGCAAAACAAAGGGCAATTGGCAATACATTTGGCACATTTGAGGACTCTTATGCAAAGCTTCCCCAAATTTTGAGAGCAATTAAAAGATCAAATCCTGGTACAAAGACTGTATTCAGAAGTATTCCAACTTCAGACCCTTCTGTCCACTTTTTCGAAAAAGCTTTTTGGTCGTTTGGGCCGGCTATACAAGGGTTTCAATATTGTCGTCCTGTCATATCTATTGATGGTACCCATCTTTATGGGAAGTATAAGGGTGTGTTATTACTTGCTGTTGCTTCTGATGCCAATAATCAAGCATTTCCATTAGCATTTGCTCTCGTAGAAGGCGAGAGAAATGCTAGTTGGTCATGGTTTATGAAGTACTTGAAAAAACATGTAATAGGGGAAAGACAAGTCTGTGTAATTTCAGATCGTCACGCTGGAATAATGAATGTAATGACTATAAGAGAATGGAGGGAGCCAAATGCCTATCATAGAATTTGTTCGAGACACCTTGTGTCTAATGTGAATGTAAGGTTTCGAAATACGACTTTGAAAAATATGACACACTTTGCTGCAAGGCAGGCTCAACCCAAGAAATTCAACTCTACATTCGATAGAATCGGGGAGTCGAATATCGATGTCCGCAGATACCTTGGTGAAATTGGCTTGAACAAGTGGGCTCTTTGCCATGATCAGGGGAAGAGATATGGGCTTATGACTACCAATATGGCTGAAATCATGAATGCTTTGCTGAGGGGAGTTCGCAGCTTTCCTGTCACTTCAATTGTAGAGTTGACCTTTTATAGGAAAAATAAGTGGTTTGTTCGACGGCGGGGAGTTGCGGGTGAACTTCTTGCTGAAGAGAAAGCTTGTTGCCCCACAATCAATGAGATATTGGAGTCAAATAAGGCCAAGGCGCGATAGCATCGCGTTGAAGTATTTGACTAACGAAGAGGTATATATGAGGTCATCACTACAGCAGGTGATAGGGAGAGAGGAAAAGGGGGACATAAACAAACCATTAACCTGGAAGGAAGGACATGCTCTTGTCAAAAACTGCAGCTGTATGGTATTCCGTGTTCTCATGTTCTTGCCGCATGCTACAGTGGAAATTATGATCCTTTGTCATTCTTGAACCCAGATTATTCTCTTCCTATGTATCGTGATTCATACGAGCCGACATTCAGTCCAATTCCGGACAAGGGATATTGGGAGACATATGATGGACCTAAAATAATCCCAAATCCTAGTTTAAAGCGAAGTCAAGGACGCCCACGCTCGAAACGAATTCAAAATGAAATGGATGAGAACGATGATACACGAAGGGTCACATGTGGGTTCTGTAAGAGAAAGGGTCATAACGTATTGACATGCAAGAGGAAAAAAGAGCACGAGGCTCGGCTAGCAGCTAGTAGCAGTGAAATATATGACGGTAATATTTATTTATGTTTCATTTTTTAGAACATTTATTTATGTTTTATTTATATTATTTTTTACATAGTAGTTCGTTATTTATATATATCGATTAATTTTAATAAACCTTATTGTGCGACAGCATAGATGGAGCCAGGCCCAATTGACCACAACCTGTTCCAATTTAATCAAATGAATGCGCTCGCTGTAGAGGAGAACCGTAGATCCGCAGTTCAAGGTGTACGACATGTAGGACGGAACGATCTTCTCCAAGGGCCTTTTTTTGATAACCTCGTCTCATTTCCTACCACCTCTACTTATGATGTTGGAGCTTCATCGAGAGGGACATGAGATCAACGTGACAATCATCAACAGTTTCACAATGTGCCCTTTGAAAATGTTGATGAATAAACTAATTATGAAAATTTAATTTAGATGTCATATTTGTACAGTGTATACATACATTTTATTTGAATGAAAGATATTATTTCACGATTCAAATGTATGATAATTTCTTCTCGTAGACTATTGTTTTGATATTAAGTGATTGTTTGTATTAGTTGCTGCTGTAGAGATACTATAATTGAATGACATCAATGAAAATATTGTTGTAATATAAAATTTTAATGTAATTGACTTTGATTTTGGCTTACTTGCAGGCAATGTATTGCGAGCAAAGTTTCTGAGAGTAAACCGCGTTTTATTAACGCGGTTTATGATAAAACCGCATTTCTATAAAGCAGTTCATTTAGATTAAAACCGTGTTTTCTAAAACGCGGTTCACTTTGAATTAAACCGTGTTTTTAAAACGCGGTTCAATTTGAGTAAAACCGTGTTTTTAAAACGCGGTTAACTTTTAACTAAACCGTGTTTTAAAAACGCGGTTCACTTTGAATTAAACCGTGTTTTTTAGATGCGGTTTATAGAAAATTGAAACGGGTTATTTTGATGCGGTTTATATAGCCGCGTTTTCTAAACGCGGTTCAACAGTAGTTTGGTAAATATTTTTTTTGGGCATTATTTTTTTTATTTTTTTTTATTTTACATTATTTTGGGAACCGGCTCTTAATACTGTGGAGGAGAAAAAGAGAGAGGAGAGATGGGGGTGGGGATTTTTTTATTTTTTTAATTTTAATATTTTTTTAAAAATTATTAAAATTTTAAATTATATATATAAAATAATTTTGATATGTAAAATTATTTTTTTGACTATTTATCAATTAATTATCTATTAAAATATTGTTGTCATTTCGATATTTTCAATAAAAATTTAGCAGGTACCTAAATAATAAATGACTTGTATATATTATCGTTATTAAATATTCTAAAATAGTGAATAAATATATACAAGTTACTTCATCCTTTAGGTACACGTTAAATTTTGTTGAAAATATCAAAATAACTTGTATATATATTCGTTATTATTTATTATATTAGAAAAATATGCTAATATAGTAAACAATAACGACAATATATATAAGTTATTTTGATACATTTTTAACAAAAATTTAACAGACTCCTAAATAATAAATAGTCAAAAAAAAATTTATATAAATAATTTAATATTTTAATAATTTTTTAAATATATTAAATTTTAAAATTAAAAAAAAAATCCCCTCACATCACCCCTCTTCTCTCTCCCGTGCCCCGTCCCCCCCCGTTAAACGGTGGGCATCACCTCACCGTATGGGATCCCCATCCATCTTATCCCACTACCCTAAAAGTACATTTGATTTCATCTATCTTTATTCTAAACACCCTTAGAAAATTTGAATAACCACCCATCACAATAACTTGTTGGCAAAAACATTTCAAATTCATTCTTACAGATTTATATGCAAAACACAACCTTCAAGACATTTACATTTCCGCAAATCCTCGCAAACAATAATTAGATCACCAATAAAAATAGGTGGAGTTGATAAATGCAAGAAGACTGTCAATCTATAACATATTCTTCAAGCTGAGATTACACATCTATTTGCTATTTGCCCCAAACTCTTAATTTTTTATAGTAATTATTGTTTTTTAACTAATTAGAAAAGAAAAAAATAAAAATCAAATAATCAATTGTAACTACAATTCTAAAATAATATTAAAAAAAATTATAAAAAGACTCAATAATGTTTCAATATGATTGCATAAAATACATTTTTGAGAGGAGAGAGATAGACAAAGAGTAGAAAAAGTTGTCATGGTCCACTTTAAAACATTAATTCAAAGTTATGATTTTAAAGCATTTCTACACCTAATTATTGATAGTGATACGGGCCAAAGTGGGATTTGGTGCACAGAAGGACACCATCCCACTTAGTTCCCCGCACCGCTCCAGCGACTACCCTGCTGTCGATCCTTGAGGACGAGGAACTTTTCAGGGGACAATATTGATACGAACCTAGCGTCATCCATGCCGCCAAGCCCTTATTAACCGTAGCCGCCAAGATCCACTATGCCATCTCTACCGCCGACGCTCATACAGCAACATGGGTCTCCTAACGTCAATCCGATATCCAGTGCCAACCAGACGTGCTACCTCACCCCTTCTAGAATATTCTAGCACTTGCCACCTCAGCACTTCATTGCCACTATAAATAAGTAAGGAAGTCATTAGGGTTAGGCATGCAAATGAATGATGTAAAGAGCTTGGCTCATCTCTCCCTCTCCGTTGTGTTCTTCTCTTTCTTCCTTCTTGTTATTATCTAATTCTCCCCCCTTTTCACTTGTAATCCTCCTTTGGAGGCAAATCTATCCAATAATATATATTAAGCTGTGATTTCCAGTTGATATAAGCTAGATTTATACTAGGTTTGTATCAATGGTATCAGAGCAAGTCCACGGCCTTAATCATCACCAATCATCCACCAATGCTACCGCTGGAATCATCGTCATCATCAATCTTTAGCTCACCCTCACAAACAACCTCATCTTCGATCACCATCATGAACCAAACACCACCTCTCTCCAGTCGCCGCCTCTACAATCGTCAACCCACAAACATAACCCATCATTACCACCAATGCTGAGCTTTGTGACTCTCACCGCCGATCATCGTTAAATCCCCAGTTCACCCTCATCATCATCACTTCCCTCCATCATCATCAACCATTGTCACCCATCATCGCCAATCAAACATTAATACCGGCTCACCATCATCGTCCCCGATCATTATCATTGCTCGTCATCATCATCACCCGATCATCACCACCAATCTTCATCGCTAGGCACCCGATCATCACCTCCACCATCACCCATCATCAATAATCACTTCCCATCATCTTCAGCATCATCCATCGACAACACCATCAATCGCCATTGCTGATTTACAGAGCTCAGCGAGCAGAGCTCACCTCGGGTGACTACCAGCACAAAATTCGAACCATAACTCCGGAACCACCAGCAGCACCATCATTCCCCACCACCTCGCATCAAGCATAACCATCATCCTCATCACCGAACAACCCTCAACTGGTTTCTCAGCACCCAAAACACAACCCGCACACAAGGTGTTTGATAAAATGCCTTAATCAATTCTCCATTTCTAACCGCCAATCATCACACATGGCTGAAGATAACCCATACAGGGAGCTCTTTAGGCTTCACCAAACGGGAAGTGTTGACAAGTACATCAACCGATTCGAATCCTTGGTGAGCAGATGTAGGATAACTGCAGAGGAGAAGGTCCAGTTCATGCTAAGCAGCTTGCGGAAGAACATAAGGAAAGGCGTCCTCTTATTTAGACGACAAACCCTTCATGAGGCCAAGATATTTGCCCATCTCGAAGAGAACACTTGCGCCTGTCGTGAGATGATAGCCATAAAGGGATCTACAAGTATGGCACCAACACCGCTCATGCCAAGCCCAACAAGGGAAGATTCTGCCAACCTTGTAACCCGGCAGCCGTCAGCTAAGTGAGACGCCCACCAACCTTGATGATGAAACTCCTCCTCCCCCTCAGCCAATCGAGGATCCGACTAGATCCATTCCCAGATTCCACCATCACTCCACCCCTTGGCGCACCCATGGATGCCGCCAATCTCTCTTCCGCGGCAATGGTGAATGAGGAACTAGTTATTCCTACAGCGACGCACCCATCCACCATCATTGTGGCGCCAAACTCTGTCCCACCTCTTCTTCCCTCATGTGACTTCACCGAATCAGATCCTCTAGTGCCTCAACAATTGGATTCCGAATTCGAGGATGTGATCACGGAAGCCCCTTCATCTACCATCTCTACCCCAGCCACAGCCCTATCTGTCCTGCTCATGGGTAGTGCAAAGACACCTACTGGGTTAGAACATCGAGAGTTTAAGTCGCTGTGGGTTGTTGCAGCCAAGCCTCCTCCATTTCACCATACCGCCAATCTCCAAGTGATCGTCAGAGATCATCCTTCGCCGCTGCCGCAAGCGTGGTTCACGTCCCAAGCCCTGCTTGAGTTCTTAAGGCTAGTATTTGACCCTGGAGGATCTTCCACACTTTAGAGCCGGCTCGTTGTCCATGACCCTTGGGCGTAAGGGTCTTTGGAGGGGAAAAGAGTGATAGTGATACGAGCCAAAGTGGGATTTGGTGCACAGAAGGACACCATCCCACTTAGTCCCCACACCGCTCAAGCGACTACCTTGCTGCTGATCCTCGAGGATGAGGATCTTTTCAAGAGGGCAGTATTGATACGAACCTGGTGTCATCCATGCCGCCAAGCCCATATTAACCGTGGCCACTAAGATCCACTATTCCATCTTTACCGCCAACGCTCATACAGCAACATGGGTGTCCTACCGCCAATCCAATATCCACTGCCAGACGTGCTACCTCACCCCTTCTGGAATATTCTAGCACTTGCCACCTCAGCACCCCATTACTACTATAAATAAGTAAGGAGGTCATTAGGGTTAGGGATGCAAATGAATGATGTAAAGAGCTTAGCTCATCTCTCCCTCCCCCTTGTGTTCTTCTCTTTCTTCCTCCTTGTTATTCTCTAAGTCTCCCCCATTTTCACTTGTAATCCTCCTTTGGAGGCAAATCTATCCAATAAATATATACTTAGCTATGATTTCCTGTTGATATAAGTTAGATTTATACTAGGTTTGTATCAGTTATTGACTAGGAAAAATAAAATAAACCTTTTAGAACAATTATTGGCAACATAAAGATTATAAGTTTTCTTTATACCTATATCTTGATTGAGCACAATCAATCAATCGATTTTCAAGTATCCAATCCAATCAATAATCAATCCAATTAACTGAATCAAATAATCAACAAGCAACCAAGACCAATGAAGATTTGTATTACTATAGTAATGTAAAGTAACTACAAGTATATATATATATATATATATAGTATTGGGAGTATACAATATAAAAATTGAAGAGGAAGAAGATTGGGGAGTAGATGAAGAAAGGGAGAGAGAGGATAGAGTCTCAAATATCTCAACATAATCCCTAACTAAATCTCTAAGCCTTATTTATACCAATAGTTAATTGACCTATTAAGATACTAATCGAGCAACCCTTAATCTAGAGGCTCCCTTACGTGCCAACCCACGTACAACGGATGTATTCGGGTCATGTGTCGATGCCTCAAGATCACAAGTTGAGATATGCGGGCCAAGTGCTGAAACAAATGTGTCTTTGGTTATATTAGTATCAATAACCCACGCTTGAAACTACCCTAAAATTTGGAAAATGACGTTGGAGCTTATATATGTATTCCCATGTGGCGTCCTTGGGTGGCTGATCAGTCCACTAAATAAGGATTTGAGTCTCTACTTTAGCCGACGCCATACTATTCTCCTGCCGAGGACATGGTTCGGCTGCAGTGGCTAAGCAACAGGAAACCAGATCTCCGATAGTGGCACACTAAAGGCAAGGACCATGTAGCAATGCTTAAGGAGAGAGACATGTACCATATGATGAATTTGTATAGTGCTTAGGAAATCCAATTTGTAGGCGACTAGGCCAATGCGATCAAGGATTTTGAATGGGACATAAAAAGGGGAGGCAACTTGTGGGATCCTCGATGCTTGACATTATGTTGCTGGTATGGCTAGAGCCGGTGCCATGTGTACTCGATTCAAGCGGTGGCGATCGGCTTGTTGGTTCATCCTGTTTTGCGCGAGGTGTAGATGAAACTTTAACAAGGCAATGGTGTCTTCCCAGGCATGTAGACTTCGGTCCACCAGATCAATGTTGGAACATGTTTGGGGGGGGAGGTTGACCATATAGAATCTCGTAGAGGGTCGTGTGAGTGGCCGTGTGAAAGGTGGTATTATACCACCTTTCAGCTAGAGGAACCAACTTATCCATTCATGAGGGCGGTCGCCAGCCACGCAGTGTAAATACTTCTCAAGACATTGATTCAAAACCTCGCTCTGACCGTCCAACTAGGGATGATAAGACGAAAACATGTTAAGCTTGCCCCTAATTGAAGAGAACAGCTACGACCACAAGAATGACTTTATATCTCAATGAAGGAGGAAGACCCTCAATAAAGTCCAATGATATGCTACTCTAAACAGTAGTCGGGATAGGGAGAGGTTGAAGAAACCCCAGTGGACCCAATGTATTGTACTGGATCCGTTGACATATCAAGCACTGACGAATATAAGTACGAATATAGGACTTGAGACCCTTCCAATAAAACAGTGTCCCAATGCACTAATACGTGGGGTTGATACCCGAGTGCCCACCTGGCGCAAAATCATGCTGCCACATAAGCACGGCCTGCTGAACCATGGGTAAAGTGCCCATCACGAACTGTCCCTTATGCCGTAACTGTTGTTGTTGCCATAAATACTTCAGGTGAGAGAGCGGATCGATTTCTTTGTCTTGAATAATGTGATTGAGTGTTGGATCATCAAACCAGGAATGGCAGAGCTCATCACATAAAACGGAGAAGATAGATGAAAAACGGAGAAGATAGATGAAATTTTCATGCATAAAATGTCGGCCCTTGAATACCGTGAGAGTGCATAGGCCGCGTGGTTCTCGGTTCCCCTCTTGTAAGTAATATCGTAATCGAATCTAATCAACTTCGAAAGCCAAAAATGTTAAAACAGGGTTGACAATTTCTTTTCCAACAAAAATTTAAGGCTCTGCTGGTCGGTCTTAACAATAAAGTGTTGCCCGGTAAGATACTGTTGCCACTTATCCATAGAAAAAGTTCGCGCTCGTAAATCAACATTACTTGATGTTTTAGAGCAAGAGTGGCCCTAATATAAGTGAGAGGAAGCCCCTCTTGCATCAAAACTGCACCGATACCCATCCTAGATGCGTTAGTCTCAACAATAAATTCTTTGGAAAAGTTTGGAAGTGCCAAAACCGAGGTGGTAGTGAGGACGTCCTTCAACTGCACAAACACAGCCTCGTTCGGGTTCCACTCAAAGTCGTTTTCCTTGAACAAAGCGATGAGTGGCTGAGCAATAACCCCATACTTTTTGATAAAAAGTCTATAATAGGCGAAAAGACCAAGAAATCCTCTCAATTACTTCAAGTCACGGGGTTGAGGCCATTCGGTCACTGCCTTAACCTTTCTCAGGTCCATTGATGCGCCATCTCCTGAAACAAAGTGACCCTAGATATTCAATTTGTGATATGAAAAATCAGCACTTCGAACATCAGGCTAAAAGAAACGATTGTCTTAGAGCAAGGAAAAAACCACATGTAGGTGTTGGAGATGCTCATGCCAAGATGCATTATACACCAAGATACCATCGAAGAACACGAGGACAAATTTGCATAAATATGGTTAGAAAATCTCGTTCATAATTCCTTGGAATGTGGACAGAGTGTTGATCAACCCAAAGGGCATCACAATAAACTTGAAGTGACCGGAGTGACTATGGAAAGCGGTCTTGTGTATATAGTGTGGTGCCATGCGAGAGACTTTTCAAATGACATGACATTGTAAATTATAATTTAGTATAATTAATGTAACTCACCCAGAATATCAAATAGTTATCATACAAATTAAAACTGTTCAAAATATACATCGTTCGTATATCATACAAGAACAAACTAAAATAAATATGTCATTGAAAATATTTGCCAAAAAGTTAAATATTGTATAATTTAAAACTCTCCAAATAGCATGCAAATAAGTTTACAATGGACGTATACTAAATTTATTTAGCAAGCAATAACAAATAATTTAGAGTTATTTAAAATTCAAAACTTTAACTGTGCAACACACGAAGAATCACTAGTTAGAATATAATACAAAGAAGGGTGAAATATAGAAGTTGTTGTGATTTAACTTCAACCCACAACCAACTAATAGAGCAAATCCAATGCAATCATACCAAAACAATGAAATAATACCGAAATCGCATCGTATATTTCACCATATACAAAGGAACTACAAGCATAGTATTTGTATGTAATTTAGGGATAGTAAAAGGAAGAATATAGGGAGAAATAGAGAAAGGGAGAGCAGAGTGGAGAGAGAGAAGAGAGGGAGAAGAAGACACAAAACCTAGTCTACACTCTCTCTCCTAAACAAACATAATATACATACTAGATTAACTTGGCCTAAGCACACTTAATTAGATAATAAAAGCCTACTAAATATCTTCAAGTCCTTGCTAACGTGTCAAGTGGGTGGGTGCCAACTCGCTGACGTGTCCCCTGTGACATGGCTCCAGTTGCAGCATCAGGGTCCACGATCGTATCAATGCCGCCCCCTCGAGTTGACCCTTGACCCTAAGGGTCAAAATCAGGAAATATGTGCTGGAAGTCATAAAGAAACTCCCATGTGGCCCCCTCTGGGGGACAATCAATCCACTAACAAAGATCTGAGTAGTTACAACGCAGTGCCTTTTCACAGGGCGATGATTGAGAACACGCAGTAGCCGCAGCAGAGGAGCAACAGGTGACCAGACATCGGGAAGTGGAATACTGTGAGCGGGAACAGAAAAACAATATTTTTAGCAAGGACCTTGGATGGTTCATAATAGCTTGGAGAAAGCTTGTGGAAAGCCTGGTGCTCCACACTATGCTAGCGATAAGGTTGAACCTTCAACCAAATAGTCTCCTATAGCAAACTCACGGTTGGTGCCATGGGAATCGACATACTACTCCATATGTTTGCAGGCTCAGTGCAAGTGGAAATTTAACAAGGTAACCGTGTCCTCTCGGGCTTGGAGGCTACGATCAACATCTTTAACTCTAGACTTGCCTGGTAGGTAAGGTAAGTGAATGGGTGGCGGTTACTCGTATAACACCTCAGAAGGTGTAGCTTGGGTGGTAGTGTGGAATGTGGTGTTATACCGCCACTCCGCAAGGGGTATCCACCAACTCCATTCTCAAGGACGCTCGCTAGCCATGCAGCGTAGATATGTCTCTAGATAATGGTTGAGCACTTTCATCTGTCTGTTAGGCTACGAGGATGAGAGGTTCAACTGTGTGCCCATACGTGAAAATAACTGTTGCCAAAATGTGCTCACAAAAATCGGATCACGATTGCTAATCAATGTTTCTGGAATGTTGTGTAGACAATAAATCTGATCGAGATAGAGTTGAGTTACATAAGCTACTGAATACAGGTGAGCAAGAACTAAGAAATGTGCATACTTGCTTAATCGGTTGACTACTACCAAGATCACTGAATGTCCAGCCAACAAAGGAGGACCCTCGATAAAATCAAGAGAAACACTATTCCATACCATGTTAGGTATGGGAAGTGGCTGGAGTAACCCCGATGATGCCACGGTCTCATACTTCTATTGTTGGCAAACTGTGCACTATCGTATGTAATCATGAATTTCATTCTTCAATCCCTTCCAAAAGAAGAGGGTACGAAAAGGTCAGTATGTAGCCTCTATACCCAAATGCCCTCCCACCTCAAAGTCATGCAGCCATAATTTTATCATGCGATGCAAATCTAGATCTCGGCCCACCACTAGCCAACCGAGCTGACATAGAAGCCCCCCTTGCCCCAAAATCTTGGGGTGTGAAAGTGGATCCTCCTCGTTGTCATGAATAATCTAAGCTAAGAGAGAGTCAGTCTGCCATGAGCGGTGTAATCGGTTTAAAAAATCTGATGAAATCACTGACACTGCAAATAAAGCCTCAAATTCACATAATAAATTAGCGAGTTCAGCCTCAAAGGTTCCTTGTGCGGTACCTAACAGCAGCAAGGTATTGCAGCTCGGTTCTGCAGCCAAAGCGAGCTCTATCATGAAAAATTCAGCTCTTACAGATCGTACACTATGTATTGAAGTCCCGGACACTAATTTGAGCCGTTCTCTCAGTGGCCCATGTAAATTCACGGCCCGTCCTTGCCATACAAACTCCATGACAAGCTCCTTAAAGTCCCATTACACTCTTCCTAATGTTTGTAACCATTGTATTCCAAGGACCATATGACATCCTGAGAGTGATATGACTAGAAAATCGGATACAAAACACATGTCCTTCATCTTCCATGAGAAATCGCGACATAACCTGGTACACAACAATTGCTTACCATTGGCTACCGTGATGGCAAGTCTATGAGTTGCATCTATAAAACTCTTCAATTGTTGAATTAGAGCAATGTCAATGAAATTATGGGTGCTTCCCGTATCAATAAGGATACCAATCACCCTCTTTTATTAAGCTCCACGGGCTCTCATTGTTTGACATTGGGCAATACCCTCAAGAGCATGAATGGATATATGAGGATCGGGATTTGGTTCTAGTTCGATCTCCCCTGCGGTTTTAGGGAGTCATTTTCGACTCCTCGTCATCATGGTCCACCTCTATAAGGAACATTTGATAACTCTTCTTCATGGGACAATTCTGACCTAGGCTCAAGCACTCATGACAATAAAAACATAGGTTTTTAGCTTGATGTTCCTCTACTTCCGCCGGAGTCAAAAGAAATTTGACCGGTTTTGGGTTCTATGTGTGGGGTGGGAATGTGTTTGGGTGGGGGATCTATAGGTTTTAATGGGGCTCGGTAGGGGTGGGGGCGATTTATTAGGGTAATTCGAGCTATTTCTAAGTGGCAGAATAGGTGTATGGAGGAGGAGGGCCATCTTATTAGGGCTTTTGCCTGCAATATGTGCCAAATGAGCACAATTTTGCTCTTACAAGAGAGCCAGTTCAAGTGTGTCCTGTAACATCATGGGTCTAAAAACTCTAACCTATCCGGCCAACTCAACCTTCAAACCATTCAAAAGAACACTTATGCGTTGTGCCTCGGAGAACTCGCAACGACTCACAAGCAACTCAAATCACCGATTTGTCTCAATTGGGTCAACTCCGACAATGGGTCTTCAATAGAACCCGCAAAACGGGCACAGTGCTCACTGACTACGGTTCCCAAGGCATGACACTACCCGTGGGCCATGCACTTATATAGGCACGATGCCACGAAAGTGCATCTCCTTTGAGGGCTACACCAGCAAGCCTAACTTTACTCCCCCCCCCCCCCCCCCCCCCCCCCCCCCCCCCCCCCCCCCCCCCAGGGTAGTTTGTAAGTCAAACCAGGTCAAACCTGGTGGCTGTTGGAGTTTAGGCGCCAATTTCAGTTAGGCCAGTAGTGTTTGTTATGTGTCTGGGTGCATTGTATTAGATCTTCTATAACTAGGTCTAATGCTTGTAATTTCTTCATTCAATCAATAAAAATCTTGATTTCCTTTTGGAAAACCTCTCTAATTCTCATCTATTTCTCTACTCACTCATCTTCTTTCAATTCTCTTCTCATCTTATCTCTCTCTTCCACAAGGTTAGCTATCAATCTAGGTTTGGTAGTTAACAATTGGTATGAAAGCTGGTTCAAGTTGTTTATTGCTTGAATTGAGCTGGCAAAATCGAAGAATCACAATCAAAGAATGGCTGAAGGAGTTAGGACACGATCGGGTGCTGGTAGAGGCAATGTAGCTTCAGCTGTCCAACCAGAAGTGTCCTATGCTGCTGTGGTTGGTTCGAACACTCCAAAGGAGTATGTCACGGTTGATCAGATGAAGGAATGGAATACACATTCACAATTACAAGCAGAGGAACGCCTGTTCTCGAGATTACAGCAAGTGCATTTGGAAAATCAGCAAATGCAGTCATAAAATCAGCAAAGAAATGATGATTGATTGTCAAAATTGGAGGAAAGGATGGAGAATCTGCAAGATCAGGTCAAGAAATAAGCAGAATTGTTCGTCAATGCGATCCTTAAGCCCACAAGTCAGCTCTTTCCTCCAGCTGATGTGGCTCAAGCGCAGGTTCAGTTGGACAGAAATGAGAATTTGGACAGAAATCGTGGCAAATCACCTGTGATACAGGCAAAAGCAGGTCCTTCAGTTCATATCCGATCAGTTGATGATCGACCTTCAGTAGTTGAGGTTGCTGCAGGTATGCATGATCGAAATGCAGGACCAGGCCAATTCAGATTTTGTGGCCAGAGTACAGGTCTGCATACCAGGCCACCTGATTTGAATGCTCATCAAAGAAATTCATCTGATGATCTTGAACAACAGAACAGACCTCCTGATTTGCATCAACAGCAGAGATCCTTGAGTAATGATGCTACATCTGGTGGCAGAAGTCATGCTCATAGACAGCCAAGGGTACAAATCGAGCCATTCGAGAGAAAACAGCCTGAGTCTTGGTTGAGGAGGTGTGAAAGGTATTTTCATTTCTATAACATCAATGAAGTTGAAAAAGCAGAGCTAGCTGCAGTGCATCTTCATAGAGACCACGAGGTATGGTTTTATAGTGTCTTGAGGAGTAATCCTTGTCTTTCTTGGGACCAATTCGTGGAAGAGCTGTGTGAGAGGTATGGTGAAGAGGATTCAAGCGATGTTGTTGATAGCTTTAATAAAGTTTATCAAACATCTACGGTGAAGGAGTACATGATCAGATTTGAGAACTTGCGTGCTAACATGATAGCCATTAATCCACATTCTACCGAAGCATATTATGTCTCAAGCTTTATTAGTGGATTGAAGCCAAGAATTAAGAACTTGGTTAAGGCCATTGGGCCAAAGACTCTCTCCAAAGCCTATAATAAGGCTAAATTGATTGAGCCTACACTTGTATCTTCAAGTGACACAAGCAAATTCAAGAGTAGCAATTACAAGACTCATTAAAGAGACTCATCAAGCAACAAGGCTGGCTGATCAGTGGACAAGAGATCTACACGGTTATGTTATAAATGTAATCAACCATATCAGCCCGGACATAGGTGCAATCCAAAGTCCTTGATGTCTGCAAGGGGTTCTCGTGTTGTTGTTGAATCAGAGATTGAAGGCTCCGGGTCTGCAGAGGACAGTTCAGGGCTGGATTCACATGATGAGTTGTTTGAGGATGAGGTTGAGATTTCCATGAAGGCACTTACCGGGAGTGGTGCTCACAACACCATACGTATTGGTGGGAAAGTAGAAAAAACTTCCATTACCATTCTTGTGGATAATGGAAGCACACGTAGCTTTGTTGATCCCAAATTGGTAAAGAAGGTGAAGCATGAAATCATTAAAACTCATCCCTTGGCCGTAATGGTAGCTGATGGCAACTCAATTACTATTCAAAACAAGTGCCAATCATTTCATTGGTCTATGCAAGATCACCAATTCAATTTTGATTTTAGAGTTCTCCCTTTGGGAGGGTGTGATATGGTGCTTGGAGTAGATTGGATGAGGACCTTTAATCCAGTGTTGTTTGATTTTGATAAGATGACAGTGTCCTTCGAAGTTCATGGCAATAAGGTCACATTACATGGGATTTCAGATCACGCACAGCTGAAATTGATCAATGGCAAACGCTTACATGGTAGTTTCAAGAAGAATGCAATACAATGGTTAGGACAATTATTCGTTATTTCACCTGCAGAGCTGCAGCAGGACATACAAACTGAAGTTCATGCCTTGCTCGAAGAGTTTGAGGATATTTTTGAGCCACCAAAGAGCCTTCCTCCCCAAAGAAGTGTTGATCATGCCATACCACTTCGAGCTAACTCTGATCCGATGAAAATCAGGCCTTATCGTTATGCTCATGCCTAAAAATAAGAGATTGAGAAGCAGTTTGATGAGTTGCTTCAAATGAGCTTCATTAGACCAAGCCATAGTCCCTTTGCTTCACCCGTGATTCTTGTTAAGTGTTGATCATGCCATACCACTTTGAGCTAACTCTGATCCGATGAAAATCAGGCCTTATCGTTATGCTCATGCCTAAAAATCAGAGATTGAGAAGCAGTTTGATGAGTTGCTTCAAATGAGCTTCATTAGACCAAGCCATAGTCCCTTTGCTTCACCCGTGATTCTTGTTAAGAAGAAGGAGAGCACGGCTAGAATGTGCATCGATTATCGTCAACTAAATTCTTTGTCAGTAAAGGATAAATTTCCTATTCCTGTTATTGACGATTTGCTCGATGAGTTATATGGAGCACACTTCTTCTCTAAGCTTGACTTAAGATAGGGATATCATCAAATTAGAGTTCTCGAGCCGGATGTATACAAGACTGCTTTTCAGACGCACCATGGGCATTTTGAGTTCGTTGTCATGCCTTTCGGTTTAACAAATGCTTCGGCCACATTCCAAGTGGCTATGAATGGCATTTTCAAGCCTTACTTTAGGAGATCGGTGTTGGTTTTCTTCGATGACATATTGGTAAATAGTTCATCCTATGAGGATCACCTTACTCACCTTAGAGAAGTATTCTTAGTGATGCGGCAGAACCGGTTTTTTGCCAAACTGTCAAAGTGCTCCTTTGCTCAGTCCAAACTTGAATATTTGGGCCATATCATCTCACATGAAGGAGTCTCTACCGATCCTTCCAAGGTGCAAGCAATGCAAGAGTGGCCAATTCCCATGACCTTGAAACAATTGAGAGGTTTCTTGGGATTGACCGGTTATTATAGGAAGTTCATAAATGGTTATGGATCCATTGCGAAGCCCCTAACTGAGCTTCTAAAGAAGGATGCATTCAAGTGGAATGACAAGGCACAATCAGCTTTTGATGCACTCAAGTCGGCTATGTGTGAGGCTCCAGTTTTGGCCATGCCGAATTTTGCTGAGGACTTCATCTTGGAGACAGATGCAAGTGGGACTAGTTGTGGGGCTGTTCTCTCACAACATGGAAGACCAATTGCTTATTTGAGTCAAGCTCTTAGTCCTAAACATCAAGCCATGTCCACTTACGAAAAAGAGTACTTGGCAATTCCCCTTGCACTTGAGAAATGGAGGCATTACTTGGATGGTCATAGGTTCATTATTCGAACAGATCATCAAAGTCTCAGGAATCTCTTGGAGCAAAAGATAGTGATAAGAATTCAAAAGAAGGGGTTGATGAAGTTGCTTGGACTTGACTATGCAATCGAGTACAAAAGAGGAAAGGAAAACCAGGTTGCCAATGCTTTGTCAAGGAAGTTTAAGGACCACAAGCAGGGTTTTTGTGGAGCATTTTCCGTTGTTTTACCTTCTTGGATGGATGAAATCTACAAATCTTATGAAGGGAACACTTTTTCTCAAGAGTGCGTGGCTGCAGCAGTGGTTAAAGGTGTTGCCAGTGTTGACAGTGAGCCTGATGAGTCTGTGCAGAAAGGCATTATCCGGGTGTAGAACAAGCTCTATATTGGCTCCTCGACTGATTTGAGGGATCAGATAGTGAAGGCTTCACATGACTCAGCTTGGGGTGATCATTCCGGGGTTGAAGGTACTTATCAAAGAGTTAAGGCATATTTTAGTTGGCACGGTTTGAAGAAGGCTGTATCAGATTTTGTTAAGTCTTGTGAGGTGTGTCAACAAACCAAGTTGGGGGATCCTCTATACCAAGGACTCTTGCAGCCACTTCCCATTCCGGAGGGTGCTTGGATCAACATAAGTATGGATTTTATAGAAGGACTTCCCAAGTCTTATGGTAGGGAGGTAATTTGGGTCGTGGTGGATCGTTTCACCAAATATAGTCATTTTATAGCACTTATTCGACCTGTTACAGTTGAAAGGTTGGCTAAGAGCTTCTTAGACAACATATATAAGTTAAATGGATTGCCTCAATCCATTGTTTCTAACCGAGACAAAATCTTTACGGGTACTTTTTGGAGGGAGTTGTTCAAATTGTTGAGGACGACATTGGCGCTCAGTTCATCTTACCATCCCCAATCGGATGGACAAACAAAGAGAGTCAATCAATGCATTGAGCAATATCTTCGGAGTATGGTTTTCTCACGGCCTCGAGAGTGGAATCAGTGGCTTTCCTTAGCCGAATGTTGGTTCAACACCCATGTTCATGCGTCTATTGGTACTTCTCCCTTTCAAGCATTGTATGGATATGCACCACCTTCTCCCATGTTGTTGCAGCAGCAAAATATGTTCGGATCTGCAGTAGGGGAATTGTTACAGCAGAGGAGGCAGATGTTACAGATCCTTAAGGATAACGTTCATCAAGCTCATGCTCGAATGAAATTTTATACAGACAAAAAGAGGGTAGAGAAAGCTTACGAAGTTGGAGACATGGTCTACCTAAAATTACAACCCTATAGACAGTCCTCGTTGGCTGTCAAAAAAAATGTCAAGCTAAGTGCACGTTACTTTGGCCCATACAAAATTTTGGAGAAGATCGGCCAAGTTGCTTATAAACTTGATTTACCACCACAATCGTACATTCACCCGATGTTCTATGTTTCATTATTGAAAAAGTAGGTGAAAAGGGGAGTTAAAAGCTCTCAATCCCCACCGGAAGTGGGAGCAAATGGAGCATTGCTGCTTGGACCAGTAGCTGTCAAGAAGCCACGTATGATCACAGCTGGGACTGGAGCTTTTCAGTAGATCTTAGTGAGGTGGTTGAACTTGGATAAGAATTTTATCACATGGGAGAATCCTACGTTCTTGAAAAGCCAATTTCCGAGCTTTTCTCCTTGAGGACAAGGAGCTTCTCAAGGAGGAGGGAATGTTATAAATCATTTGGTCTTTTGGTTGTAATTGGTCCTTAAATGCTTATAATGTGTTAGGCTGCTGTGAAAGTTGTAATTTCTAGTTAATTGGCAGGTCGGTTGGCGCCAAGGGTAGTTTGTAAGTCAAAACAGGTCAAACCTGGCGGCTGTTGGAGTTTAGGCGCCAATTTCAGTTAGGCCGGTAATGTTTGTTATGTGTCTTGGTGCATTGTATTAGATCTTCTATAAATAGGTCTAATGCTTGTAATTTCTTCATTCAATCAATAAAAATCTTGATTTCCTTTTGGAAAACCTCTCTAATTCTCATCTCTTTCTCTACTCACTTATCTCCTTTCAATTCTCTTCTCATCTTATCTCTCTCTTCCACAAGGTTAGCTATTAATCTAAGTTTGGTAGTTAACAGAAATGTGGAAAGGTTATGCGCCTAATCTAAAATATTTAAGAGTGTGGGGATGTCTACCTAAGGTTGGGTTACCTGATTTTAAATGTAGCAGAATTGGACCTAAGACTGTTGATTCTATTTTTATCGGATATGCTCATCACAGTGCTGGTTATCGTTTTTTAATTAATGGATCTAATGATTCATATGCATGTGGTATTATCATGGAATCTAGAGATACTGAATTCTTTGAACATACATTTCCCTTGAAGTCTACTGATGCACAGCCTACTAGTTTGCCTTCTCATAATGTAACTGCTAGTTATGATAATACTAACGATATAGACACTCCTGAAATTCGGAGGAGTAAAAAAGCTAGGAAAGAAACCAACTTTGGACCTGACTTTGTAACCACTTTCCTATCAGAGGATAATTTCATAAATGAAGAAATTGCAAATTTCTATATGTTAGAAGAAGACCCTAAAACCTATGATGAGGCCATAAGGTCAGTTGACTGTACCTTTTGGAAAGAAGTCATTAATAGCGAACTAGAATCAATTCTAGGTAACCATACATGGGAATTGGTGGACCTTCCTAGAGGTTGTAAACCAATAGGTTGTAAGTGGGTCTTTAGAAAGAAAATGAAGGCTGATGGAACAATAGACAAGTTTAAGACGAGGTTAGTGGCTAAGGGTTATACCTAGAAGCAGGGGTTAGATTATTTTGATGCTTATTCACCTGTT
Source organism: Simmondsia chinensis (assembly GCA_018398585.1). Lineage (NCBI taxonomy): Eukaryota > Viridiplantae > Streptophyta > Magnoliopsida > Caryophyllales > Simmondsiaceae > Simmondsia > Simmondsia chinensis. Next base: position 33,655,049 of record JAGTTD010000001.1, read on the forward strand.
GCTAAAATTGCCATGATTAGAGCTTTGATCGCCCTTGCGTCTGTCCATGATTTAGTAGTGCATCACATAGATATTAAAACAGCATTCCTTAATGGTGACCTAGACGAAGAGATTTACATGAAGCAACCTGAGGGTTCTGTAGTTCCTGGTAATGAAAATAAAGTTTGTAAACTTGTAAAATCTCTATATGGTCTCAAACAGGCACCTAAACAGTGGCACGAGAAATTTAACAGCACGCTAGTAGCTAATAATTTTCTTGTCAACAATGGTGATTCATGTGTGTATTCTAAGTTTGATTCAAATGGATGTGTAATAATTTGTCTATATGTTGATGATATGCTAATATTTGGCACAGACTTGAATGTTGTCAGTGAGACGAAAAATTTCTATGCTCTAAATTTGAAATGAAAGATATGAATGAGGCAGACGTGATTTTAAGAGTTAAAATTGTGAAAACTCCAGAAGGCATAAGCCTAAACCAGTCTCACTATGTTGAGAAGATACTTCAAAAGTTCAATATGATCAATACTGATCCTGTTAGAACACCTTATGATCCCAGTGTACATTTAACTAAACATAAAGGTGTTGCTATGTGCCAATCTGAGTATGCCAAGATAATTGGTAGTGTTATGTTTCTAATGAATTACACTAGACCTGACATTGCATATGCTGTAAGTAGACTCAGTAGATACACACATAATCCTAATCAAGAGCATTGGAATGCGTTAAAAAGATTGCTCAAATATTTGAAAGGAACCATGGATAGGGGACATCACTATAGAAAGTTTACCGCTGTATTAGAAGGATGTTGTGATGCCAATTGGGTGTCTGATAATGATGAAATTAATTCCACTAGTGGATATGTGTTTACACTAGCTGGAGGGGCTATATCCTGGAAATCGTCTAAGCAATCTTGTACTGCCACGTCTACTATGGAATCTGAGTTTATTGCTCTTGAGTTGGCAGGTCATGAGGCCGAGCGGCTAAGAAGTCTACTGGGAGACGTGCTGTTGTGGGGGCCTCCAGCTCCATCAGTGTTGCTTCACTGTGATAGTCAAGCTGCAATTGTTGTGGCTAAGAACAAAGTTTATAATGGCTAGAGGAGACACATTCGTCTCAGGCATAAGATCGTGAAAGATCTACTAGAAGGTGGAGTGATATCACTAGACTATGTAAAGTCTGAAAAGAATCTTGCGGATCCGTTGACAAAAGGCCTTTGTCGTAAAATGATTGTAGAAACATCGAGGGGGATGGGATTAAAGTCTATACATGAATAAACTGTGATGTATTCAACCTGGTTTTAATAGGTTCAATGTGAGAAGTCATAGTTTCATTCAAGATATGCACTGTGTATTATGTTGTCCCCCCCTATGGTGTGACAGTGCGGAGACGGGTCCACTGCCGTATGTTTGGTAGTGTAAGTTCGACTTGCACATGACGGACACTGTCTGTATGTTACCAGGGGTAAGGTTGAGCTTTAGCTCTTAATGGACCCATATCCATATGTTGGGTGGTGTGCGGTAAAACACACTTGATGGGATCCACCTATATAGGTGTGGGAGTCTGGCCTCTCCCTATGAAGGATTTGAGACTTGCCTTCTAGAGTGCCTATGAATATCCAGGACGAGCGCGTGGCCGATTAAACGCGCCAAGCCGCCGGAGTTGCGGAGATATAGAGTTGGCATGTGTCCAAGTGGAAGACTATACAACCCCTTGTGAGGTTCAAGATGAAAGTCACCTTGCAAGATGTTGGTCCTAAACTTGGGTTACACTAGGTGACGATTCAAGTCGCATGACATCGGCACTGAAAAACCGAACTCCCTTTGCCCGGTCTATTCTTTTCTCTCTTCTTCGCTTGTATCCTTTGTGGGGGATTGTTCGAAAAATGATACAAGCTAAATTCAAATTAGTAGGAAAATTGTACCCAAATTGTTAAATACCCCAATCCCACATTGATAATTTAGAGGGGGGTAGTTGGGTTTATAAGGGGGAGTGTTTTTAACTTATTTGAATTAAGTCTTGGATGAAGGAATGGAGGGAACCACACGCGCGCGCGCCGCCCGTCCGCCTCTCCAGGTGAGGGCGAGGGCGAGGGCGAGGGCGATATTTTTCTCGTCGGGTATATTTATTTTACGGAAAAACCTTTTTACTGCTACCATTACCGTTTTGATCTTGCTGTTAAAAACATGATTGTTGACAATTAAAATTCAGATTGTCCTGCATACATATGAACGTTGCTGTTTAATAAGGTCGTAATTATAAGCAGCCGTTTAAGAACGTTGCTATTTGGACGTTGCTCAGCCCTTAAATGCAGATCTGTATTGCTGGTGCATGAGCTTTAGTATAAATACAAATGCTTACATGATCATCCTACAACCAACAGAACCATCTTCTCCAATTTCCACCTGCTCTTTCTCCATCCATCCTTTCTCTCTTAAATCCCCAGGCAAAGTTCTCGCTTTCTCCTACCCAACGTTTAACGAGTGCACGTTAAAAGTTGGACCGTGTTAATCCTGGAGGACGGCCACCGACATCACTGTTTGAACCGGAGCAGTGGTGAAATCGTCTTTTGGAACAGCAGTACTTCCCATGGCACGGTATCTTCGGTATTTTCTAATCCAACTTCCATCTTCCGGTATTTTTTGAGTGTCGTGTTCAATATTCGACTGCGCTTATTTTGTCACAACGTTACTGCTATATTTCACTACATTACATCGAGATTAACGCTAAATTGTTTACTGTTTTTCGCTGTTTTAAATTACAGTAATATTTCGTTATTTTTCTGCAATTTTTCAGTTCAAAATCGATGTAATTTTCATTTCACAATCAACATTATTTATCGGCCTTTTTCTTGTACATTTCGGTTATTCTTATTGTAATTTTTTAAGCAGTATTTTTATGTATTATTATACGCAGTGTTGTCGTTGTACACGCTATATTTCCAACAATGTTTACACCCCAAATTTCTTTTTCTCTATTATCTCCTTTTTAACTTTCACTAAAAAAATTTTCCCATCCCTGACCTCTCTTTTATGGCTATCATATTATTTGCATGGATAGCTCAAATTTGGTTGTCCTTTGCATTTTGAAGATTGTAAATAAGAACAATTTACTCCTTCTAATCCTTGACATTTGCAATTAGTTTTGCTAACTGGCTCTATATGGCATTGTTGCCAATGGCTGAAAGGTGTAAGTAAAGGACAAGTTATAATTCAAAATATAATATATAACATTTGTGGAATTTATAATTCTTATAAATAATAGAAAGACTAATTTAACAGAAGTCTTACAATGTAAACAACCTATCCAATGCCAGAAGGGCTCCCACCGAAGTAGGGCCTTAGGGGGCAGATGTACGCAGCCTTCCCCCTTCAGGACATTACCCCTGAAGAAAGGATGTTTCCGAGTGCCCCCAACCTGAGGGTGAGGATTTCCCAAGAGGTCACCCATCCTGGTACTACTCTCGCCCAATCACGCTTAACTTCGGAGTTCTAATGGGATCCGGTGATGGCGTGTTGGTACCCTCATTGGTAGAAGTCTTACAATGTAATAAAAGACTAAAATAATATATGGTCCTAGAGAACAAAAATTGATGCAGTAAATCCATGTCCTGATAAGACTCGTATATGCGGAGAAGAGAAGGAAAGAGTAAAAAATTTTGGGTGTAAATGTAAAAATGGGGGGGATAGAGAGAAAGATAATTGGCGAAAGGTTAAAAAAGACAGGAGAAAGAGTAAAAAAAATTTGGGTGTAAACATAGAAAACGGATGAGTGAAAAAATTGGTAAAATGTTAAAAAGGAAAGGAGAAAGAGTAAAAAAATTTGGGTGTAAACATAGAAAGGACATGAAAGAGAAACAGAATGAGTGCAAAGTTAAAAAGGAGAGGAGAGAAAGTAAATAAATTGGAGTATAAACGTAGGCAAAGAAGAAGAGAGAAAACATTGGTGAAAGGCTAAAAAGGAAAGAAAAAAGTGAAAAAATTTGGGTGTAAACGTACAAAGGGAATGAGAGGAAAAAAATTTGGTGAAAGGTTAAAAGAGGAGGAGAGAGAGTAAAAAAAAAAGTTGGGATGGAGGAGAGTTAAAAAAAGTTGGAATGTGAACTTAGAAAGATTAAAAAAGAGATGAGAGAGAAATAAATTGGTGAAAGGTTAAAAAGGAAGAAGAGAGAGTGAAAAAAATTTAGGTGTAAAAGTAGAAAATGGATGAGAGAAAAAAAAAACTGGTCGAAGGTTAGGGGAGGATAGAGAGTAAAAAAAATGGAATGTAAATATAAAAAGGGGAGGAGAGAAAAAAAATTGGTAAACTGTTAAAAAAAGATGAGAGAATAAAAAAAATTAGGGGTATAAACTTAGAAATGGGAGAATAGAAAAAAATTGGTAAAAAGTTAAAAAAAATGAAAAAGTAAAAAAAATTGGAGTGTAAAAAAAGAAAGGGGAGGAGAAAGAAAAAAACGGTGAAATGTTAGAAAAAGAGAGTAAAAAAAATTAGTGAAATGTTAAAAAAAAGAGGAGAGAGAGTGAGAGTTAAAAAAATTAAATGTAAAGGGTGGAGAGAGAGAAAAAAAATGGGGGTTTATTTAGAACTATTGATCAATCTTATTTAAGACCTAGTGGTGTAGATTTAATTTTCTTATATCCTCATTAAACTTTCATTCTCATTCCAGCCACTCCATATATATATATATATATATATATATGGTGAATATCAAATGAAAGTATTTGACTATGGTGAGATATGAGAGTTTAAATCTCAGCCATTGAATTAAAAATGAAGGATTGAGATTGCATATATAAAGAGGATGAGAGAGAGATAGAGAGTTTTTAGGGCATTTTTATACATGCAATCTTAGTCGCCCTTCATTTTGAATCCAACGGCTGAGATTTAAGCTCTCATATCTTACCATAGTCAAGTGCTATCATTTGATATATTCACCCTATATATGTGTGTGTGCATATATATATATATATATATATATATATATATGTATGTATGTATATATATTGGATTAACTTGGCCTAAACATGCTTCATTAGATAATAAAAGCCTACTAAGTATCTTCAATCCTTACTGATTTGTCAAGTGGGTGGGTCCCTACTCACTGACGTGTCCTCCTATGACATGGCTCTAGTTGTAGCATCAGGGTCCACGATCATATTAAAAAGATTTCCTGAATTTTACAATTAAATATAACACCCCTCTGTACTTTTAGTTTCACAGAATAGTCTATGAACTTTATAATTAAATACAATATATCCATACACTTTTAATTTCGTAGAATAACCCCCTTAACTTTACAATTAAACACAACATATCCCATACACTTTCAATTTCATAAAATAGCTTCCCGAACTTTGCAATTAAATATAACACACCCCCCGCACTTTTAGTTTCGTAGAATAGTCCCATAAACTTTATAATTAAATATAATACACTCCCTACTGTTTTAATTTAGCCCTTGAACTTTGTTATTTCTCACAATTGACCCCCTAAACTTTATTAGTAAATATAAGACACCCCTTAGACATTAATAAACATTAAATTAGAAAGCAAGTTATGAAATTGATAATTTTGAAACAAATTATGAAGATAATTTTTGGAAACAGTTCAAAAAAAATATAGCAATATTTTTTAACTTTTGTTTTTCAATTTTTTAAAATTTTATCATAATTTATTTTTAATTTCACACAATTTTTAAATTTTAAATTTATTAATCTAATTTTAATTTTTATATTTTTAAAACATTATTAAATTTTATTATATATTGTATTTATAAAAATTTTTAAAATCTATTTTATTATCTTCTAAATTTATAATTCTATTAATATTAATATAATTAATTAAAAGAATTATTTTTTATAAATATTAGAAAATCTTCTTATATTTTGCCTAGAAACATAAACCTCCTATTTTTTGTCTAAAAATATACAATTCCTATCTTTTATATAAAAGTAAAAAATCCTTGATTTTTAATTTGATACATTTTTTTAATTTTAAATTTATTAATCTAATTTTTTTCAAAGTTAAAAAAATATTATTATATTTTTCAAAAGTTTTCTTAAAATATTTTTTGTATTTTGTTTTAATTTTCAATTTTATTAATGTATAAGGGGTAAGTTACATTTAGTAACAAAGTTCGAAGGGTAAATTATGCATAATAACAAAGTTTGATGGCTATTTTTTAAAATTGAAAGTATAAGGGGTATATTGTATTTAATTGTAAAGTTTAAAGGGTGTGTTGTGCACAATAATAAAGTTTATGAAGCTATTTTTTGAAACTAAAAGTGTAAGGGATGTGTTGCCTTTAATTATAAAGGTTAGATGACTATTTTATAAAATTAAAAGTTGAAGAAATATGTTATATTTAATTGTAAATTTCAAACATGTTTCCATATTTTGGCCAACCAAGGAAGGGGGACAAGGGGAGAAAGGGGAAGAGACATGCGTGGGAAGCAAGGGAAAGGCCAAGTAACCCAACCTGACCAACTTCTTTGCCGCTGCACTGCCTGGCAAATTCCTCTCTCACTTGTAACTGCCCTGGTAAAACCGCTACAAATTCTTCCCCAGGCCACCCCCCCCCCCCCCCCCCCCCCCTCCCAACACACACAGAGTGTGAGAGAGAGAGAGAGTGAGAGAGGAAACAGAGAGGATTGTGTTTGTGTTTGATGGGAGTAGGGGCTGAAAGTAGAGAGAACCGTCATGCGTAAATCCTTCAAAGATTCTCTCAAAGCTCTTGAAGCTGATATTCAGCACGCCAATACTCTGTACTCCTCTATCTCTCTCTCTACTTTTTGTTCGAATTTTGATTCTTGAGATTATCAACTTTGTTTACGTATATGTTAATTCGTTTATTTTTCTTTCTTTTTTTTTTTTTTTGTTTTGCTCTGTCCGGAAATTAGTCAGTTTTTGATTTAGTGATCCGTGTTCATGTGTGAATTCTGATTTTGATGTCACTAAATCCTGTTGGCTGCTGTAGATTGTGGAATTCTTATTTTGTTCGAATTAATTTGAGTCCATCTGTAGTAGTCGTTCTTGTATTTTATTTTTAATTTTGTGATAATATTTTCATAGTTTGTTAGATAATTGTTCTCCGTTGACTAACTATGTGAGCTGATATCTGTTTCTGGAACGGTCATTTGATGTTAAAGGACTATTGGATGTTTTGCTTTGAAATATCTCATGCAAACTATGCGTTTAATGGAGCTTTTTGGGCTGATCGTGAGAATTTTATCCTAACTTTTTTGGTTTCTAGGCCGGTGAATTTGTTTTTGGATAAGGTGGGTTTTTTAGGAGCTTTTTAGCTAAGAGCTTAGGAGCTTCCTGGACATAGTTTTGGCATATTTGTAGAAGGACTGGAGGGTTTTGTGTTATTAGTTTATGAGCTTTTTATTTGATTATTGTGGACATCTTGTTCTTAACACTTTGTACATTTTTTCTCTCTTAATAATATTTTTCTTTTCGATTAAAAAAAGAACCTTTTTTATTTTTTACTTTGTGGGATCCTTGGTATTCAAGGAAAGTTCAGTTTTGGCTTTTCTTTTCTTCAGTAGCACTCACTGGATCGATCACTCTTCACCTTTTTTTTTGGTGAGATTAATGCTATTAAGTGATTGGTGTCCAATTTGGTATCTAATGACTTGGTAACAACACGAAGAAAAAATATTTTTGCAATTTTAAATTAAATTTAAGAATAATTTTTGATGATGATATTTATGTGGCATAGATGAAGTGGCATTGCTATATCATTGGGTAACTAAATTAGGTGCCCGGAAAGTACATTCGGTATATTTCTTTTCTTTTTTGTAGTGTTTAATATTAATGAAGTCCTAAATGCGTGCAAAATAAGTTATGCCTCATTTTTGTGCCTGTTGGATCAAATAGAACCATTCAATAGACTTTTGAGGTGGGCCTGATGTGTCTTGTTTACAAATGTTTATTGGTGGAGTAGAGGGACTGAGCCTATTCCTACCTGTTTTCAATTTTGATTTTAAGGTTGATAAGTACGACATATAGAGGTGATGTCGCACAAAAGGAAAAACAAAAGATTTCAAACTCAACTTTCAATTTCTGGATTTTTATTCATTCAAAAGATATCTCCATAAAGTACATAAGGGTTCTATTTATAGAGTAGGAACCCTGAACTAGAAAAGATAAAGTAGTATAATCCTAATCTAACTAGGAAATCAAAATAATCAAACTCTTAAAATATATTCCTAATCTAATTAAAATAAAAGATAATCCTAAATAGTCTTAATCTAATTTAAACTCAGTAAATTTTAAAGGATAAACTAATATTTAAACAATTTAAAAGTCACAAATATACTTAAACTCCTTCTGATCAAGATATCTTCACGAGTCCCATATTTTGTCTTATTCTTGTATTGCATCATTCTCCCCCAGTTACGAAAAACTCGTCCTCGAGTTTTGTAGAAGGCGAGAATTAAAGAGTGAATCATAGGCTGTGATCTTGGCTTGAGGAAGAACTTTTAGCTATGTGCAGTGAAGGCTCTTGAACAAAATTCAGGAAGGCTGTCAGAAAAATTATCTGGGATTATGAACTCAACATGCTGGACATGCTCTACATCAACCTTGAGATTGTCGACTTGTATAGGCTTCCCTTCATGTCCTCCATTGTTGAACTCAATTGCTATCTGGGGGAGTTCTTCATCCCTTTCTTCTTCTTCAATCTTCAATGCATTTTGCTTTACTTCATTATATACCTCATCAATGTCATCCTCATTATCTTCAATATGAATAGTTTGTTGGACCTTCCCTTCACTACTTATTTCTTTTTCTGCCTTTGCTTCTACAGTATTATCAATAGCAACAAGCTTTGCTTGACTTTCTTCCACTTTTTCGTTGGCAGTTTTGTTGTAATCATAGTTAGCATATCTGCTATGAATATTTAGAAACTCATTTAGATGTCCTATGATCCTGTGACGTATCAATTCACTAGCGAGCTCAACATCAAGTTGACAACGATCACAACAGATGTACGTCCCTCACAGTACTTGCTTTGTATAAATTGCATCATCACGATAATAAAATTGTATACGTGCAAGGTAAGTATCGTCAACCCAAAGTAATATTCTCTATAAATCCATAATGGCGAAATAACCAATGTAGATCCGCACGAGTAATAGGCTTGGAAAAATTGTGAATCCTTGCTATTAACGATCTATCATTAGAATCACCCCCTGGCCAATATCCAGTTACCTTGTGATTCTCCTTTAGCCACTTTTCAGTTTTTCCCATTAGATACACATCTTATGTGAAATAGTTTTTAATGAGAGTTGCAAGCGAAAACTAGGCTCAAAGTAACCCCTCTCCTTGAGCAATAGTGACGGAGACTTCAAAGGGTCCTTGCTGATCAACTAGGGGGTCGACCGGCGACCGTGGTCGCACCGCGGGAGATCGAAGACAAAATGACCTCGAGGTTAGGGCTAGGGTTCGAATTTGGGGTTCGAAATTTAGGGTTAGGGTTTGAACAACCTCGAAACCCGAACAAGAGGGAGGTGTTTCGTGGGTGTTGGTGGCTAGTGTCAGTGGCTGGTAGTAAGGGTGGTCAGTGGAGTTTCGAGGGTGGGTGGATCCGAAGGTGATGAGTGTGCAGCAACGAACTAGGGTTTCCTTTTTTTTCTCTCTTTTGCTTTTTCTTTCTTTCTTTTTTTTTTTTTTTTTTTTTTTTGAAAGTGAGAATGAAATAGGACCGATTTGAGCTCTAATACCAAAATTCATGTAGCACAAAAGGAAAAATAAAAGATTTCAAACTCAACTCTCAATTTCTGGATTTTTATTCACTCAAAAGATATCTCCATAAAGTATATAAGGGTTCTATTTATAGAGTTGAAACCTTGAACTAGAAAAGATAAAGAAGTATAATCCTAATCTAACTAGGAAATAAAAATAATCAAACTCTTAAAATATAATCATAATCTAATTAAAATAAAAGATAATCCTAAATAGTCTTAATCTAATTTAAACTCAGTAAATTCTAAAGGATAAACTAATATTTAAATAATTTAAAAGTCGCAAATATACTTAAACTCTTTCTAATCAAGATATCTTCACGAGTCCCATATTTTGTCTTATTCTTGTACTGCATCAAGAGGTCTAAGTGGAACGAGGTTAGCAAGTTTTTGGACGTCTCAGAGAGCTCTTTATCCATCAAAACAGCAATAGAGATCATGTGTATCTTGAATAGTGTGGAAGTGAGTGAAGTTGCCTGGAATTATTTTGTTAATGGTGGATTTCTTTCTTCATAGCCCATGGTTTTCCCTAGTGGTGGCCATGGGCCGGGTCGGGCCTCCAGGGCCGGGACCGGCCCGGGACCAGGCCCGGGCCTGCTACAGTGCGGGCAGGCCGGGCTGGGCCGGGCCTGGCCCGGCCTTTTTAACTAAATTAAAAAAAAATTTAAAAAATATATAGTCGTTTTGTACTAAAATTATTGTAATTCATTGATAAATAACTTGAGATACAAATATATTTCTTTCCAAGTATACATGTTCAAAAAAAATAATACTAAATATATGTAATAAATAAAATACAATATACAACAAGTAATTATCAAAAAAATATCAATAAATAAATAATGTATCAAATACAAATACAAAGTTGGGGCCTAATATTTAAAAATACAAATTTATTTATCAAAAAATATAAAGTTTGACATATGGAGTGTGCGGTCATCTTTTGACGTAAATATTTGAAAGTAAATAATTAACATACAAAAGTCTTGAATCTTGATATCAATCATATCGGGGGGTTTCTACGCCATCATTTGACGTATCAGTTGTGCGGTCGTCTTCTTCATCGCTCGATGAATCCATCTTCATTCTCTGTTGATCTCTTGCCTCAGCTAGCAGCCAATCCTTCAAGCACACGGACATCTCCAAGCTCGACGGCGATAGCTTTGCCCTCTTCGTTTCATGCAACCTACCACCATGACTAAAAGCACACTCCGATGCTACTGAGGACACCGGACAACTTAGTATATCACGTGCCATGGTGGAAAGCACGGGATATTGGGTTTGGTTTGTATTCCACCATTGTAAAAGGTCAAAATGCGGGTTGGCCGGCGGCCCAAAAATATGGACCAACGGTGTCCGCAAGTAATAATCTAGCTCGTCACATGACGTGGGGGCTACTGCGGGCGTAAATTGCTCCAACAGCTTCCACGAATATGACATGTGTGAACTACTTCCACTAGATGTGGAAGATCCTACTGCAGTAGTACTAGGATTATTAAATGATAATTTACGAGAATACTCAGAAAATAAATTATGCAAGTCGTTATCGACATCGGCAATGAAAGTGTCGACATTAAGAGTAGGATGCAAATATTAAAAAAAATGTTGGCAAAACAAGTTGAAACCCCCGCGTTTACAATGAGGGTCTAAAATAGTTGCAAAGGAATAAGTAAGAGGGTGTTCAGAAAAATGGTTGGCAAACTTTTCTTTCATTGCCGTAATCGATCCGAACAAAATGGGGTTGGATTGATTACCCACCATCCAATTTACAATATCAAGCAATGTTGATATTGCTTGAGGCATGGTCGGATAGTAGCAACCCGAAAAAAATGTTGTCACGTCTTTAAACATGCTAAAAAATTTACAAATTTCATCTATTGTCTCCCAATGTTTATCGTCCAGGTTGTACTTGTGCCATTCTACATGATTTTCCTGGCGAATTCCATCAGAGTGTCTTTGTATGGTAGAATGCACTCTAACATTACTACCGTAGACGACCACCTAGTTTTGGAGTCTAATTTAAATTGTTTATATTCTATGTTATGCAACCTACGTACATTTTTAAATCTCTTTTTCCTTGCGACGGATGCTTTAATTGATATTATTACAGATCTTAAGGTGGCAAGGGATGCGTCTATAAGATCTAAACCATCCATTACCATTAAATGCAAAATGTGACAGATGCAACGAATATGAAAACACTTCCCACCTAACATGGGTCTCATTTTCCTAATTAAATGTGCTACGGATGCAGTGTTATTGGAAGCATTGTCAAACATAATACTGAAGATTCGTTGTTCTATGCCCCAATCGCGGACTGCCGACATAATCGCACCTGTAATTACCTCGGCAGTATGGGGGCAATCTAAAAGCCCAAAATGAATTATTCTCTTCTGGATGATGAAGGATTCATCGGTCCAGTGTGCCGTTATGCACATATAAGGTTGGCCGGGTTTGGACGTCCATACGTCCGACGTCAACGAAAACATGCTCATGTTCGTCGCAAAAAGTGTATGTATCCCAATTTTAAGATTGTGGTACAACGTAAAAGCGTCCCGCTTTACGGTGTTCCGAGGAATCCTCACAATGGCGGGGTTCACATTTCGTTGGAGGTAGTCGACGAAATGTGGGTTTTCGCCGGTACTAAAAGGCCTTTCACTTAAAATTACATATTTAGCTAGCCTCCTACAGTTGCTCTCCTGAGAGAACTTAAAATTAGCAAGTGCACTGGTCACTTGCTATACTAAACGTTGTTGTCTCTTTTCCAGGAATTGCTCGGGGTGGCACCTAAGTATATGTCTATTTTGTGTGCCCGTCCCACTGCTGGGTTGATGGCTAAAATTCTTAAGTGGGTCACATAATTTACAGGTTGCTTTATTAGTTGTCTTATTAAGGGTAAAGTGCTTCCATACCCCACTAGTTGTACGCCTACTAGTCAAGGTACTAGTTTCAGGCTGGGCATCGGTGGTGGGGGTGGGTTCCTCATCAGTTTGTGAGTCTCCAACCCCACCACTACCTGACTCATGATAATCTTGTGGTTGTGAAAAGTTATAATCTATGCTATCATCAGTGTATTGGGGTGTTGGGTCTGGTTGTATAAAAGCTCGTTCTTCAGTATCAAGTAAGACAATTCTAGTTCTTTTAGGGATTCTGGGTGGCCGAGAAGAGCTAGAACTAGCACGACCGGCTCCAGATGATGAAAAGTTGTGTGCCATATTAGTATAAATGATTATTATTTATAAAATGCAAGTAGTAATGCAAATTAAATAACTAAAAATGCGAATCAAAAAAAATTACGATACTAAAATTACCGAAACGAGAGAACAATGAAATTCGCACTTCAGCCAAATACTTTACGAACTTCGAACTTTAGAGTATAATTTTGCAATTAGCAAATTAGAGAAGATGGGAGATGATGAATGTATAGAGAGAGAAGAGAGAATTGAAGATTTTGTGAGAAAATAAGTTTGGGGAGGTTTAAGTATTTATAGAGAAAAAAAAATATAATTTTTTTTTTTTTTTTTTTGTAAAAAAAGAGCCGTTGGCTCTGTACAACAACAGAGCCAACGGCTCTTTTGGGCCAGGCCTAGGCCCTGAAAAAATTAGGCCCGAGGCCCGGCCCGCTACAGTGCCATGCGGGCCGGGCCGGGCCATAAACGGGCTGGGCCGAGCCGGTTTTCGGGCCGACCCGGCCCGTTGGCCACCACTAGTTTTCCCCTTAACTTTTCTTACCTGAATTCCATGTCTTTATTTTCTCTTTTTGTTTTTATTTTCCTTTGAAATTCCTGATGCTTTGAGGCCTTGCAGAACAAAAGTGATTATGAATCACAAAAGCGGCCGGGGGGTACGAGAGGGTCATGTCCGAAGTAGTGTGGCAAACCTCATGGTTGCTTGCATAGGACATGGTCACGTCTAAGCATTTGTGTCCAGTAGTTTGGAGCAAGCCAATGAGTTCATATACTATCTGCACACTCCTTTTGTGAAAGGCAATCACTACTTACAAGGATATCCTCATGTTGAGTGCTGGATAATGATTTCAGTAGTTTACTGTTCATAGCAGTGAGAGCTTGTAGGAAAACATATAATGCCACACTCACATATATCTTTTTCCTTCAAGATGAAAACAAAGTGATGGAAGTTCCTTAACAAGTATATTATTGTTAGATCCACCTGAATATATTCATGACTTGAGGTATTAGTTATGCAACACTTCTATGTTGAGAGGCAAAATTATGTTTTGTTTCTCTTGTTCTCCGCCATTTTGTTTATGCAGATATCGATTTTCTTCTATTTGATCGTTTGTTCTGTTTGTAAAAATAATGTGTTTAAATTGAAGTTTGTTAAACACAATTAAGCACATTTGCTTTTGTTCTCCAAATGAACTATTGATTGGACAGATCTGACTTCAGTGAGATAATTTAGCCATAAACACCATTGCTTCTCCTGCCAGCATACTTTATCTCCTGGTCTTTTTCAGAAAATTTATCTTATAGCTGTTTCTTGATTTCCTTGTGTGATGTTGAGTTGATATATCTATTTTCTCCTTACCACAATGATAAAACAGATACGAGTTGTGCTTCTTCTTAAGATTGGTTCAATTTTTTCGTTTCTATTTGGAATTATGATTTGTTTTGGTATATGTTTCATACCTTTTGTGCTGCGCTGCTGTAAATTTCAACATCTTGTTGCATTTGAAATGTCTTAAGTGAACCTTAGGTCATGTCCTGCACTAATGATCTATTGTCTCTCTTGATTTATGTGCGTTATGTTACTTTTAGAACAATAATCTTACTGAATTCCTGAATAGCTCAATGTGTTATGCCAGAATATGTAGACATTATTTGACTCCTCATCTTTTTCATGGGGATGCAGGGCTTCTGAGTATCCACGGGAATATGATGGTGCCTGCCTGCAGATGCGATTATCTTACAGTCCTTGCGCCCATTTATTCCTGTTTCTTGTCCAGTGGGCGGACTGCCATCTTGCTGGTGCTCTGGGTTTGCTTAGAATTCTAATTTATAAGGTAATAATTTGTGTTCTTTTCTATTTAGCACTTCATTTTGGAGGCAATAATAAGACCAATGGGTACAGGCATATGGTGATGGCAAGACTACTATGTCCATCTATGAAAGGAAAGCTAGCTTGAGGGACTTCTATGGTAAGGATGCCGTGGATGTTCTTAAAGATACATTTTTTTCACAATTATTATGAGCTTGATATTGAAGTTTCTTGCTGATTTATGGATTGAAGAAAAACTGTGAGTTAAGAGCTAAGTGCCAGCTCATGTCTCACCAGTTTGATTCACCATTTCCAGGTGTTATCTTCCCGTCTTTATTGCAACTTCAAAGAGGGATCACTGATGTTGAAGATAGGAAGCAGAGAGATGTTTGTGCATCTAAATACCGAAGGAAAGATGAAATGGACAAAGGCAAGCTATCAGAAATTGATTTAGAAAGAGAAGAAGAGTGTGGCATTTGTATGGAGATTGCTACAAAGGTCGTCTTACCCGGTTGCAATCATTTATTGTGCATGAAGTGCTACAGGAACTGGTAAACTAGCTGTTTCCTTGCCAATTGGAACATATGGAAATTATCATCTAGTTACCTTGAGGTTTGAGTATTTATCGCATATGTACACTAATATTTCAATTTATATAATGAGGTACCCTAAGGTTTGAATGTTTTATCACCTAGGTACCTTATGTTAGATTTTGATGAATTTTTGTACGAATTTGATCAATTTTATAAAAAAATACTGATTTAGTACATGACTATACTAATATACATAAGTCATATCAATGTCAAATTCATGTGTCGTATTAGCTTTTTTCGTAAAAAATATCAAATACTAATGAAAATATTTATATATCGTTGGACTTATGTTCCAATTTTGCATTTTCCAATCAAAATCTATCAAATATTCGACAGAAGGGCACCTAATTGATAAAAGTTCTAAATTTCAGGATACCCGAGTGATAAAATTTTTAAACCTCAAGGTACGCATTTGTATGTATTGAAACGTCAGGGTACTTGGGTAATAAATAGCCAAACCTCAGGGTACCTAAGTGATAATTTTCCATGAATATAAAATAGTCATCATTTGTTGTATACTTTCAACTGGTAAGCGTCTGACGGAAGATCTTCATGGCTTAATGTTTTAAGAAAGACATAGCAACTATACAGGATAGATTTTTTTTTTTTTTTTTTTTTTTTTTTTTTGATAATGGTAAAAGACAAATCAAACTATAGATTGCAAAGCAACAGTGACTCTTTTTGCTTTGTCTTAAAGTATAGAATTGTTTCTGGGCCTTCACCTAACAACTTAAGCTTTTGAAATGGTTAGTTCCTTGACATGGTATCACAATCTCTCTCACCCAACAACTTAAGCTTTTGTGTCATTATACATGCTTGAAGCCTAATAGGTGTCCGTATGAGGGGGCATGTTATGGTATAAAGTCATTCCTCGGCCTTTATCTAGCAGTTTAGGCTTTTGTGATAGATGGAGGAAACGGCTTTGATCACATAATTCTCTGATAAAAGTTCTATGAACAAAAGTCAAGATGATCCATGTCCAAAATCCAGCTGAATTACTGTTTTGGGGTTAGGGGTGTATTTGAGCCGAGCCTAGCCGAGCCCGAGCCTACCAGGCTCGAGGCTCGGCTCATCTACATTAAGCTCGGCTCGTTAAAAGCTCGGGCTCGGCTCGATCTAAGCTTGCAATATTTCGGCTCATTTAAGCTCAACTTAGGTTCGTTTGGGCTCGTTTAAGCTCGGGCTCGACTCATTTAGGCTCAAATTTTGCTTTATGGGTCATATTTAATCAAAAATATTATATTAAAAAAAGCTCGTTTGGGCTTGTTTGGGCTCGCGAGCTTACGAGCTCGAGCTTCACTAGGTTCAGGCTCGGCTCGATAAGTTGAACGAGCCGATAGCAAGCCTAGCTTTTTGACGAGCTGGCTCACGAAGGCTCGCGAGCCGGCTCGGCTCATTTGCACACCTAAGCTGAACGCATAAAGGGAAACTGATTAACGGCACTTCCGCGGAAACTTGCAGAGAAATGCGCACCTTAAGTTTCTTGTTTGTATGGGCTCTTGGTATCCCGTTCACTTGCTTTAATACATTTCAAAGCATCATGTCCGATGCCTAAAACAAAACACAATGAGATTTCTTCGTAAACTAAAAATAATAATTTGCAAAACTATACTTAAGAGGAAAACTGAACTTTTCTATTGACCGAAATAGATATATTTCATTCTAATCCTATCAAATAGTCTAACAAAATTTAAGTTATATCATGTTTTTACAATCATTAAATATCTTGTTTTGTATTGCATCATTTTTTCACTGCACAGTTGGGACCGTAGATAGAAGTGAATCAATACTGACTCCTCCCTCTTGTATCAAGACAGATTGAGAGAGAATTTGCTCCACAGGGCCTCCGCTGGAGTGCCTATTCTATTATCCCAAAACGCACCCGTAGGGGGGAGATGAACCCTGTCTTTATTTCCGGACTCCCAAATTGCTCTCTGAAGCAAAGCCATGAATGCCTTTTAGTTTAGTTTTCTGCAAGAACACTGAATCTGGAGATGAGTTGAGGGACTCCTGACATCATCTAAATATCCTAAATCACGAATGTCCCAACCCAAGGATCTTCACTGAGGATAAGAGAGAATTCCTTTCTCCTTGCATTTACCATTAACCAATGGGATAGAACGCCAATCCAATCTCCTTAGTTCTTGCTCAATGCATGACTTTCGTGTACACTGTGAGGACGAGTGACTAACCTAGGAGGTACATGTAGAGGCTATTATTAAGTACCATCCCATAGCAGCGAATCAAAATATGTTATGTAATACATAATGCCCTTTGTTAGATTATGTGGCTCAAAGTGATCTCGAATTTCTCCAATACCTACTAATATATATGTTATTGTCGTTTTTAGGCATCAACGCTCTCAATTGTGCCCATTTTGCCGGGATAGCTTAAAAAGGGTGAACTCAGGAGAGCTGTGGGTGTACACGAACCACAGGGAGGTAGCAGACCTCAACTCCATAACGAGAGAGAATTTGAAAAGGTTATTTATGTACATTGATAAGCTTCCTCTTGTTGTTCCTGATCCAATTTTCCTTATCAGCCCCATTTCAGGTAAATAAGCGCCCCCGTCCCCTTTCCTTAGTGGCTGTAAACAGTGTGTATATGACATTTTGCCGCATTGGGCTGTACATAAATGCTCCCTAGTATATGAGATGTTTTTTTAATGGTAAAAAAAAAAAAAAAAAAAAAAAAAAGAGATGTTCTTTTAATATTAAATTTGATACTCTGCATTAATACTAGAGAAGACAATTAGGGAGACGAATAGAGCCTACACAACCCACCCTATTAAGAAAAATTTCAAAATAGAGATACGTTAGGATGGAAACTAGATCACTCCCAAGCACATGGGTTAGGGTTTATTTAGTCAAGTTTCTTTTCTTGAAAAAATTGATTTTTTAAGGAATTTTATATTTTTTTTTCTAAATTTGATGATATCTAACCTAGAAATAGAATTACTTTTAAACAGAATCCTGAGTTGATTTTCTACCTTGAAGCTAAACAAAAAAATAGTGCTCCTCAAGTAAAAGCAGAAGCAAAAATTTAGGAAGCACTTATACTCTTTTTTGGCTAGAGTACCGGTGTCCGACAAATATCCGACACCAGCATGGTCCGATACTTGTTCAATGCGCGAAAAAAGTATTTGATACTTTTTTTTTTTGTAATTTTTGAAATGTTTCTGGCACGCTTTCGACACGCTTCTCATACGTGTCCAATAAGTCAAAAAAGTATCCTATTCTTTTTTTTTTTTTTAATTTTGAATTCCAACTCGTTTTCAACACGCTTTCGATACGGCACAACATGTTTTGATGGTTTTGACTTTAAATATATAATATTATACTATGTTATTTTATGTATATAAAATAACAGTACAACAACAACAACAACAAAAAACCCAATGCCTCCAAGGGCTCTTGCAAAAGCAGGGTTTGGGGGGTAGTTATACGCAGCCTTCCCCCTTCCGGGAGCTACCCTGAAGAGAGACTATTTTCGAGGACTCCCAACCTGAGAAGTTGGTCCGCAGCATAAAGCATGTATATAAAATAACAGTATGCATATTAAATATTTAAATTATTTTATATATATATATATATATAGGGTAAATTACAGAAAATTTTCCTGACTTTTGCTTCAATAACAAAAAATTCTCATCACAAATAAAATCACTCACTAAACCCCCTAACTTTTGAAAATTTTTCACTTTGTCCACAAATAAATTTTTTTGACCATTTTGTCCCTCAACAAAAAAAAGTTATATTTTATCTCATAATATTTTTTTCTAAAAATTTGAAAAATACTTTTTATCTTCTAATCTTATATAATATTACTATAATTAATTAAAATAATTATATTTTTATAAATACCAAAGAAGATACCAACACGCCGTCACCGGATCCCATTAGAACTCCGAAGTTAAGCGTGCTTGGGCGAGAGTAGTACCAGGATGGGTGACTTCCTGGGAAGTCCTCATCCTCAGGTTGGGGGCATTGGAAAATAGCCTCTCTTCAGGTTAACACCCTAAAAAGGGAAGGCCGCGTACATCCGTCCCCCCAGACCCTGCGTAGGCGAGAGCCCTTGAGGCAATGGGTATTTAATTTAATTATATTTTTATAAATATAGAAAATTTTCTTAATTTTTTTGGTTAAAAACATAAAATATTTAATTTTTGTCTAATAATATAAAATCTTTTTCTAAAAATAAAATTAAACATTAGGGGCAAAATGGTCAAAAATAAGTTACATGGGGGTTAAGTGCTAAATTTTTAAAAGTGAAGGGGCTTTGTGAGTGCTTTTATTTGTAAGGGGGGTTTTCTGTTTTTGAAGCAAAAGACTGGGGGATTTTCTGAAATTTACCCATATATATAATATAACTATATTTAAATTAAATTTAAAAATAAACTAATACTATCAAATGTTTTATAGTTATTTTGCCAATTAAGAACAAAGACGATATTCAAAGTTATGCCAACTATAGAGGTATCAAACTAATGAGCCACGCTCTGAAGTTATGTGAGCGGGTCATAGAAAGAAGGTTATGGCAACAAATAGGGATGTCAGAGAACCAATTTGGATTTATGCTTGATATATCGATGATCGAAGCCATCCATCTCTTAACGCGGACGATAAAGTACTACAAAGATAGACAAAAGGATCTTCATATGATTTTCATTGATTTGGAGAACGCATATGATAGAGTGCCAAGAGAGGACCTATGGAGGGTTCTGGAGAAGAAAGGCAACCCCCTTGTTCTATTATCCGAGCCATTAAAGACATGTAAGAGGACACACTGACCAATGTCTATATAGCGGAAAGGGAAACAAGCCCTTTTCGCATTACAGTCGGGATACACCAAGGATCAGCCTTAAGTCCCTTTATGTTCATTCTAGTTGTGGATGAGCTTACTAGGAACATCCAAAGGGGTACGCCTTGGTGCATACTTTTCGTGGATGATATAGTTCTGATGGGGGAGTCTAGAGAAGAGTTGAATGAGAAGCTGGAACTTTGGAGAGCCTTGGAATCGAAAGGCTTATAACTTAGTAGATCCAAGGCCAAGTATACGGAACTCAAGTTTTATACCTCAACTAGGCCAAGTATAGAAGACGTCAAGATTAGATCAGAGTGCACATTGAAAATAGATTGTTTTAAATATTTGGGTACCATGATGTTGCAGGATGGTGAAATTGACGAGGGTGTTAACAACCGGATTAAAGTAGGCTAGTATAAATGGAGGATGGCTTCAGCGGCACTATGCAATAGAAAGATCATGTTAAAGTTAAAGGAAAAATACTATAAGACGGTAGTGAGACCAGTTATATCATACGGTGTGGAGTGTTAACCAATTAAAATCATACGTAGAAGTTGAAGGTGGCAGAGATGAGGATGCTGCGGTAGATGTATGGCTACACAAGAAAGGATAGGATTAGAAATGACGCTGTGAGAAGCAATTTAGGCATGGCTCCAATGGAGGATAAGTTGAGGGAGCAACATTTGCGATGGTTTGCGTATGTTAGGAGGAGACTGACCATTGCCTTTGTCAGGAGATGTGAACTGCTTTATGCTATGCACAAGGAGGAGAGGGGGAGGCAGGCCAAAGAAGAGCTGGATGGAGACAATTCGACATATGACCTCATCCACCTAAACCTAAATGAAGAGATGACTTTAGATTGAGTTGAGTGGAGGGTTAGCATAGGTCTAGTCGATATAGCGATTTAGAATAGAGGAGCAAAACTAAACTAGTCTTAGCGCCTTTAGACTTATATGTATGCTTGTTTGCTTATACTTGATTGTTGTGTGTTGTTGGTTGCTTGCTGCTTGCTGCCCGTGCAGTGTATTGTTGCTCTGCGGTGCTATGTGCTTCGTTGCTTTATGGCTTATTGTTGCTTTTATGCTCTCTCCGTGCCATTGTATAGTTGTTTTGATTTTAAAAAAAAAAATTTAATATTGTTGTACAATTTGAAAGAGAAAGAAAATGATGAAAAAAGAAGATTATGTTGAGTTGGCGCGCGCAGGGGGGTGAGAGAGACGAATCGATAGTAACTGCAGCGGCATGGCTTGAACCTCTATTAAGTTTTCTTGTTAATTGTATATGCTTGAATTTGCCCTATTTTAGTTAAACTTTGTTTGTTCCTTATGCTATTATATGTTTTTTTTTTTTCGTTTTCTTAATTTATAATTTATGTTTTTTCATCGATTATACTGATATATACCTAAGAAAATGCATAATTTGAAGTAACGTGTTCCCAATGTGTTATATCCTAGTTTTTTTTAAAAGATTACGTGTCGGCGTACCGGTGTTATATTGTATTTCGTATCCGCATCCGTATCTGTGCTTTTCAGGCAAAAACTAATAATTTCATAAAATTTACTTTTGAAAAAAGCGACTTTTTTTTACAACTTGGCCATATAGGCCTTCAATGTTGGGAAACGCATTGTTTGGCACAGATAATTGTTACTTCAGTTAATTAAATCCTTTGCGACCAAATGCTAGATTTATCAAACCTGCCAACAGAACGCGCAGTTAACTTTACACTAACCAAAACAGCCTTGGAACCTGATCAGCCATTCCTTGTTAGACCTTGAATTCCTCAAATACTTTTTATCAACTAACACTGCTATCTTTTGCAATGACATTTGTCATTTTGCATTGGACTCAAACCTCGATCTACCTCATGTTATTTGTAGCATTGTTTGACATACAAGAGAAAGATAACGAACTGAAAATGTGTGATAAGTTACTAACAAAATAGCAAGCACAACATTGCACAACTCAATCTTGACTCATAAGGTATTAAGATTTACCATTTTTCAGCACGTTTATTGTGCTTTATTGTATTTTTAAAATGAGCATTTTGGATGATACATCTACTATATTACAACAATAAACCTATTGCCTGAAAAGCTCCTTGCAAGGTAAAATATGAAGGGTGAAATGTACGCAGTTTTAGCCCTACAGGGCCTTAGGAGTTTGTTTTCGAAGACCTAAACCCTAAAAAGTACGAAAAAAAAAAAAAGGAGGCAAGAATGCGCAAAAAAAAAAAAAAAAAAAAAAAAAAAAAAAAAAAAGGGGAGTAATATTTATATTTAAAAAATCAATTCAAATCAAAGTCAACGTCTGCCATATAGTGGTGGCCGGGGGCCGGGCCGGAGGGGTTCCAGGGCCAGGCCCAGCCCGACCCGTGGCCCGGGCCCACTACAGTGCGGGCCAAGCCAGGTCCGGGCCCGCTACAGTGCGGGCCGGGCCGGCCTGGCCAACTTTTTTTACAGAAATAAAAAAAAAATAAATAATACAGAGTTGTTTTGTACTAAAATTATTGTAATTCATTGATAAATAATATGAGATACAAATATATTTTTCCAAGCATTAATCATGCTAAATATACATGTTCAAAAAAAAATAATGCTAAATATATGTAATAAAATAAAATATACAATAAGTAATGATAAATATCTTATCAAAAAAATAATGGTAAATACATAACTTAACAAATACAAGTACAAATACAACGCAGTTGGGGCCTAATATTTAAAAGTACAAATTGGTTTATCAAAAAATACAAAGTTTGACATATGGGTGGTGCGGTCGTCTTTTGATGTAAATATTTAAAAGTAAATAATTCACATACAAAAGTGTTGATATCAGTCGCCTAGGGGGGTTTCTACGCCATCATTTGACGTATCAGTTGTGTGGTAGTCTTCTTCATCGCTCGATGAATCCAGCTTCATTCTCTATTGATCTCTTGACTCAGCTAGCAGCCAATCCTTCAAGCACACGGACATCTCCAAGCTTGACGACGATAGCTTTGCCCTCTTCGTTCCAAGCAACCTTCCACCAAGACTGAAAGCACACTCCGATACTACTGAAGACACCGGACAACTTAGTATATCATGTGCCATGGTGGAAAGCACGGGATACTGGGCTTGGTTTGTGTTCCACCATTGTAAAAGGTCAAAATGCGGGTTGGCGGGCGGCCCGAAAATATGGACCAACGGTGTCCGCAAATAATAATCTAGCTCGTCACATGACGTGAGGGCTACTGTGGGCGTAAATTGCTCCAACAGCTTCTATGAATATGACGTGTGTGAACTACTTCCACTAGATGGGGAAGATCCTACTGCAGCATTACTAGGATTATTAGACGCTAATTTACGAAAATATTAAGAAAATAAATTATGCAAGTCGTTATCGACATTGGCAATGAAAGTGTCGATATTAAGACAAGGATGCAAATATTTGAAAAAATGTTGGCAAAACAAGTTTAAACCCTCGCGTTTACAACGAGGGTCTAAAATAGTTGCCAAGCAGTATATAAGAGGTAGTTCAGAATAATATTTGGCAAACTTTTCTTTCATTGTCTTAATCGATTCGAACAAAATGGGGCTGGATTCATTACCCACCATCCAATTGACAATATCAAGCAATCTTGATATTGCTTGAGGCATGGTCGGATAGTAGTAACCCGAAAAAAATGCCGTTGCCTCTTTAAACATGCTAAAAAAGTTACAAATTTGATCTATTGTCTCCCAATTTATACCTGCCAGGTTGTAATCGCTCCATTCTGTACGATTTTCCTGGGCGAATTCCATTAGAACATCTTTGTATGGTAGAATGCGCTCTAACATTTCTACCGTAGACGTCCACCTAGTTTGGGAGTCTAATTTGAATTGTTTATATTCTATGTTATGCAACCTACATAAATTTCTAAATTTTTTTTTTCTAGTGCCGGATGATTTAATAGATGTTATTACGGATCTTAAGGTGGTAAGGGATACTTTTATAAGATCTAAACCATCCATTACCATTAAATGCAAAATGTGACAAATGCAACGAATATGGAAACACTTCCCACCTAACATGGGTCTCATTTGCCTAATTAAATATGTAACGGATGCAGTGTTATTGGTAGCATTGTCGAACGTAATACTGAAGATACGTCGCTCTATGCCCCAATCGCGGACTGCCGACATAATCGCACCCGTAATTACCTCGGCAGCGTGGGGGCAATCTAAAAGTCCAAAATGAATTATCCTCTTTTGGAGGAAGAAGGATTCATCGGTCCAGTGTGCCATTATGCACATATAAGGTTGACCGGGTTTCGACGTCCATACGTCCGACATCAACGAGAACATGCTCGTGTTCGTCGCAAAATGTGTTAAGACCCCAGCTTTCATCCCGCGGTACAACGTAAAAGCGTCCCGCTTTACGGCGTTCCGAGGAATCCTCACAATGGTGGGGTTCACATTTCATTGGAGGTAGTCGACGAAATATGGGTTTTAGCCGGTATTAAAAGGGCCTTTCACTCAAAATTATATATTTAGCTAGCCCCTTTCGGTTGGGCTCTTGAGAGAACATAAAATTAGCAAGTGCACCGGTCACTTGCTGTACTCGACGTTGTTGGCTCTTATCTGGATATTGCTCGGGATGACACCTAAGTATATGTCTGTTTAATGTGCCCGTCCGACTGCCAGGTTGATGGCTAAAATCCATAACTGGGTCACATAATTTACAAGTTGCTTTATTAGTTGTCTTATTAAGGGTAAAGTGCTTCCATACCCCACTAGTTGTACGCCTACTAGCACCGGTATTAGTTTCAGACTGGGTTTCGGTGGTGGCCGTGGGTTCCTCATCAACTTGTGAGTCTCCAACCCCACCGCCACCTGACTCATGATAATCTTGTTGTTGTGAAAAGTCATAATCTATGCTATCATCAGTGTATGGGGGTGATGGGTCTGGTTGTATAAAAGCTCGTTCTTCAGTATTAGGTAAGACAACTCTACTCCTTTTAGGGATTTTGGGTGGCCGAGAAGAGCTAGAACTAGCACGACCGGCTCCAGAGGATGATGGAGAGTTGTGTGCCATATTAGTAAAAGTGATTAGTATTTATAAAATGCAAGTAGTAATGCAAATTAAATAACTAAAAATGCGAATCAAATAAAATTGCGATACTAAAATTACCGAAACGAGAGAACAATGAAATTCAAACTTCAGCCAAACACTTTACAAACTTCGAACTTTAGAGCACAATTTTGCAATTAGCAAGGTTAGAGAAGATGGGAGATGATGAATGTATAGAGAGAGAAGAAAGAATTGAAGATTTGGTGAGGAAATGGGATGGAGAGGTTTAAGTATTTATAGAAAAAATATATATATAATTTTTTTTATTTTATTTAAAGAGCCTTTAAACCGCTCTTTTAAAAGAGCCGTTGCCCCAGGGCTCGGGCCGGGCTGGGCCCAGAGGCCACCAAAAATTGGCCCGAGGCCCGGCTCGGGGTACACCGGGCTCGGGCCGGGCCGGGCCGGTCCGGTTTCCGGGCCAGCCCGGCCCGTTGGCACCACTACTGCCATATTAACTGGATGGATGCATATTTTGATTGACGAAGAGGATACTGGTTGAACTCTTTTCTTGCGCGACGGGTCAATGATGAGGAAATTTTGTGATTTATCGGATTGTAGTTACCATTTACTCCAATCTTTTAACTATAGTTCTCGTTATTTTTTAACACTGGAAAGTATTTGTATAAAATGGCCAATTGTTGGAACAAAAGAGTAACTTATTCATAATTTAAGTCCGATATTTGTAAATGTATATTTAAACGGCACGAATTATTGCATATATTTGAGAAAATTATGCAAAGCACTAATTATACCTGGCAAAATCTGACACTACACGATAATACTACATGAAAGCGAGTTTAAGTTGGGGTTTTTGCAGCCATGTTGAATTTGGTTTGACTTGTTTAATCCGTTTAGGTAAATTTGAAATTATGCTTCACCAATTTAACCTGTTTTTGACACACTTGACCCGTATATATAGTTACGTCGGATATTTGAGTGGTATACTATTGTTATTATATATTGATTTTTGGTAGCATATCTCACATAAGATAATTTAAACTATATTTAATAATGCTAATTTGATAATTTATTTTAATCATTATAAATATGTTATGTATTAAATGCTAGTATCAACCATGAAGTGTATTATTATCATGTTTGTACGTTAACAAACTAACATTTAATAAAAAAATTCACCAATATAATTAAACGAGTAACCCTTGGGTTACCCGTTTTATTTAATAATGCTAATCTTGTTTTGGAGCGATGCAAGGAGTACAATTTGGTGCACATTTGGGAGAAGAGTCATTTCATGGTTTACCAAGGAATAGTGTCAGGACATATGTGGTATCCAAAGCGGGTATTACTGTAGACAAGGGCAAGGGGGATTTAATTGCCAACCTTCCTCTACCTACCTCGATGAAGGAAGTACACTCATTCCTTGGCCACATAGGTTTTTACAAGCGTTTTATCGCCAACGTTAGTAAAATCGCTAAACCTCTATCAAACTTTCTTGCTAATGATGTGCCCTTTGTTTTTTATGATGAGTGTTTAGCAACTTTTACTGAGTTAAAAGCCTTGTTGTCTACAGCTCCAATTATCCAACCACCAGACTACTCTTTTCCATTTGAGGTTGTGTGATGCCTCGAATTCTGCTTAGAAGCCTCTTTGCCATTTAAGGTTATGTGTGATGCCTTGAATTCTTCTGTAGGAGCAGTGCTTGGTCAACGAAAAGATCAAAAACCTTTCATGGTTTACTAAGCTAGCAAATCCTTAGATGAGGTGCAAAAGAATTACACCACTACAAAAAAGGAATTGCGAGCCATAGTTTTCACTCTTGACAAGTTTCGACCTTATATTTTAGGCTATAGGGTCATAGTCTTTTATGATCACGCAGCCATTTTATTCCTTCTTATCAAGAAGAAAATGAAGTCTAGGCTGATTCACTGGGTTTTATCGCTCTAGAAAATTTAACCTAGGGATTAGGGATAGGAAAGGGTCGGATAATGCAGTGGATGATCACCTTTCTAGGATTGTGTTTTCATCTGATTCCACTACTAGCCTTATTGATGACTATTTTTTTGATGAACAGTTATTTTCTACTGTAGGAGGCAGACCCCCATGGTATGCACACATTGTGAAGTAGTTGGCGATGGGGAAGCTTCCTACCTACTGCCCGAAGCACGCAAGGGATTGTTTCTTCTCATAGGTGAAGCATTTCTTTTGGGATGATCCAGATTTATTTAAGGTATGTCTAATCAAGTAATATGTTGTTCTATCTTAGAAATTGTGAAGGAGAGTATATTACAGCTTTGTCATAGTTTAGCTTGTGGCGCGCACTTTGGAGGATGGCACACTACTGCGAAAGTCCTACAAAGTGGTTTCTTTTGGCCGACTCTTTTCCAAGATGCTTGTGATTTTTGTAGGGCTTGTGATCAATGTCAACGCACCGGTGCCCTAACAAAACGAGATAAGATGCCTCAATACCCAATCTTGGTTTGTGAAATTTTTGACATTTGGGGAATCGACTTCACAAGGCCTTTCCCTAACTCATACAGATTTTTGTATATTTTAGTGGCTGTTGATTACGTATCAAAGTGGGTTAAGGCTATCGCTACTAGGATGAACGACCACAAGTTGGTTGTTGAATTTGTTAAAGACAATATTCTCTCAAGTTTTGGTATTCCTAGAGGGATCATTAGTGTTGGGGGTACGCACTTTACTCATCTTTCGATTCAGGCACTTCTTCATAAGTACTCAATCATGCATAAATTGGCAGCCCCTGTCACCCATAAACCAACGGTCAAGTGGAGGTTTCAAATCATGAAATAAAGTCCAGTCCTTAAAAGATCGTTAGACCGGATTGCGAGGATTGGCCTGTAAGCCTGAACGACACTATTTGGGCTTGTCATACAACTTTTAAGACTCCAATCGGTATGTCTCCCTATCGCTTAATCTTTGGGAAGGCATGCCACTTACTAGTAGAGCTTGAGCACCGTACATATTCGGTCATAAAACAGTTCAATCATGATATGCACGCCATCAGGTCACATCGACTACTTCAACTTAGTAAGTTGGAAGAGATCTAGTATGAGGCATATGAAAATGCCTTGCTCTAAAAAGGAAGAACCAAGGCTTTTCATGACAAAAGAATTTTTCGAAGAACTTTTGAAGTTGGAAAAAAAGTGTGGCTTCAAAACTCGAAACTTCGGTTCTTTCCTAGAAAACTATGCTCTCAATGGAATGGATCCTGTGAAGTGATCCAAGCATACCCTTCTAGGGCGATCGAGATTCAAGACCTCAATGATGGCTGCCTTCTCACTGTTAATAGCCATCGTCTAAAACATGCGCTAGGGTTAGGTGATCGTCCTTACGAATTTGAGGAACTTCACCTTGAGGACCCAGCCTTGGGATTGATGTGATTTTGTAGTCCACACCACATCTGGCTAAAAAAGTTAAACTTAGCGCTTTTGGGAGGCAATCCAATTTTCTTTTATTTCGTAATTTTGTTTTTCTTTAATACAAACAACAAATGGGGATGTATACATTTAATGTTTTTGCTTATTTTGTTTTTAGGTTGCTTGTTGTAGTTCCTAAATCAATCAGGAGTTATTTTGATCAATCGGGAGGCTTACAACAAAGTCCCCGATCGATCGGGGTTGCCACTGTTGGAGTGCCTTGCGCTCTAACCCTGATCAATCGGCCTCGTTTAAGTACAGGCCCACTGATCGGAATTATCCTCCCCCCCCCCCCCCCCCCCCCCCCCAAAAAACCCACACTGGCGCCACTGCACCACCACCATCTCTTTCACCGTCTTTCTCTCCTCTTCAATTACTCTCAAGGTATGTGTTTCTTCCTTAATTTTCGGGCTTTTTACCTTGTTTCTTTTTCGAGAGAGTTTATTTTAGGGCTTTTCATGTTTTCTTGATTAAATGTGTTAGAATGTTGTTGATTTAAATCTTGATAGTGAACAAAGTTGGGTTTATTTGAATATGTATTTTTCTATGCCTTTGTTAATGTGCCATGTTAAAATAGGGGTAGTTTTGGTCAGATCTAGAGCTTTAATGTCTTCAATTGCTAGATTTTTGTATATTTGGGGTTCTTGTGTGAATAATGTAGGATCTTGACTTGATCTGTTCATCTTGAGGTTTTCCTTCAATATTCACTTGAGTTCATGTTTTAGGTTGGTTGTGCTAATTTTACTATTTTTTTTAGATTACGTTCTATAGTTCCTTTCATGCCCCCCCGCTTTTCACTAATTAGTCCGTTTCATGCTCTATTCTTAGTACTAGTCTAATGTTACAAGGGTTTTTTTTTTTTTTTTTTTTTTTTTTTTTAAGGTTTTAGGGACAGGTTCTAATTTCACTTTCTTTTCTTTCTACTTTTCTTTTTTACTTTTGTTTTATTTTCGTTAGTCCATCATATATATTTTTATTTTTTTTTAATTTCTAGGCTAGTTTTTGTTAACTTTAGCTCATGTTTGGAGTCTCTTCCTTTTTCTTTTTGTGTTGATTCGATCGCTCTTTTTTAGATCATGGCATGTACGAAGAAAACCCGCCGTGAGGAGGGGAGTTGCAGCTCCCAAATCAATAACTATGACGACTGCCTTAACATAACTGCTATAATCGACGAGACGGTGTTTGGTGAAGATTTGCGATAGGAACCCAATGGGGTTTGGGACATTTCGTTTTGTTTTAATGTGGGCCTCGCTTACCTTCTTGGTAGGGGGTTAGAGGATGATCCTGTTTTCCCTCCTTGGTGAGGGCGTTTCTCTTTCTTCACTCTCTTTTATGAAGGTGACAGCCCGTCGTGTAAGGTCACTATTCGCTTCAACCGCATCACCTTTGTTCGTAATGATGTTGCCGTGGCTATTGGTGCTCTAATTTTCTTTAAAAATACCAATTTGCTTCTTCCCACAAACTCTCCAAACACCATGACCATTATCAACAAAATCTGTGGTGGCCTGTTTTCAAAGGACAGAGTCACCACCACCAACTGGTCTTCCCTTCCAGCTCATATGGGGTTAATGGACTCCATCATAAAGTCCAAATTGTGACCCACGGGCCATGTGCAGGAGAGAATAGGGGTGGTTCTCAAACTTCTTTGGAACTTCTACTGGGAAACTTGGGTAGATGTTGGAGCAGTATTCCTCGAGAGCTTAACTCTTTCAGCATCTCATTACAAGACTTATGCAGCGGTCTCATTACAAAACTAATGCAGCACTTTGTTGGGCGAGGCACTTTGTTCTTTCAGTGTCTCATTACGAGACTTATACGGTTGTCTTGTGTCCGGTTTACGACCAGACCCAAGAAGTGTGCCCTACTTCACACATACTTGGTACTTGAGTTCTGTAAATCTTATCTATCACTCACTTCCCACCTTGATTCCAATCAGGAAGAGGGTCTCGAGGAGGCAGAAGTACCCCCACCTGCCCTTGCCGATCCCGATGCCATACTGCCATACATGATGGCCATTATGGACCTTCTCGATTGTTTAGAGGTTAAGATGGATGGGGTGAATTACATGATGGATGAACTTCGGAGAAGGCAAACCGGTGGATCTCCACCTCATTTCCCTCCCCCTAATTTTTGAACTTTTTTTTTTGTTTCTGTACTAAACACTTGTACTATACATATTTCGCATCTTATTAACAAGTTTGTGTAGTATTTGTTTCCATGTCTTATTTTATAGCTTTGCTATTTCTTCATTTTTTTTTTTTTTTTTTTGGGATTTGCCAACCGCACATAGCTGAATATGTTATCTCCACGGCACTTATACCTCAGGTCGTTTCTTTCCTTTCCTTGCTTGTATTTACTTTGCTTGCTTTGCATTGAGGACAATGCAAGATTTGGGTTTAGGCATGACATGTATGGTTTAAACTTTTGTTGTCCTTTTAGCATCATTTTGCTTAAATTAGCTAAGTTTTTGCAAGAATTAGCAAAAAATTATAATGACTTATAGTGAAGTTCAAATTTCATATGTGTGCTAAGAATGTTAGAATATTTATGTAATGAAATTATTCCTAGCTCTAACTATTAAATTTGTTATTTTTGCCTTTTAACTAGTTGGAGAGATTATTACATTTCACCATTAATCTTATGACAAATCCTACCTTTTAAGTTGGGATAGTGGGAATAATTTTAGGAATTTGAATCAAGCATTTTACTAGTAACAATGATGAAATCAATAGTTTATCCTTTTTTTGAGTTGATTCTATTCAAAAAAGGGGTTACCAATCCCTGTTTAATTAGGTAAGTACCCGTAACTTGTTGGTTCTTATTGCCTTTGTGTCTTGAGAAAGTAAGCTCGTAGGAGTGTTTTAACATTTGATACCTTAAGCCAACTGGATCGGGAGCTGCCAGTCGAAAGCTCGCTGCACGGGCCATAAGAAAAGCTTAAGAAGAATTAACTTCTTTAAAACACGTTAATAAGCATCAATGCCTAATGTGAGTGAAATATTCTTCCAAGGTATGTGCTAGTAACAGCTTAGGTTGTGAATTCCTTTAACTCGAGCCATTAGGTTCGAGGAGTGCTCTTCACTCGGTGCCTTAAGCCAACTGGATCAAGAGTCACCGGCCAAAAACTCGCTCCATAGGTCGTTAGGAGACATGCCTAACCATGAGTTACTTTTTTTTTTTTAAAAAAGGAAAAAAAAAAGAAAAAGAAGAAAACAAGAAAGAAAAGAGAAGACTTGAGATTTCTGTATTGATTAGGCGTAATTTGTTAGGATAACTTGTTCCTTTAATTATTTTCTCTATTCGTCTTGGATATGGAAGGTTTGGAAAAAGAAAAAGGGAAGAGAGGTTTTAAGAACACTCACTAGTAAAAATGCTTAAATTATGAAAACTTTAGTCGGAACCATTGTAATAATAACGTTACATAAATATTCTTCATTCTTAGATACACCTTCAGATATGTAGAGAAATATTATTCACAAGTAGTTCCTGCGACTACATGCTTGATTAGATTTTTTTTCTCATCTTTAGCAAGCTCTGGGTTTAGGGATGTTAATGTGTCTTAGTTTTATAAATTTAATACCTCATTCCCAGGACATATTCGACTATGATGTGTGTTTTAATGCAATCTAGGCACATTTAGGCTCGAAATGCATCGAAGTAAACAAGGGTTGAAAATGGACAAATCAAGCATAATCTAGACGTAATTGAAGACTACACTGAGAAACCCGTCCACATGGGTAAAAGGACCCATTAGGTCGTAATTAAGTTGTAAGGAATTTTGTCCTAAAAATCCATATTTATCTTGTAAATGTTACTTTATTAATGAATGAAATTGAAGTTTTAGTTGTTTCCTCATTAAATTTGTATAAGTCAGCATATATCTTGCACGTGATTTTCTTTTAAGTAACATCCATGAGATGGATGTAGTCTTCATATTACTTTTTATATGTTTGTTCTAAGTAGTTTATAAGATTAAGCCACATATAGACTTGGAGCAAATGGAATGGAAAGTTATTTGAAAAACTCATAGTCGTTGATAAGTTTGGATTACTTGTCTGGTAAGACTATAGCGTGACACCTTAGATGACCTGTCTTTGTCATGTGGATGGTAATCCAGAAGTGTTGTGTTGGTGTGTTCAATAAGATTAATTCACTAAGTTGGACCATGTAAGTTACTTGTTTCTAGACTACTATTGGAAGTGAGTGATTTATGATGTAATATTTAAAGGACGACTCTAAATCTTGAGAGTATTTTGGACCTGTGCCTGGAATATTAGTTACTTTGGTGTACTGTAAGTAAGGTATCGAAGTATAGTCGAAATCCCACGTGCATTGGATAACTGCATGAAGTGTGACATGGATCAGGTATTGAATAGGGAATCTATAGTCTCTTGCGAGATACGAATGTCCCCCTAATTGATTCATGGATATTTGAATTAATTCGGAAACTTTGGCTAAAGTGCTCCAAGTGTTTGACATTTGAAATTTATACCATGAATATGTTCAAGTATAAATGAATTATTTAATAAAGGGTGAGTTGGTAACTAATGGAGAAGCTGTGAGAAAAATAATGGCAGTACTTCTAATTATTTTCGTCATTGATGTCTCATAGAGGGATTGTTGCTCTAAGATTAGTCTAATTGGAAATTTTCAAATAAATAATTTAAGTCTAGAATGCAGTGAGATTCGTTTAGTGAAATTAAGTCTCATTAAATGGTAATTAAGTTTTATCATGAGTGGTAATTAATTTAACCCATTTGGACCTAGATTTAAATTGTCACTGAGGTCCTTACTCAAGCCTTTGTTTTTATTACCATCGGAAAAATCTTAAAGAATTATGAGATGAGCAAATTTAATTTTGCTAAACATTATTTATGAGATGAATAAAAGTTATAAATTATAAAATAAAATAATTCTTTAAATAAAAAATTCATAGGATTCAATTTTTACATGTGGGAAACAAAAAAAGGGGAAAACGCATTTTTGTTCGGGTTGGAGACAAAATGGCGCAACACATGTCGTGACACGCCTATGACATTATCCACGCCAACAGGTGCAGGAAAATATGCTAGCGCCATGTGGCGCTAACTTGCTGGGCACGAATTTGTTTTTCCTATGAACAATACGACATCGTTTTATGTTGTTTTATTTTTGTTTTGTTATTCTCTTATGCATCCCACATTATTTTTATGATGCTTTTTTGCTTCGGTGGCCTACTTTAAATAGGGGTATTAAAGTCAAGGTTTAGCATCTAATTATAATAATTAAAAATATTTCTAGGAGTATTGACTTTTGAAGATCTAATAAGCGAGAAACTTTTGTTGAAATTTTTTCTCTTAAGTTTAATATTTTTTGAAGCCCACACTCCAGGAATTTTGAGGTGATGCACATAGAAGGCTTCTCAATCTCGATATTTTTTCTGGTATTCTGGTTTTCTTTATTTAGAACAATTCCAGACATTCCTTTTTCCTTTCTCGTTTAAGTTTTTCACTTTTCTATTTATTTACAGTATTCTTAATATGCTAGTTTTATATTTATATTATTATTATGAATGTATTAGAGTAGATGTCTGCAGATTTAAATTAGGAATTTAAATTTGTCAATTTAAAATTAGAAATTTTAAATAAAATGTAGGTTTAAAATTAGGAATTTAAACCTTTCT
This sequence comes from Simmondsia chinensis, assembly GCA_018398585.1. Lineage (NCBI taxonomy): Eukaryota > Viridiplantae > Streptophyta > Magnoliopsida > Caryophyllales > Simmondsiaceae > Simmondsia > Simmondsia chinensis. The sequence continues at coordinate 33,689,340 of JAGTTD010000001.1, forward strand.
GCGGCACTAAACTTAGGAAAATTTTTTGAAATTCGTCCCAACAATGGGTATCATAGCCAGCCTCTGATTACATTCATAATAATGATACATGAAAGGTATAATGAGATCAAAATAAATAGACTTGCGATTTAATAAAATAGAGATTTTATTAAAAAGAAAAGATTGTTTAATTTCATTAAGATAATAATCGCAGTACCAGTTTAAATTATTTAAAATGATAATGAATTAATAGTTAATTCAAATATGTCAATACAGATTCATTAAATTTTCAATCATATGATAATATTGTGTGTATTTGATCATGATTTACGAAATCGGATAAATTGATGAGATTAGATTCAATTATATTTTTACATAATAAAAAATTAATAAATAAATAAAATATAAATTTTCACTAACGCTGACATGGAATTTTTATTAAAAATTCTTTTGGGACGTGTAGACGCCAGTAATAAATTATATAATTACAATTAAGAATTTATTTTTATTAATTAATTTATTTTTGAAATGAGATTCTAATGGAGATTGTGAGATAATCTAAGAAGTAAATGCTATTTAAAATAAAACCACTAGTATATAAAATTCAAGTCGGAGCGAGGTTCAATTGTTGAAAACTCATGGTCTCTATTGTCGGTCTAGCAGTATAGTGAATTGGCATCCCTCCCGGCGGAGAGTGTGGTTTGCAGGTTATTGGGTTAGACTTCTATTAAGATAACCCAAAGTACGAAGAAGCAACACAACCACACTACCGTGGAGTATTACGTGTATTTATATGGAGGCTTAGGTAATGGTTTGCGCTTGACTAGCGTAATACATTAGCCTCCTCGAAGAGCTCTGTTGCATTATGTTAGAGACTAAGGGAAAGTGATGAGTTAATCATGTTTTCTATGAGTCATAAGGAAACATGTTAATTGAGAATAGTATTCACCCAAACTAATTCCATACGACCCCGCTGCCAGGAAGTAAGGCATGGCGTGTATCATTGAATACATTGTAGTGCAGTTTTGTGGATTCCTGACTCATTGTGTTTGCTAAAATTAAAAGAATAGACATCGCTGACTCATATTATATAGTTACACAAGTGTTTGCATTTGCAGAGATTAATAATGGTTGATACTAATACACTTCATTCACGAGGGTCTTGATTTTGTTCTCATAGGACCGAATTATTCTACCTCGAAAAAGAGTTTGGACAACATACTAATTCACGAGGGTCGTGATTTTGTTCTCACTGATGCTCGTCCTTTCGTGCCTACTAACGATTGTATAGCTATTGTTAAAGAGCGCTATGAACACAAGGCTAATAAGTTAGCCATAAGCCAAATATTGACATCTGTGTCAGATGCTCTCAAGCATCAAATGCTTGAGATGCACACAACAACTAAGATGATGAAACATTAGAACAAACGTTTGAAAACAGTATAGAGCAACTATGAAAGATCTAATTAAAAAGTTGCTCAATATGAGGATGTCCGAAGGGATGCCAGTTGAGGAACATATCATAAATTTGATGGCGTGTTTTTCTGAATTGGAAGTCCTTGGAGCTGAGTTTGATAGTCAAACTAAGTAGGATATAATCCTCAATTCTCTGTCCAGCTCATTCACTCAGTTCAGGTTGAATGTTTCTATGAGTATTAAGAATTATTCATCGCCCAAGCTAATGAAAGAGCTGCAAGAGACAGAGGACCAATTATGGGCCGAATGGAATGTCCGATTGACCCAAGCCTCAAGGATGAGTGTGGAAGCTGAGAGAAAGTGTTCTATTTGCTGAAAATAAGGGCCACTAGACTAAGGATTGTACTAAGGACATAGCTACCTGGTGTGATTTTAAAGTATGTTTTAAAACTGTCTACTCACAAGTGCACGAGATCATTGTAGCTTTGTCGAGTATAAGGGTCGTATCCACAGGGAATCGTATTAAATTAGACTTAGTGATTAACGAGCGGTTTGAATTTTTGGGTTTTTGTTGTTTCAATAAATTATTGGCTAAATTAATAAAAATGAATATAAAGTAAAGGTGTCAATTCAATTGAGGTTAGTTTAAGGAGTGAATTTAGGGTAGCTTTACACGTATCCTGTCATTATATTTTACTTAGGACAATAACTTGAAGGACTTAGGCTACAAGCTCTAAGCCTGGGTTAATGTATAAATTAGGGCTTAGAGTAATGAACTAGTCTAAAAGAATAACATATCTTAGCACCCTAAATGTAGCATGGGTTATCTCATTAGCACTACTTAATTCCTTTGTTACGCCTAATTCAATATTAATTTATATAAAAGATTGGGTTCACGGTTGGGTAAAACCTCAACTCGGACCACGCATGAAATCCTGTTATGTTATGGTCTAGGGTAGAAGCACAAGACTAATCGCTGTAAAGTTGGAGATCTAGTCATGGCTACAAGAACACATACAAAAATATCCAACAATCATGAAGAACTCCCCATAAGGGTGCGAATATAACATAACTAAACCATTCGTCAAAAGTATAATATAAATCTGCGATACGGGCGACTACCCGCTCTGCATCCCTAAACTAAGAATGTTTACTCCCCCATGGGAGTTTTACACATCATAATACTCAAAGAAAGGAAGACACAGTGCGTAAAAATAAACAAAAGATTAAACTCCCTCAATCTAAGTGTTGATGCTAATCCAAGCCTGAATTCTCCCAGTTTGAGAACCTATATATCTCGTAGCGGCTTCGGGTTTGAGAGGAAGGGGAGGACGTGTGGCCAAGAAAAATCGTGGAAAAGACTGACCTCCCCTCCTCTATTTATAGGCGCAGGGGCGGCTAGGGTTCCGTACAGAACCCTATCGATCAATCAGGAATTAGGCCCAATCAATTGGCTATCCGATCGATCCGTAGGCCCTTGGTTAGTTTCTCTAACCGCGAGCTGCTGATCGATCAGTTCTCCGAGCCCCTTTTTCTCGATTAAGCACCGAAGCGCTATGGGGTATACCTGGTTCACCGAATTATGATCCGATGGGACTTTCTTTTGCACAAGTGGTTGGGTTTCTCCGAGTAGTCTTCAAATATGTTTCAATAGTGCTTGATTTTGCCAGAATTCTTCTTTCATTTGCTCTGATGTGTTCCACATGGAAATGTACCTAAATAACAACCAAACACACATGTAGAGGCTAAATATATGACAGGAATGGGAAATAAAATATGCAAAAATCAAGCGCATCATTACCCTTCCTGCTAAGACTGGCAAACGATATGTGAAGGCATGTTGATATCTCATTTAGTTGAGCCATGCGCAATTGAGAGTCCACCAGGATCCTGGTGTGCAGACTCAGGTTTAATAACCATATCTGTAATATGTTATAGGGGCTCAAGCTAACCAGGAGGCCGCATGATGGAGATGTGTACCTGATAGTTGAAGACAGTACAAGAGTAGTGATCTTAGGAGTAGGAGATGTTAGCTTAGTCTTTAGTGATAGGTTTTGATTTTGAAGGATTGCTGTTTATACTTGAATTACGCAGGAATTTGATTTCTGTGTCTTGTTTAATAGATAATGGTTATTTAGTGAATTTCAGTTCTGAACTTGTTATTACGAGAAATAAATTGTTTATTTGCAAAGGTACATGTGTGGATGGTTTATTCATGTTATTTTATGATCAAAACTCTGATAGTTGTTTGAATGAATCTAACACAAGCTCACTTGTTCAATCTCTTAAAAGAAAAACACCCATAAAAGGGATAATGCCTTCACATGGCACCAACTTTTAGGTCACATTAATTCTAACAAGAACCAAAGACTGGTAAAAGATGAACTGATAGAGCCTTTGGACTTGAAGTCCTTGTCAGTCTGATCCTGTATACAAGAAAAGATGACCAAGTCTATCTTGAAAAGTCAAGGCAACAAGCTTGGTGACTTGCTTGAGCTGGTTCACACAGATGTGTGTGAACTAATGATCGTTCAAACAAGAGGTGGGTATGAGCACTTCATCACTTTCACTGATGATTACTAAAGGTATGGATATGTTTACCTAATGAGACATAAGTCAGACTCTTTTGAAAAGTTCAAAGAATATAAAGCTGAAGTTGAAAAGCAAGTAGGTAAACCAGTCAAGTCACTTCAATCAGATCGAGGTGGAGAATATCTTTCGGGTGAATTTTTGGATTTCCTAACTACAAATGGGATAAGATCTCAACTTTTTGCTCTAGGTACACCAGAGCAAAATGGTGCTGCAGAAAGAAGGAATAGAAAATTATTAGAGATGGTAAGGTTCATGATGAGTCATGCTACTTTACCAATCTCCTTTTGGGGTTATGCCTTGGAAACAACAACATATCTACTTAACTTAGTTCCATCTAAGTTAGTTCCTAAAACGACTGTGGAGTTATGGACTGGGCGAAAGCCAAGTCTAGGGTACCTTCGAATTTGGGGTGCCCAGCACTTGTATTGAAAAAGAATCCCGACAAGTTGAAATCAAGGATGGAAGTGTGTATGTTTGTTGGTTATCCCAAAGGAACAAGGGGTGGTCTTTTGTACAATTCTTCTGATCAAAAGGTTCTTGTAAGTGTGAATGTGAAATATTTAGAGGAGGATTTTGTCGTAGACTACAAAAGATAAAGCAGAGTAGTGTTAGAGGAATTGAAAGAAAATGACGCTACTTTTGAACAGCTAGACACAATTCGAGACTCAATGGATGTATTAGATGCACCTGTTGGTTTCACAGTTCCCTGATACTAATTCTTGGGTACATAATTCTCCAACTGTGGTCACAACAAAGGGCACCTACCAGAGCACTCAGTTTAATAGACTCTTCTCACTATCTAAGTCCCCGGGCGGAGAGTCATGCTTCGTGACACCTCATGTGCAAGAGTTCTCGAGAATAGGATTATCTCACTTGACCTCTTTGCTCTGATACCAATTGTTGGGACGAATTTTAAAAATTTTTCCCAATTTAATTAAATTAACGTAACGGAAGGGGTTAAAATACTTAATTTTAAACCTAGGGTTTAAAATTCTTAATTTTAAACATGGGGTTAATCTATGCCTCTACTCTAATACATTCATAATAATAACATGAACTTAAATAGGCATAATAAGAAAAACTATAAATAAATAGAAAAGTGAAAACTTAAAAGAGAATGACAGAAGAATATATCTGGAATTACTCCAATAATAAAGAATACCAGAAAGATAATAAACTCCTAAAAAACTGAGGGCTCCGAAAAATATTAAACTTTAGGAAAGAAAAATTTCAAAAAAAAATTTCTTTCCCATTAGGTCTTGAAGACACCTTTAATTTAAATTAGAGTCAGCACTTTAAGACACCTTTAATTTAAATTGATTAATTAATTAATTACCAAATCCTGAAATAGATGCCTTCATTTATAGTAGGCTACCTGAGCGAAAAATAAATAAAAAATTGATGTGGGATTCGCAGGTATCAAGCAAAAACACACCGTTTTGTTCAAAAAATTAATCAAAATGATGCGTATCGTCACAATTATATCGCTTCCTTCGTCTTGCCGTCGCGTGCCACATGGCATGCAGTGATTGGTCCGTACCCGAAGGCGTGGATCCTCCCCATGTGTCACACGCTGGTTGGTCGATCCGCATGTGCTAAAGTGATTTTCCTTTTTTTCCGCTTTGTTTTCTACATGTAAAAATTCATCTTATGAATTTTAATTATTAAAAATTTTTTTATTTAATAAATTTTTTTTTTATCTTTATTCATCTTATAAATAATGTTAGGCAAAATTAAATTTACTCATCTCATGAATTATGTAATATTTTTTTGACGGCAATAAATACAGAGGCTTACGTAGGGACCTCAGGGACAATTGAAATCTAGCTCCAAATGGATTAAATTAATCAGACTTAATTCCACTAAATAAATCTCACTGCACTCTAGACTTGAATTATTTATTCAATATCTTCCAAATAGACTATATTGTTGACTACAACCCCCTCCACCTAGATGTCCATGACAAAGAATAAATATAACTACTATCATTATCCTTCTCATAGCTTCTCCATTAGTTACCGACTCGGCCTTCACTGAATAATTCATTTATACTTGAGCATATTCATAGTATAAATTCCAAATGTCAAACACTTGAAATACTTTGGCCAAAGATTCCGAACTATTCAAATACTTGCGAGTCAACTAAGGGGACATTTGTACCTCATAAGAGTGTGTAGATTCCATATTAAATATCTGATCCTTATCACACTTTACACCGCTACCCAGTGCACGTGGGAATTCAGTCATACATTTAGACAGTACTTAGAGTACACAAAAGTAACAAACGCTCCATGCACAAATCGAAAATACTCGCATGACTTAGAGTCGTCGTTCAAACAGTACAACATGAATCACTTACAAGGTCCAACTCAGTGTGCCAATCTTATTAAACGCGCCAACATAACACTTTTGGATCACCATCGACATGACCAAGACAAGTCATCTAAAGTGTCACGTTATAATGTTCTAAGTCTATCTGTGGGTTAATCTCATAAACTCCTTAGAACAAATATGTAAATTGTAGTCTGAGGATTACACCCATCCCATGGATGCTACTAAAAAGAAAATCACATGCAGTATAATTGCTTGCTTACACAAATTTAACGAGGAAATGACTGGAACTTAAATTTTATTCATTAATAAAATAGCATTTACAGCAAAAATTTGGATTTTTAGGACACCATTCCTAACAATTGCCCACTTGTCCTAAATCTAATTTATTACAACCTCCATACCCATCCCTACTATATATGATCTAAAGGTCTACTAAGTCAGTTATTCTATCTGAACCAACATGCCCTCTTTTGCAACTTCTGAAGCTGCAACAATTCAACCTCTATGGTGAAGTCAGCAATACAATACTGCTTAACACTCATCGCACTAATGGCTCCTACTGCAAGGGCAAAGACATGCCCAAACGTCAAATGTCTGGGATCTCTATCTGACTAGAAGTCTGAATCAGTATAGCCAACTGGAACCAACTTGAACTGACTTGCTAACCAAATCTTTACAGCTCATAACACCTCTACATCATTTCTAATGAGTAGTATATCGTTGACATACAATACTAAGAAAGCCACTACTTTCTCTTGATGTCTTTTGTACACACATGATTCGTCAACCAATTGCTCAAAACCATAAGACTTAATCGCGTTATTGATTTTAATATTCCATGAGCATGATGCTTGCTTCAGTGCATATATATGACTTCTTCAGTTTGCATACCATATGTTCCTGATTTTTGCCAATGAAACTGTCTGGTTGTACCATAAAGATGTCTTCTTTAAGATGGCCATCCAAAAGGGCCGTTTTGACTTCCATTTTCCAAATCTCATAAAGAGCTGCAATGGATAGGAGTATCCTTATGAACTTTAGCATGGTTACTGATAAGAAGGACTCATCATAATTGGTTCCTTCCTTTTAGGTAAAACCCTTAGCAGCGAGTCTTGCCTTAAAGGTCTCTACCTTCCCGTCCATTCCTCTTTTTCTCTTGTAGACCCATTCACAACCAATGGGCTTAATGCCAGCAGGTGCCTCTACAAGATCCCGGACCTGATTAGAATACATGGATCATATCTCAGATTTTATTGCTAAAACCCACTAGTCTTCATCCTTGTCTTTAATTGCCTCATTGTAGCTGAGATGATCAGTTTCAATATCACGGTCAACCATTAAGGCTCCCGCCATGAACCTGTTAGGTGCCCAGACAATCCTCCCACTACACCTAGGCTCTCATGTACTAAGAACATTTTCAACCTTAACAGTAGGTGCATCTAATGCATCCACTATGTCCCGAGTTATGTCTAACTATTCAGAATTAGCGTCATTTTTCTTTTAATTCCTTTAACACTACTTTGCTTTTACTTTTGCAATCTCCTACAAAATCCTCATTTAAAAATTCCACATTTGCACTTACAAAAACCTTTTTGATCAGAGAAACTCGAGAAAAGACCACCATTGTTCCTTTGGGATAACCCCAAAAAGAGATTGGTAAAGTAGCATGACTCATCATGGACCTTACCATCTCTAACAATGTCTTATTCCTTCTTTCTATAACACTATTCTACTGTAGTGTATGCAGAGTAGAAAACTGAGATCTTATCCCATTTGTAATAAGGAAATCCCAGAAACCACCCAAAAGATATTTACCACCTCGATCTGATCGAAGTGACTTAACTTGTCTACCTAATTGCTTTTCAACTTCAACTTTGTACTCATTGAACTTTTCAAAGGAGTCCGACTGATGTCTTATTAGGTAAACATGCCTTCAGTAATCATCAGTAAATGTGACGAAGTACTCATACCCACCTCTTACCTAAACATTTATTGGTCCACATATATCTGTGTGAACCAGCTCAAGAAAGTCACCAACCCTATTGCCTTTACTCTTAAAGACAGACTTAGTCATATTTCCTTTTATGCAAGATTGGCAGACTGGTAATTACCTCAAGTCCAAAGCCTTTATCGGTTCATCCTTCACTAGTCTTTAGATCCTGTTCGAATTGATGTGACCTTAATGTCGGTGCCATGTGTAGGCATTATCCTTTTCAGGGTGTTTTTCTTTTAGGAGATTAAACAAGTGTGCTTATGTTAGATTCATTTAAGCAAATACCAGCGTTTTGATTGGAAATAACATAAATAAACCATTTACACATGTATTTTTGAAAATAAACAATTTATTTCTTGTAATAACAGGTTCACAACCAAATTAATTGAATAACTATTGAACATAAAGCGAAACACAGAAATCAAATTCCTGCACAATGCATGTATAATAAACAATCATTAAGACAAAACACTATCACTAAATACTAAGCTAACATCTCCTACTCCTCAGACCACTACTCTTGCACCGTCTCAACCCAACAAATACAACTTCCCATCATGTTACCTCATGGTTAGCCTGAGTCCCTATAACATATTACATACATGGTTAGTTGAACCTGAGCCCACACACCAGGAACCTGGTAGACTCTCAACTGTGCATGACTTAACCAAGTGAGATATCAACATATCTTTACTAGATGACTTGGTAGTATTTACAGGAAGAGAAGCTAAATACTTGGTACAGTTCTTCTTCCAGTGGCTAGTTTTCCCTCGAAAGAAACACTTTCCCTTTGCTAACTTCTTTATGGACTTTATTGCTACACTAGCAACCTTGCCCTTCCTTTCTTTCTAGTAGGTCTCTTGTTAGTTATAACTAAGTCCAAATTACTTTTCCAGGCAAAGTAATTTGGTCCTATGAGTACATTATGCATTAGAATCGAGTGAAGTTCACCAACTGTATCCATTTCAAGATACTGTAAATACAAATATTTCTGTAATTGTCTAATAAGAGTCATGTACAATGCGGTAATATCTATTCTTTTATCTTAGCATACACAATAAGCCAGGTATCCACTAAACTGTACTGTCATGCATGCACTAATGACCCAAAAACACCATTCCTTACTCCCCAGCAGTGAGGTCGCACGAATCTAGTTTGAGTGAGAATAATTCTCAATTAACATGTTTTCGTGTAACTCTTACTAAACATCATTAACTCACACTTTATCTTAGTCTCTAATATAACACAATAGAGCTCCTTGGGGAGGCTATTGTATCACACTAGTCAAGTGTAAACCATTACCTAAACCTCCATACAAATACATGTAATACTCCACGGCTGTGTGGTCACATCGCTTCTTTACACTTTAGCTTATCCTATTAGAAGTGTAACCATGTAACCTGCAAACCGATATCCTTCGCAGGGAGGACTATCTATCTACTATACTGCTAGACCAGTAATGGAGACCGTGAGGTTTCAACAATTGAACCTCACTCCCACTTGATTTTTATAAACTAGTAGTTTTTAATTATCTTGTATTTATAACTTAGATTATCTCATAATTCCCTTTAGAATCTCATTCTAAAATTAAATTAATTAACATAATTAATTAATTAATTTTTTTAAATTTAAAAGAATAACGTCTTATTACTTAGATTATCTCATAATCTATTTAGAATCTCATTGTAAATTAATTAATTAATTATTTTTATTTAAAATAGTATCGTCTATAAATTAGATTATCTTATAATCTATTTTAGAATCTCATTCTAAAATTAAATTAATTAAAAAAATTTGTTTTTATTTTAAAACAATATTGAATTATATCTTAAATTATCTCATAATCTATTTTAAAATCTCATTCTAAAAAAAAATTTAAATTACTGAATAAAAATTATTTTTTATTATTATGTAAACCGATACTAACGTCTACATGTTCAAAAATTTTTTTCAAATTTTTTAATTGTTGACATCAGCGTTGACCGCTAAACTCAGCTTTAGATTTTTTTTTTAATTAAAACAAGTAATTTAAAAAAAGACAATTGAATCTAATCTCATTAGAGCAATTTTATCTAATTTCGTAAATCATAATTGAATCTAATCTCATTAGATTCAATTTTATCCAACTTCATAAAAATAATTGAATTTAATCTCATTAGATGATTTTTATTCGATTTCATAAGAAAATAATTGAATCTAATCTCATTTTTTATCCTATTTTATAAATCATGATTAAATATGCACAATCTCATCATTCAAACAACATAAGTGTAAAATTTTAATTTGACTAAATTGAATTAAGTATTAATTCATTAATGATTTAAACAATCTAAATTAACTAATAAATCATTAACGACTCAAATAATTCAAATCATTACTTTAAGCAATCTTTCATTCTTAATAAAATCTCTTTTTTATTAAATAACAAGTCTATTTATTTCGATCTTATTATACCTAATCATATATATTATGAATGTAATCATAGGCTGGCTCTAATACCAATTGTTAGTTTCACAATTCTCTGATATCAATTATTGGGTTCACAGTTCTCCAACTATGGTCACAACAAAGGGAACCTATCAGAGCACTCAGCATTGGAGACTCTTCTCACTACCTAAGCTTCTGGGCGGAGAGCCATGCTTCGTGACACCTCATGTGCAAGAGTTCCCGGGAATAGGATTATCTCTATAGATCCTTTTGCTCTGATACCAATTGTTGTGACGAATTTCAAAAAATTTTCCTAATTTAAATAAATTAATGCAGCGAAAGGGTTTAAAATTCTTAATTTTAAACCTAGGGTTGATTTAAATTCCTAGTTTAAAATCTACATATTTAAATTTCTAATTTAAATCTATAGGCCTCTATTCTAATACATTCGTAACAATAACATGAACTCAAACAAGCGTAATAAGTGAAACTGTAAATAAATAAAAAAGCAAAAACTTGAAAGAGAAGGAAAGAAGAATATACCTGGAATTGCTCTAATAATAAAAAATACCTGAAAGATAATAAACTCCAAGAAAACCGAGGAAATCGAGACCCAGTTTTCTTCTCCGCAATGACCTCAAAACGTCGGAAGAGTGGGCTCCGAATAATATTAAACTTGAGGAAAGTAAATTTTCAAAAGAAAATTTTCTCTCCCACCAAGTCATCAAAAGTCAACACTTTCAAAAATCTTTAATTTAAATAGATTAATTAACTACCGAACCCTAAATTAGGTGCCTCTATTTATAGTAGGCTACCTGAGCGAAAAACAAATAAAAAATCAATGTGGGATTCACAGGTGTCACACAAAAACGCAACTTCTCGTTCAAAAAATTAATCAAAACGACGGGTATCATCACAGTCAAGTCGCTTCCTTCTTCTTGGTGGCACGCGGTGATCCTCCCCAGTGAGCCCCCGCGCGTGACATGTGTCGCGCACTGGTTGGTCGATCTGCATGTGGAAAAGCTATTTTCCTTTTTTGGCTTTGTTTCCTACGTGTAAAAATTAATCTTATGAATTTTGATTTTTTAAAATTTATTTTATTCAATAATTTTTATATTTTTATTCATCTCATGAATAAAAGGAAAGGAACATACCCAGTGCCTTAAGGGCTCCCGCCTATGCAGGATCTGGGAGGGGCGGATGTACGCAGCCTTTCCCCTTCAGGGTGTTAACCTGAAGAGAGGCTGGTTCCCAGTGCCCCAACCTGAGGGCGAGGACTTCCAAGGAGGTCACCCATCCTGGTACTATTCTCGCCCAAGCACGCTTGACTTCAGAGTTCTACTGGGATCCGGTGACGGCGTGTTGGTGCCCTCTTTGGTTTACTCGTCTCACGAATTCTTTAATATTTTTTTGGTGGCAATAAATACAGAGGCTTGCTTAAGGACCTCAAGGAAAACTGGAATCTAGCTCCAAATGGTTAAATTAATTACCATCTCATGATAAAATTTAATTACCATTTAATGAGACTTGATTCCACTAAATAAATCTCACTGCACTCTAGACTTAAAATTATTTCTTCGATATCTCTCAAATAGACTGTATCGATGACAACAATCCCCTCCACCTAGATGTCCATGACAAATAATAAATATAACTACTATCATTATCCTTCTCACAGCTTCTCCATTAGTTACCAGCTCGCCCTTCACTGAATAATTTATTTATACTTGAACATATTCATAGCATAAATTCTAAATGTCAAACACTTGAAATACTTTGGCCAAAATTCTGAACTATTCAAATACTTGCGAATTAACTAATGGAACATCTGTATTTCATAAGAGATTTTAGATTCCATATTAAATACCTGATCCTTGTCACACCTCACACCACTACCCAATGTTCGTGGAATTCAGTCATACATTTAGACCTTACTTATAATACACCAAAGTGACGAACGCTCCATGCACAAGTCCAGATAAATCTCCGATAGTCGTTTAGAAACAAGCAACTTACATGGTCCAACTCAGTATGCCAATTTTATTAAACACACCAACATAACACTTTTGGATCACCATCCACGTGACCAAGATAAGTCATCTAAAGTGTCACGTTATAGTCTTAGCATACAAGTGGTCCAAACTTGTCTTTGACTACGAGTTTTTCAAACAATAATCTATACCATTTGTTCCAAGTCTATCTATGGGTTGATCTCATAAACTACTTAGAACAAGCATGTAAATTGTAGTCTGAGGACTACACCCATCTCATAGATGTTACCAAAAAGAAAATCACATGCGGTATAAATGCTCGCTTCTACAAATTTAACAAGGAAACGACTGCGAACTTCAATTTTATTCATTAATAAAATAGCATTTACAGGAAAAATTTAGATTTTTAGGACACCATTCCTAACAGCAACTACGAGTAGGGCTGAGAATGTTTCAGGTACACGAGAGCCTAGGCGTAGTGGGAGGATTTTCAGGGCACCTAACAAGTTTATGGCAGGGGCCTTAATGGTTGACCGTGACATTGAATCTGATCCTCTCAGCTAGAACAAGGCAATTAAAGATAGGGATGCTGACTAGTGGGTCTTAGCAATAAAATCTGAAATAGGATCTATGTATTCTAATCAAGTCTAAGAACTTGTAGAGGCGTCAGAAGCCATTGAACCCATTGGATGTAAATGGGTCTGTAAGAGAAAAAGAGGAGTAGAGACCTTCACGGTAAGACTGATTGCTAAGGATTTTACTCAAAAGGGTAGGAATCGATTATGATGAGACCTTCTAACCAATATCCATGCTAAAGTCCATAAGGAGACTCCTATCCATTGCAGCTTAGTATGAATATGAGATTTGGCAAATGGATGTCAAAGCAACCCTTTTTGAATGGTCGTCTTGAAGAAGACATCTATACAGTGCAATCAGACTGTTTCATTGGCAAAAATCAAGAGCATATGATATGCAAACTAAAGCAGTCCATGTATGGATTGAAGCAAGCATCATGCTCATGGAATATTAGGTTCAATGAAGCGCTTAAGTCTTGTGGTTTTGAGCAATTAGTTGATGAATTGTGAGTGTATGAATGACATCAAGAGAAAGTAGTGACTTTCTTAGTATTATATCTGGACGACATTATATTCATTAGGAATGATGTAGGTGTGTTATCAGCTGTAAAGATTTGGTTGTCAAGCTAGTTTGATATGAAGGATTTAGGAGAAGCTAGCTATATTCTTGGGATTAAGCTTTTGGGAGACCGTAAGAGTAGAATGTTGGACCTTTCTCAAGTCACCTATATTGACAAGATATTGTCAAGATATCTCATGAAGGACTCTAAGAAAGGGCTTTTACCTTTCAGGCATGGGGCCCTCTTTCTTTAGAGCAATGTCGTAAGACACCTCAAGAGGAGGAGCAGATGAGGAATGTTCCATATGCTTCAGCTGTGGGAAGCCTTATGTATGCCATATTGTGCACGAGACCAAATATTTGCTATGTTGTTGGTATGGTAAGCAGATATCAGTCTAACCCGGTTCCGATGCACTGGGTGGCAGTGAAGTATATTCTCAAGTACTTGAGAAGAACTAGAGATTATATGCTGATCTTTGAAAGTGACGAGCTGGTTCCAGTTGGCTATACTGATTCAGACTTCCAGTCAAATAGAGATGCCAGACATTTGATGTCTGGATATGTCTTTATCCTTAGAGGCGTAGCCATTAGTTAGAGGAGTGTCAAACAGTCTTGTATTGCTGACTCAACCATAGAAGCCAAGTATGTTGCAGCTTCAAAAGCTGCAAAGAAGGCATGTTGGCTTGGAAAGTTCCTGATGGATCTTGAGGTTGTTAGAGTTAGTCTAACACCAGTTACTGTCTTTTATGGAAACTTGGGTGAGATAGCGATCTTATAAAACAATAACCTTGTAGATCTTTTTTTACAAAGACTTTGACTCAGGAGACCTTTATGTAGATGGGATGGGTATAAAGCATATAGTAAATTGGATTTAGAACAAGTGGGAGATTATTAAAAATATTGTCATGAAAATCCAACTTTATCTTGTAAACGCTACTTTATTAACGAATGAAATGGAAGTTCCAGTTGTTTTCTCCTTAAATTTGTATAAGTGAGCATATATCTTGCATGTGATTTTCCTTTAAGTAACATCCATGAGATGGATGTAGTCTTCATATTACCTTTTACATGTTTGTTCTAAGCGGTTTATGAGATTAAGCTACATATAGACTTGGAGCAAATGGAATGAAAAGTTATTTGAAAAACTCATGGTTGGTGATAAGTCTAGACTACTTGTTTGCTAAGACTATACCGTGACGCCTTAGATGACCTGTCGTTGTCATGTGAATAGTGCTCTAGAAGTGCTATGTTGGTGTGTTCAATAAGATTAATACACTAAGGCTCCGTTTGTTTGGACGGAAAAGTACATTCTAGGGATTAGTTTTTCTTCGGAAAGGATTTTCTAAGGAAAATTTAAATCTGAATAAGGTTTTCTGTTGTTTGTTTCCAAGGAAAAGTTGATTCCGTATTATGCCTTTTTCTTGTACAGTTTAAAAGAAACATTTTTTTACTAACCATCTAACAACTTATTATAGGACAATATAAGCAGTAATATAACTTATATGAGAAGTAATAGAATTATAATATTAACTATCAAAGCTATATAAAACAGAAAAATTATCTCTTAAGTATTCTAAAATTTCAGCATTTATCACTTAAATACCTTGTCATTTTAATATATGCAATGAATTACCCCAAAACATGAAATTTCATCATCTAAGTATACCTTATATCAGAATCTGGTAAATTCTTAGTACAACTTATAAACTTTAGCACACTTAGGTGGTAACATTTTTGAACTTCAGGGTGTATCGTTGCATATTATTAAAACATCGGAGTATCTATATAATACAACAACAACAACAACAGTCCCAGTGCCTTGCGGCTCCCGCATCTAGGGGGGGTGATGTACGCAGCCTTACCCCTTCCGGCAGGAAAGGAGATTGTTTCCGGGGACCCCCAAATTTGAGTGGTTGAGTTCCTGCAGATAAACCATCAATTCATCAATCGTGCATAAGGGAGAAAAAAAAAAAAAGTAGGAAGGGAAGGAGAAGAAGAGGAAGAAGATCGATGTTTAAACTAGCCTAAGAGTGTTACACTACAGGTTATGCTCACCTACGGTACTTAGACCACCTGCCACTCCCCGCCCTACTCTACTCTAATTTGATGGTCCCTAAATGATAACTTCCCTATATCATATTATATAGCTATTGAATATGATGAAATTTGTTTTGTTGAAACACTGACATCGCAACATCTGGCTTTCATTTGATTACTCGGTCCAATTTTTATCTGTCCTTATGACTTTAGTGGTTTGTATTCCAATTCTGTTTATTTCAATTCAATTAAGATTCGCACAATGATTACCACAAAATTTTTTACTTCACTTGGAATCATGACTTCCCTCATTTTAAAAGGAATGTCATTTTCCTTCCAATGGCAAAAAACCTTTTCCGGCAGAAAGCTTTTCCCTCCAACAAATGCGCGACAAACAAGGGAAAAGTGGAAAATCTATGACTAGAATCTACTTTTCCATCCAAGCAAACGGAGCCTAAGTTGGACCATATAAGTTACTTGTTTCTAGACTACTATTGGAAGTTACGGATTCATGATGTACTATTTGAACGACGGCTCTAAATCCTGAGAGTATTTTGGACCTATGCATGGAATGTTAGTTACTTTGGTGTAGTATAAGTAAGGTTTTGAAACACGGCTGAAATGCTATTTGCATTGAGTAATTGCATAAAGTATGACAAGGATCAGGTATTCAATAGGGAATATATAGTCTTTTGCGAGATACAGATATCCCCTTAGTTGGTTTGCAGGTACTTGAATTAATTTAGAAACTTTGGCCAAAGTGTTCCAAGTGTTTGACATTTGAAATTTATACTGTAAATATGTTCAAGTATAAATGAATTATTCAGTAAAGGCTGAGTCGGTAACTAATGAAGAAACTGTAGGAAAAATAATGGTAGCAGTTGTAATTATTTTTTGTCATGGATGTCTGATAGAGAGGCTGTTGTTGTAAGATTAGTCTAATTGGGAACTATCGAATAAATGATTTAAGTCTAGAGTGTAATAAAATTTATTTAGTAGAATTAAATCCCATTAAATGGTAATTAAATTTTATCAAAAGATGATAATTAATTTAACCCATTTGGTTCTAAGTTTAAATTGTCCTTGAGGCTCCTGCTCAAGCTTCTATTTTCATTACCATTGGAAAAATATAAAAGAAATTCATGGGATGAGTACATTGAATTTTGCTAAACATTATTCATAAGATGAATAAAAATTAAAAATTATAAAATAAAATATTTTTTTTAAATTAAAAAATTAATAGGATGAATTTTTTATATATGGGAAACAAAAAAAGGGGAAAATGCATTTGTTGGGTTGGACCAATCACGGCACGACACGTGATAGGATGAGAGGCACGATCTGCGCCTCTCGACCCGGACAAACCACAACATGACATTATCCCGGCCAACGAACGATACAACATTGTTTTATATTGTTTTTTTTTTTTGTTTTTGTTTTTTTTTTTTTTACGCATCCCACATCGTTTTTATGGTGTTTTTGGGCTTCAATAGCCTACTATAAATAAGGGTACTGAAGTCAAGGTTTAGCATCTAATTAAAATAATTAAAAATATTTCTTAAATTATTGACTTTCGATGATCTAACAAAAGAGAAATTTTCTGTTGAAATTTTTTCTCTTAAGTTTGATATTTCGGAGCTCACACTCCGGGTATTTTCGAGGTAATTGCGTAGATGGCTTCTCAGTCTCAATATTTTTTTCTAGTATTATGGTTTTCTTTATTTGGAGAAATTCTAGATATTATTTTTTTCCTTTTTCTTTGAAGTTTTTCACTTTTTTTATTTATTTGCTTTGCTTTTTATTATGCTAGTTTTAGATTTATGTTATTATTATGAATGTATTTGAGTAGAACCCTATAAATTTAAATTAGGAATTTTAAATCAACTATATGTTTAAAATTAAGAATTTTAAACCCTTTCGCCAGGCAAATTTAATAAACTTAGGAAAAATATTTGAAATTCGTTCCAACATTCGGTAACCCAAATACATCTCGTAAGGTTTCGGGAATTAATTGACCAATCGACACGAAGAACCGATTGATCGACAGGCAACAATAGCTTATTGTTGACTGCCAATCGATTGGCAGCCTGCAGTAGGACTGTTGATCGATCGACCAACAATGTCGATCGATCGGGAGCCAACAATGGGACTGCCAATCAATCGACCGGCTAATACTCGCAGTGGACCCTAGGTCACACCGCGTGAATAAATATAAAGAGAGGACGCCCTTTTCACATCTTTTCCTCTTCTCTTCTCCTCATCTCCTTCCCCAAGCCACTATGAGCACAAGTGGTCGGCGTGCCAGGGGATCAAAGCACGGGATCAACGTCTACATCAATTGAGGGGTCCTCATTTCCAAGTTTTCCATCGTTTTTCTCTTAAATTTAATGATATATAAAACTCCCATTAAGGAGTAGACCCTTAGCTTAGGTATTAAGAATAGATAGTCATCCATATCCCATATTTGTATTATATTTTAGATATGATTTTATTATAATATTTTAGCACCCCTGTGGAGAATTTATTCATGTTACTTATTTTCTTTGGATATGCTTGTAACATGTTTAGGTTTCTAACTTATTAGCATTTGTCTACGAGCTTATAGCCTAAACCATAACATAACAGGTTTTCACGTGTAATCATGGTTGAAGTTGTACTCAATCCTAAACACAGTCTTTTATTAATATTGAGTTAGGAGCAAAAAAGAAATTACATAATGCTAATGAGATAATATATACTTCACTTAGGGTGATAAGATAGGTTATACTTTAGACTAGTTCATTATCCTAACTCCTAATTTAAATGTTAAAACCAAGGTTAGTCCTTGTAGCCTAAATCTCCTAAATCATTGTTATAAGTAAAACATAATTATGAGATATGAGTTAAACTACCCTGAATTCATTCCCTAAACTATCTTCAATTGAGTTGACAACCTTTTTCATTATTTTAATTGCATTATTTCCATTAATTGCTCACTTAGTCAACAACCAAAAATCGGGATCACTCTTTAATAACTAAATCAACTTTATATAATCAACTTCATATCGATTCCCTGAAGACACGACACCCGTATGCCAGACTAAGTTACAGCAATCTCGTACGTAGTTTTAAATCACTTTTAAAACTTGATCAATACCTAAATGATAAAATTTCTAAGTCTCAAAATACATACATTAAAAATTTATGACGCCTACAGAATAATAAACCAATCCTTGGATGCTAAATGATAAATTGCTCACAGAAATTCTAGTATACAGGACATTATTCATTGTCTTTAAGTGCTAAAATAGTTCATGTAGAACATGCGACGCCGAATGAAATTGGTGATGACTAATTGGAGATCACAGAACAATAAACAAGAAGTACCTGCACAATGACATAGTTTGCACGAAATAACCAAAAGCAATAAACTAAAGTCATCACAGCAAAGGATTTCTCCGCCAAATACTCCGACACAAATAAACACACACCAGCAAGTATCTTCTGCACACCTTTTAGACACTCATGATTTATACAGGAGGGGGTAAATATCATACCCATTGTTTGAACTATTACTTAAAATCAATACGACCCTCTTTCAGTTTCGTCAGACACGCCTGAAAGTATCATTTTGCATAATTTGGACACTATTCCAACACCATCCAATGTTTTAACTCTGTCAACCACCAAAATTGTGTGCGCATCATGTGACAATGATATCAAGAGTTTAATTTAAACAAATAAGTGATGTGCACATGATTTTAGTTGCCAAAAGAAGCTAAAAATTGTGGACAGAGTCACAATATGAGATCTAATTGATACAAACTGACAGTTAACATTGAGCGATTCATTGATAAAACTGAAACTTGAGGGATCACTTTATTTCAAATGATAATAGTTCAAGGAGTTTCTATATTATTCACCCTTAAGGAAAAAAAACAAAAAACAAAAAACAAAAAACAAAAGGCAATTACATTATATATACCTTATGCACATTGTCTGTCACTACCCACCCAGCATCCATGAGCACCAATGTCAACTAGGTCGAACCAGGTCCAGCCTTTGTGGGTGAACTTATAGGCGCCTTTGCAGCGGCAACACCCTTCGCAGGGGTGGCACCACTAGCCGGTCCACCTGCTTTAGGGTCTTTTCCTGCTTCCGCTGGTGGGGGTTTAGGCTTCATATGAGGGGGTGGGTTGTGTTTGAGCTTAACGAGTACTTGGCGCATCCTTGACATGTCGGTCGGCTTGCCGGGTTTGGGTCCCTGAAGGACAACAATGGAAGCCTTCTTGTCCTTGTCTTTCTTGCCTCTCTTCTCAATGGTTGGCACTTCATGTGGGATGAGTTCAGATATTGCCTTCCAATACTGCTTGTCTGCTTCAGCATGGAACATCTCCTGGCCGGCAAGGGCCATCTATGACAGAAACATGAAATGGACAAAAGTGATATAGCAATGCTTTAAGAGATTTGACATCACAATATCAAAATAGAATGTAAAAAGACTGACATTTAAGAATGTAAATAGAAAGCAATCAGAAGCCACCCACTTTGTCTGATCGTTTACAAGACTACAAAAATAAAGATCAAACTATCGCCCAGTATTTTGCTTCTTTATAGTAAAATTATAGATATTGAAATGGAAGCAACCAATTAACGTATAAAACCAAAATTACTAACGAGTAGGTTCAAAGAAGAAGAAAGGCTAAGTTGAATTTCTTAGGCCATGATGGAGGCTAGACTATATATATGATGAGATTATTCGTTTTTCTTAAGGACCCCACATTTGAGCCAACTCCACCCAATGCCAGTTAGTTTTAAGATGGAACCTCATGTGTGTGCCAAACTCCATGGGCTGGGCCTATAGTCCGATGAAATTTAATAGTTTCCATTGACTCACATTCTTGTTGGTATGTAATATTGAGATGGCTAATGATGCCTTAGTTTAGTAGTAAAGCTACCAAGGTTCAGACCAAGGACAAGCAATCCTGAGTTTGAATTCCCCCTACCTTACTTAACCAAATAATCGCTCTTACATAATGTAACAACCATTAATAGCACAGTGATTTTTCTGTCTTTTTTGGCGTTTTTCAGTAGTTTTTGAGCCTCTTAAGGCTATATAACTATAGGAGGAGAGAGAGATTGGGGGGGGGGGGGGGGGGGGGGGGGGGGGGCCGCGCATACGCTTGTATCTTATGCGTTCAATTAGATTACAATAAGAATTTTGATTGTTTTAATTCAGTTCTACCTCTTCTCCCTCTTTCCCCCTTCTTTTCCATTCCTCTCTCTCTCTCTTCCCCTCTCTCCCAAATTCTCCTCATGCCTCTTTCCCCCTTCTTTTCCATTCCTCTCTCTCTCTCTCTTCCCCTCTCTCCCAAATTCTCCTCATGTTACAGCCCAAGTGAGGTTCCATCTCAAAACCAATTCGCAATGAGTAGAGTAGCACATGTAGTACATAACTTGGTATCATTCCCTTGTATTTTTTGATGTGGGATTGTTTTGTACTGTAACAAACTACCATCTGCAACCGTTGTCCTCAACAGTTTCACTCCGAGCAAGTAGCCCTTTTCTCCTGTAGAAAGCTCTATTCTACTCTAGGTAGCCCTTTCCAAAACTTAGGACCATTACATGTGGCTTGTCAAGCACGGCCATCGAGCAAGGTCCATCCGATTCTAGACCGAGCAAAACTCCATAGCAAGGTCCATCCCATACCAAACCCAGCTCCTTGGAATTGATCCGAGAATCGACAGCTCTGATACCATTGTTACAGCCCAAGTGAGGTACCATCCCAAAAACCAATTAGCAATGGGTGGAATAGCCCACTTGGTATATAACTTGGTTTCATTCCCTTGTATTCTTCGATGTGGGACTGTTTTGTACTGTCACGTCTCAATTTCTGTAGAACTCCAATCCCATCGTGTTTGGGTTGTGACAGCTATTGGGTAGGGGATGTGGGGTGGGGTGGGATGGAGTAGGGTTAGGAGTGTAAACGAACCAAACATTCGATGAACTATTCATATTTGAAATTAATTAGGGCCCGTTTGTGTTTGTTATGGGGGCTCAATAAGTTGGAACAAGTGGTTGAACGGCTCATTAACATTCGCGAACAGTTCGATAAGGTTTCGATAAGAGCTCGTTAAAAGCTCATCAAAGGCTTGTTAAATGCTCGTTAAGGGCTTGTTAAGAGCTTGTTAACAGTCAGTATTAGCTCAAATTTTGTTTGATAATGCAAGACAACAATCAACTCGGCAACGAGGTCGACTCGATAGCTAGCTCAACTCGATCATGAGCTCGATTCAGCTTGATTAGGCTAACAAGTCGAGCCGAATATTGAACATACTAAAATCTTACCAAATCTAGCTTAAACCAAGGTTCAAAAGCTAGAGAAGAGCTCGACTCAAACTCGAGCTCGATAACCCTTATCTAGCTCGAACAAGGGGTGCTCGGCTTAACTCGGCTCATTTACACCCCAAGATAGGGTGGCAGCCAATGAGGTGGGTGAAAGTGGGGTGAACTCTTTTTGGACCATATTATTAAGAGAAGGAATGCACAAAGAGCTAAAGACAAAATGTCATCAAAAATACAACCACGCAACATCAAGAAACCAAGAGCTAATAGCATAAATTATTCCAATCCATCTGCAAATCAAGTAAGGCCATATCAACAAAGCCCCCAAAGCTCTCTACAAATTAGCTAAGCCTATGTTAGCGAACCCTCAAAGATCTTAGACTAAAGAGCTCCTAAAACACAACATTTCCCATAGGAAATTAGATGAGGTATATTGGTTTTTAAAAATCCTAACATTTCTTTCTAGCTAAATACACCAAAGAATCACAATCTCGGGCGAGGAGAATAACATTAAGACGTCTTTCCTCTTTCTTATGCCGTGGAATTTCATCAAAAGAATACTCCCAGCAGATCTTGCTAACCTACATATGGCCAAAAAGAGAGAAAAGCTTACACCATAAATCTTAAGCCACCGCACATAGCAAAAGTAAAGGATTCTACATCTCCCCACTCTAGAAGCACATTACACAAATACCTGGAGACATAGCCTCAAAAGGTTTCCATTTCTACAGGCAGAGTATTAAGCTTGTTAAGAAGTAAAGAACACATAAAAACCTTGACTCTAAAAGGCGCCTCAGCTTTGCAAACGTAAACACACGTAGGAAAATTTGGAAAACGATTTCGCAATGGAAGATGTTAGAAAAAAGAAATGATTCAATAATAAGGATGCAGGACTCATCCATCGCCGAACTCCTCTTATTAGGAAGCAAAGACAAGCGTACTTGATCCAAAATGTGGTTTAACCGTGTGACGTCAAGCAATTCTATGATAGTAAGATCCCTAAGAAGGTGCAGGTTCCAAGATATATCGATTCACCCTGCTGATTTGTGAAGAAAGTAGCTTGGGCACCATGAACAATGGATAATCTATATAAATGTAAAACTGATGAGTGAAAACAATTTCCCCAACTCATGTGTCTTCCTAAAATTGAATACGGTCACATGACCCAACCATAAGTCAAATGTGGGAAAGGAAAGAAGGATAAAGGTGTGACATAAACTTCCAAGGTAGAAATGACACACTGCATTTGACCCTTTCTATTACAGAATGTACTTGCTATTGATTACCATGTGCCAAAGGGAATCAAATTCCCTAGGGAATCGTCAAAACCATTTACCTAGGAGAGATGTTCTCAGACACCAAATTGCCAGTAACCTATCCTCCATGGTTGTACAACCTACAATGTCCTAGCTATCTAAATGATCTCAATAATTCTCCTCTACTCCTGACCTAAAGAAAATCTCTCATAATCTACTTGATATAATTTTCAACTAGCATACGAATCCTAAAGAGGGACAAGTAGTATATGGGAATATGGCAAAGACGGGATTGGACAAGGGTAAGACGACCCCTTAAAGAAAAGAATGCATGTTTCTACACATCCAATCCCTTTGCAACTTTTCTGATCACAGGCTCCTCAAAACTAGAAGACCTAGGATTACCACCTCAAGGTACTCTAAGGCCAGTCAGCGACAAATGATGCACCACACAACCTGGCAACGAAGAGTATGCGAGTAAGATCGAGTCATCTAATTTAAACCCAAGCCCCAGACCCTGCCTCGATGGGAGCCCTTGTGGCACTGGGACGGTTGATGCTGCTGTTGTTGTTGTACTAGACTTTGCCAAGTTGATTTTAAGACTTAAAACCCCCTAAATTATCCTCCAAGAAAATAAAGTATCATCCACAAATTGTAAGTGGCACACAGACAGAGACCCACATCGATCCTTTGAAACAAATTATGCTCCTGGCCTTGAGACAACATATGACTCGAAACATCGACAACAAGAGTGAATTTTATAGGCGTTTATAAAATTAAGCATTAACAAAATTCCCTTCCTCCCTGACTTGGCCGAATCATCCATAACCTCATTAGCTAAAGAGGAGTCCAAAATTTGTGTGCACCGTATAAAAGTCAATTGGAATTTAGAAATTGCAGTCTCCAAAACCTCGCTCAACCTAACAAACAACATCTTGGTGAGAATCTTATAAACACTAGTAGCAAGGCTAATGAGCCTAAAATCTCCCACTTCAATAAAAGGATCTTCTTTGGAAACAAGTGTAATAAAGTGGAGTATATACTCTTATGGAGGAAATCAGTCGCGAAATACTCTGTGAAAACACTCATGAGGTAATCTTCAACATTCCCCCAACAATGATGATGAAAAGCCCTAGAAAAAACCATCATGACCTGGGGCCTTATCAGTAGCCCTAAGAAAAACAACTCATTTCACCTCGTCTTCACACAGCCACTCTAACCTCGCCCAGAATCAAATATAGGACACTGCTCTATTCCATCAATCGAAGGTTTAGAGATCATTTCCTCAGCAAACAATGTTCGATAAAACAAGGTAATTTCTTGAACCATTAGACTAGGGCTCATGATAACTTTCCCCTCCTCCAAATTCTCATTCCCTAATGAGAATTCATCAAACCCTTCCTTATACCATACAATAAAAAAAACCTTGAACTAGTATCTCTTTCTTTGACCCATTGAGACTTATCCTTTGTCGACGCCTAACCTCCTGCCTCGTAGAAATCTCCAAATTCTCCTTTTGTAAGTCTATTCTCTTTCAAAGGAGATCTTCAAGCACCCCCACCCTGTGACCTATCTATCAGATCAATCTCCAAGAGTAACTCTTTAAGCTTAACCCTCGTGTCTCCGGATAAGGTTTTATTCCACCCCCTCAAACTCTTATTACAACCAAAGTTTTTGCATGAAGATAAAACCCGTCCACCTCCAAACCTGGAACTCATTCCATCATTCTTCTAAGTTAAGAAAATCAGGATGTGAAAGCCACATATTCTCAAAACATTAAGGGGACGAACCCTAAGAGACCTAATTCAACCGAATAACAAGCAAAAAATTATCAAAAGAGGGTCTAGCTATGGTTTTTTGACAAAGGTCAAGAAAAAGATCCTCTCACTCATTCGTCCACAAAAAACGATCAGTACGACTTACCACCATCCTACTCCCTGACACGGGCCAGATATAGTGGGTGTTCTCTAACGGCAAATCTCTAAGATTATACTCGCTAATAAATTCACCAAATCTCCACATGTGAACAGTAGACAAGATAACATGGTACCTTTCATGAAGGAAATAATTAACACTGAAATCCCCAGCTACATCCAAACTGCAAAGGCCATAAAGTGCAACAATTCAAAGCGACTCTCTCGCTAAACCAATTATGGCCATACGCTGAAAGCGGCCGTTTTTCTTATATTTTCAAAATTAATTATGCTTGGATTGACATTTTTATTCTTTACAAAATTATGAGTATATTTTGCTTTTTTAGGTGTATGCCAGCGAAAGGTAAGGAGCACTTCTAATTATGCCTAACTTCAAGGTACTTGTGCAGAATTTATGCTAAGAATCTCCACTTTGATTTTTTTTTTTTTTTTCACCCTACTTAAATACCACTAGTGAATTTCCAACCTCAAATCAGGTGATGTTTTGGAAACTTATTCTCCAAATCCACCTTTTTTTTTTATTAGGTAGAGGCAATGACTTGAGTTTAGGACCGTTTAGTCCTAAAGCCTCAAACCTCATATTTTCATCATGAACCAAGACCTCATTGGTTCCAAATCCATTATTTCTGCACAATGGAACCCAATCAGCTCTGACCTGCTGGAAAACAATATTTCTTCCCACTTGTTAAAATGGTAACGTTCCTCAAAGTTGTTGATTGAATAATGCCATAGTATATTTGAAGCAAAATGGAAAATTTTGTCCTACAACTAAACAAGAGAAGAACTTTGTATGCAAAGAATCAGAAATGTTACTAGTTAAAACCTGGTGAACTTTGATTAAGCAGTATCTTACCTTTTCCTTCTCTCTATTTGAGGCCTTCCTATTCTCGATAGCCACGTGGCGCTTCTTGTGGAACTCTTTCTTGAACTCTTCAGCCTGTGCAATGATTTCTTTCACCATTTCTTTCTCCTCCTTCTCCTTCTCTGCCAGCCTAATCGCATTCAATCTGCACTTGCAAACATGTTTCAAACATTAAGTTACAACACCACACCAGAATCCTGATAATCCTGACATATTTCTAGAAATGCACTTCAACATATAACTATAATGAACAAATACCATGCAAAGCCTTCGTAACTATTGCTTGGAATAAAAATGACTGCCTCAACATTCAATTTGATCAAACATTCTCAACTATAAAATCTGTCCCTATATGCTTACATTTATAGGCCTCCGTGTACTGTCCCTCCCCAAATGGTGCTCACAGAAAGCCACAATGTCAAAATTTTGAACATAAAGAAAAGGAAAAAGATAAAGTAACTATTAAAAGCTAATTCATAAAGACACTAAAAGCATCAAAACTATAAAAGTATTTCTAGTTGTTTCTAAATTCGTAATTGCATTCATAATATAAATTCTAATTTAATTTATGACGACATTACTAACCATAGGTCATAAATATTGTGCATGAATTAAGAGATACATAGTATGCACGTATATTATTCGGTTTTATGCATGAAAATTTCAATCAAAAGTTCGTTAACTCATGAGAAAATATATGTAGGTATATTAATGTCCCAAACAACTCATTCTTTTAAAGTACCAACAGAGTGCGGAAAAATATAATTCTATCAATTTGACTTTTGTTTGATGACTTTAACCACAATAGTTGCAGGAAGCACAACAAGTGGTAAAGGATAAAGTATCATCAATAACTTGAGAGTTGAAATGACAAATTAAGCAAAGCATGGACCATAGATACTTAACATAACTGTAAGTATAATTATTTTCAATTAAAAAAAAGCAACATAACCAGTGCCCCAAGGGCTTCCGCTTAAGCAGGGGGTTTTTTTTTTTTTTTTGGGGGGGGGGGGGATGATGTATGCAGCCTTCCCCCTTCAGGGTATTACCCCTAAAGAGAGGCTGTTTCCGAGTGCCCCCAACCTAAAGGTGAGGACTTCCCAGGAGGTCACCATCCTGGTACTGCTCTTGCCCAAGCACGCTTAACTTCGGAGTTCTGATGGGATCCGGTGACAGCGTGTTGGTACCCTCTTCGGTATAATTATTTTCAATTAATCAATTGTTTTCAGGAAAAATACAGATATGTTTTATAAGACGTATGTTATACGAATAACATAAAAAAAACACGTATATTATTGTACTATTGACAATTCTCATAGATTCCGTTTTAAATAGGAAAATACATATACATGTTCAATATACATATTATACGCATGTTTTACTAACACAATTACTAACTTTGATTTCTAAATTCAAAATAAAAAAAATAATCAAATGCCAACAGTGGTAATATGTAAAATATTCATTCGTGTCTATTTATCCCAATTGTAAGTTAGCCCACTACTAATACTAAAATCCCCAATTTTCGAGACACAAATAATATGCTCTATATTTCAGTGAATATCCCTTCTCATAATTTTTCTACCACAATCAAACTAATACAAGCTATAATTGCCAATATAGAAAAACAATTTAAGGAAAACCACAGTACAGCAAAATTTTGAAAAAATATAAATATCTCTAAATAAAATAGAAAATTAAAAATCCAAAGGTCAAACCAGGCAGCTAAGCCATCTAATTTTCAAAACTTCAAATTGCATGATACCAACAATGATCATTCATATTCATCACATAGAAAGGACAAATAGCAAACTAAAATTACAAAGGAAGAACTAGGTGGCTTATGATTCAAGTTTTGAAGAACAAAATCGCATTATGTCAACCACATTCATTTATATCACAATAGTGAGGCATAACTGATGCAGCACAATTTTAATTAATTTAGTTTTTTATCTTATCTTATATTTAGGAGATTAATTTTCTATTAGATTTGTGATTTATCTTATTAGTTTTTTATTAGGATTATGATTTATCTTATCTAGTATTCTTTTAGGGCTTCTCTCCTCTTCTCTCTCTCTCCTCTCTAAGCGCAAGTACAAACGGGCCTCTGACCCCTTCGACGCCGCCACACCTCCGCTCCGGTGACGCCACTAAGACAGTGGCACCGCACCGCCAACCCACGCGACACCGCCACCACCACCGAGCACACCCCTCGACCGCCATCACCTCCACCTTCCTCCCCTACCACCACCACCACCTCCACCTTCCTTCCCTACCATCACCTCCACCTTCCTCCCCAGCCACCGCCATCACCTCCCCTCCCTCAAGCACACCCCGGACACCACCACCACTCTCCCTGTTCACCACACACCCCCAAACCACCACCGCCGCCGCCCCCTTCCCTAGCTCGAACTAACCATCACCCACCTCCACAACCACCACCCCCCACCACCACCACCCCCCCCCCACCAGCCGCCACCACCACCGCCGCCGCCGCCACCGTCCACCCAAAACCAAACCTAAGCTTAAACTCAAACTACACCCATCTAACCTAGACCTCAACCCTAACCTCACCCAATCTAGGCTAACCTGAAACCGACCGATCCTAACCCAAAGCCTAACCCAAACAAAAACCCACCTTCGCAGCCAGCAGCCAGCAGCCAGCAGCCCACAGCCACAAGCGGGCCCAGGTAAGTATTAGACGGGTCATACACTCGACTAAGCACATGCACTAGGTTTGATCTATCCTTTATTACTGCAGGGTAGTTTTTGCGTATTTAATAATTGTTGTGGATATCATTATTTTGTGTGCTCACTATTCCTCTTTACTATGAACTACATGGATTTTGATTGTTATTTGAGTATTATTGACTGTGGTTTATTATCTTGCTTTTGCGGTCGTAACTACATGCCTAGGGGTTGTGATATGCTATATGTTTCTATATTGTCGTGCTAGTGATAGTGACAGTTAGTGGATGAACGATACTAGTTATGGAACTCAAAACTTGAGGCTATCTTCAAATGGGGTGGGGAGGGGGAGGACGAAGCAAAAGGGGGAGGGGGGGGATGAAGCAAAAGGAGATGGGAAGCTTGCGACTGGGGACACTAAATGTTGGAACTTTAACAAAGGAGAGCATCGAGGTCGCCCAAATGATGATGAAGAGAAGGATCAACATCCTTTGTTTGTTGGGTTGGCACGAAAGCTAGAGATGTGTTGGGATATAAGTTGTGGTATGCAGGCAAGGTCAGAGGCAGGAATGGAGTTGGCATCATTGTGGATAGCAGTCTCAAGGATAAAGTAGTCGGGGTGTCAAGGAATGGCGATAGGATCATACCATCAAGATGGTCCTTGAAGGGGAGATATGGAACGTTATCAGTGCTTACGCACCTCAGACTAGACTAACGGAGCATAAGAAGGCCACATTTTGGAAGGATTTAGACACGATGACACAAGGCATACCCCAAACCAAACAAGTGGTGATTGGCGGTTATTTCAACGAGCACGTTGACACGACCGAGGATGGCTACGCATCATACCATGGAGGACTTGGTTTTGGAACTAGGAATGCAGAGGGCAAGGCGCTCCTAGACTTTGCGGTCACTTACGAGCTAACAATTGCCAACACCTTCTTCAGAAAGCATAATGAGCATATCATCACATATCAAAGTGGTGAGACAAGGACCCAGATTGATGACATACTATTAAGGAGAAGGGTACAAAGGGGTTGCAGGGTCTGCAAGGTTATCCTAGGGGATGACCTTTCGACACAACATAGGAGCTGATGTAAAGGCCAAGAAGAGGGCCAAAAGAATTAGGAAACCCATGAAGACACATATTCGCTAAAGGGATTTGAAGGGGGAAAAAATATAGAGTCTATAAGGAAAGAGCGGAGTCAGAGCTTGAGTGGGACCTGGAGGAAGATCGATAGAGATTCTAGGAATACTTTAAAATATTATTCTTGCAGAAATAGGAATTTTTGGATAGATTTTTATTTTATTTAGGATTTGCTTTATCTAGAATGTTTTATTGTTTTATTATCTTATTAGGATAATTATTTTATCAGATTAGGAGTCCTTTATTTATTTGGATAGTCGTTTATCAAGACTAGGAGTCTTATCGAGTTTCTATTTCTATAAATACCGTTGTAGTCCATGCTAATTGGCACTTCAAATCAATAATAATACTTATATTTCTATTTTACGTAAGCACAAGGCTATTTGGTGGGAGGGCACAGGGCTGCTCTACCCGTTTTTTCTCTCCTTTCTTTTCGTTCTCCATCAAATTGGTATCAGAGCAAGTTTCGATTCAGCGTTTCCCTAGTTTTCCGTCAAATTGTCATTTGCCATCCGAAAAACAAAAAGCAAAAAAAATAAAATAAAAATGAAAATTCATATTCTCATCATCGACCACCCAAAACTGCCGCACCCTAAAACTGGGAAAACAACCTACCCAATTGAAACCCTAACCTCAAAAAACCCTAAATTCCAGACCTTCACACCTTGGCTTTGCATTCTCTAGCTTTGCTTAGCCTGCTGAGATCAAGTTTCTCTAGGTTGCTACCGTCCGTGGTTTGTGGCCGCTATTCGCTACCACCAATCTCCTAGTGTCCGCGTCCACCAATCGCCAATTGCATCCATTTGATTTTCTGGGCTTCTCCAGGAACTTCGGGCCTTCAGAGGAGTCAATACGTTGGACCCTACATTGCCTCAATTCACATACGACCCTTGTAGAAAATTGGTAGCACTCTTTATACCTTATAACGTGTCAATTCCTTTTATTTGAATATAGGACTTTTAGTATATTTTAGTTGGCAAGTTAATTAATTTGTTTTTTTTTTATATAATTAAAAAAAATATAGTATAATTATCCTCTACTTGAAAATATTTCTTGTGTGTTTCTACAACTATTTTATAACTTGATTTACTTGCGTTGTTAACTCTAATATCAGCATTAAAAAATAATAATAATAATAATAATAACTCTTTTATAATCGATGCCCGTGACCACTAGGAGGATAACAATGGATCAAAGGGTAGCGAGTGTTGAACAAACTGTGGAGTCCATGAGACAAACAATAGAGAAACTACAGGCCGACCATAACCCATTAGAAAAGGTGTCTAGAGATGGCTTAGCTTACGTTCAACAAAGGTCCCAACATTTAGAACAAACAATTCAAACCCTAGAAACCAATCATGCTAAATTACAGGGTGTGTTGGAATCACAAGTACCCCAGCACAATGGTAGCAACTTAGGTGCTAGCATCCCTCATATTCCTCCAGCTCCTAATGCTGCCACGTCTGTCCAGAATCAACCTGACCCTTGTTCTGACCATAGACCCCTGGCTCTTGAGAGAGCCCCTCGAGACCCTAATTTTTCATGAAACCAAAACTGTCGGAGCCCTAGGCACTACCATGAGAATGGCCTGAATAATCAAGAAGAGGATGATGATTTTCACCCAGATGATGAGTATCTACCACGTGATAGAAATCGAGATAGATGCCCTAGATACCCTCCAGTTAGAACCTACCATGATAACCATCGATATGGCCCTCTTGATGACCCATTTGACATAACTAGGAAAGTCAAAGTTGATGTTCCAGATTTCGACGGGACTCCTGATCCCACTACTTTCCTAGATTGGTTAGAATGCCTAGAGGATTATTTTGATTTCTATGGTATGACATACATCAAGTTCGTTTAACTAAAATGAAACTCATAGGGTCAGCAAAGAAGTATTGGTATAGTGTTCAGGATGACTTAGAATATCGTGGTGAACCACCTATCACTCTATGGGCTGAAATGAAACAAAAGCTAAAAGAGAAATATCTTCCCACCATTCATAAAAAACAATTGTTTGATGACTGGTTAAATTAGAGACAAACTAACTTTGGTGTGACTGAGTATTACAATCGATTTGAGTTGAAACTTAGATGTGGGATACGAGAAAGTCCACGGATGACAGCCACGAAATTCTTAAATGGCCTTAAGCCCCACCTCCAAGAGGAGGTAAGCTTATACTCACCTGAAACCCTGAATGACGCTTACCATAAGGCCTTAGAGGCTGATAGATACTTGAAAATCTCTAGTTCGGGTAGAGTTACCTCCACGCTTGGGGATTCTAGTCATGCTAGATTTGGACCCAGCCAAAAGCCTACCTTAGCATCTCACACTCAAGGTCATAGCCAAGGTCAAGTAGTAAGCTCGGGTGGTGTCAAGTCAACTCCTTCCCACTCCACTGCTTCTGGCATTGTTTGTTTTAGATGTCAGGAAAAAGGTCATACTGCTTCTCATTGTCCACATCGCGCCTTAGCAATAGGTTATGAGGATTCTATAGACCCTGAGCAATTAGATGAAATTGTAGAGCCTTTAAACCTTCAAATGAGGAGATTGCTCATGGTAAGCTGGAAGCACACGAAGGTTTGAGGGGAGTGTTAAATGTCATGAGATGTGTCATTTCGTCTCCTGTTGGTCTAGACACTTGCAAGAGGACTAGTATAATCGAGACCTTTGTGAAATGTGGGGATAAAACGTGTCGACTTGTTATCGATGGGGGAAGTTCCATGAACGTTATATCCGAGTCCTTTGTCAAGAGGCTCAATCTTAAGACTGAAAAACATCCTACGCCCTTTAGGGTGTCTTGGGTTAACAAAACCTCTTTACCAATCTCCCATAGATGCCATCTTCCCCTTTCATTAGGCAAGTACTATGACAAAATTTGGTGCGATGTTTTGCCGATGGATGTAGCTTATGTGCTTTTAGAACATCCTTGGATTTATGATGTTGATGCTACCAACTTTGGGCATGAGAACACTTATGTATTCAAACATGACGGACATAGAATTATCTTAAAACCTGCTAGGCACACTAATCCTATGAAAGAAAGTCTAACAAAAGTAACTTCCCTTCTAGGTCTTCCAACCCTTCAAGTTCTAGAATTCAACTCTTAAGCCTAAGGGATTGTGAAAAAGAAGGTAAGAAGTTAGGATCCTTGATTGCTTTGGTGTCCAGAACTGAACCTAAGTTTCCATCCATGTCTCCTTTCGCTTCCTCCCTTGCACTTGGCAACTTATTAGAAGAATTTAAGGACATTGCTCCCGAGGATTTGCCTGCTGAACTACCCCCTCCTAGGGAAATCCAACATGCTACAGATTTTATTCCTGGCTCTCTGCAGCCTAACTTGCCATATTATAGGATGAATCCTCAAGAGAGAGAGGAACTGAATAGGTAAGTACAAGGCCTTCCAGAAAAGGGATTTGTTAGGCATAGTCTTAGCCCTTGTGCTGTTCCGGCCCTTCTAACCCCAAAGAAAGACGGATCTTGGAGAATGTGTGTTGATAGTCGCGCCATTAACAAAATCACTGTCAAGTATCGGTTTCCCATACCTAGACTTGATGATCAAATTTCTGGTTCTATGTGGTTCTCCAAGATTGATTTGCGTAGTGGATATCACAATATTAGGGTTCGTCCAGGCGATGAGTGGAAAACAGCTTTTAAAACTCAGGATGGATTGTTTGAGTGGCTAGTCATGCCCTTTGGGTTAACCAATGCCCCTAGCACCTTCATGAAAGTGATGACTCACATTTTTCGAGCTTTCATTGGAAAATTTTTGGTTGTCTACTTTGATGACATTAATTTTTAGTCGCCCTTCGTATAAGCATTTAGAGCATTTAAGGTTAGTCTTTGAGACTCTTAGAACACACAAGTTATTTGCTAACCTCAAAAAATGTTCCTTCATGCAACCTCAAGTGATTTTTTTAGGCTTCACTGTTTCCGCCGAGGGAATTTCTGTTGACCCTGATAAGATTAGAGCAATAGTAGATTGGCCTGAGCCAACAACCCTTTTTGAGGCTCGGAGTTTTCATGGGTTAGTGTCTTTTTATAGGCGATTCACTAAGGACTTTAGTTCCCTTATGGCTCCCATCACTGATTGTTTACAAAAGGGTGAGTTTAAATGGCCAAAAAGTGCTAGCAATGCCTTTAGGATAATCAAGGAGAAAACAACTAAAGCTCCAGTTTTAGGTCACCCTGATTTTAGTAAAGTATTTGAGGTAGCTTGTAATGCCACGAAGGTCGGCATCGGAGGAGTACTAAGTCAAGAAGGACACCCCATTGCTTTTTTTAGTGAGAAGCTAAATGAATCAAGGAGAACGAAATATTCCACTTATGAGAAGGAATTTTATGCTATAGTACGTAGTCTCCAACATTGGCGTTACCTAAGAAATTCATTCTTTGGACCGACCATGATGCTTTTAAGTTTATTAATCAACAAAGAGCGTTAAGGGAAAAACATGCTTTATGGGATGAACTCCTTCAAGACTTCACTTTGTTCTCAAACATCGTTCTAGTACTGACAACAAAGTTGTTGATGCCCTTAGTCGTGTCACGTATCTTTTACACCAATGGCGCACTAGTGTCGTAGGATTCGACCAGATCAAGGATGCTTATTCCTCTTGTCTAGATTTTGGTAACATTTATGATGAGGTTGTTAACGACAATCTGAGGGCTATTTGTTTCCAGGCTCGAGATTGTGCATTCCACGTACTTCCCTTTGCGATTTCTTAATTTGGGACTTACATGATGGGGGGCTTGCTGGACACCTAGGTCGTGACTAGAATATTTTGTTAGTTACCAATCGGTTCTTTTGGCCATCTTTACGGAAAGATGTTACTTGCATCATTTCTCAATGTCGTACCTGCCACCTCAGCAAGACACGGAAACAACACACTGGTTTATACACCCCTTCACCAATTCCCCATGAGCCATGGAAAGAACTTAGTATGGACTTTGTCTTAGGTTTGCCACAAACTGCTAGGGGTCATGATTCCGTTCTTATAGTGGTGGATATGTTTCCAAAGATGGCCCATTTTTTACCTTGCTCCAAAACTTTTGATGCCTCCCATGTGGCTAGGCTTTTTTTTAAGGAGATTGTTCGACTTCATGGATTACCTTCATCTATTGTGTCTGATAGGGATGTTAAATTTGTAAGTCATTTTTGGTGAACTTTATGGAAGTTGTTTGGAACACACCTCAAATTTTCAGCAGCCTTTCATTCGCAAACTGACTATCAAACCGAAATGGTTAATCAAACCTTAGGTAATTTGTTTAGGGGTCTTGCTGGGGAAAAGCCTTGCACTTGGGATTTAGTCTTGCCCGCCGCAGAATTTGCTTACAATAATTCGACCTCGAAGTCCACAGGCAATAGAAGACTAATCATCGGGTACGGCTTGCTTCCCTTGACTAATCATCGTCTTCCTAAGTTCTTGAAGTTCTTCCAAAATAGAAGACTGAGACTCCTTAATATTTACTGAAAATTGCTCGAGACTCTCATCAACTTGACTGTACCTTGAAACAAGTTCAACTACTTGGTGTTGTAACTGGACAAAATCATCGTTTTCACCATGGTTGGAATATGAGAAGTTAGGGTTCGAGTAGGGTTTAGGTCGAATTAGAGTTCGAATTTGGGGAATCTCAAACTAGGGTTTTCGATTTAGGGTTCAATTGGTTGGTGGGTTGTTCGAATTTGGGAATTTCAAACTAGGTTTCCGATTTGGGGTTTGAATGGTTGGTGGGTGGTTCGAATTTTGGGAATTTTGAACTACGGTGTTCGATTTAGGGTTTTAAGATGGGGCAAAGTATACATTTTTGGGTTTGGTAGAGAAATCAAAGGCAAATTGAGGGTTTTAGTCTCAGTTCAAAGCTAGTTTGGTGGTTAAGGTTTTCAAAGTCTAGGGTTAGGGTTTTTTGAGATTAGGGTTTTGGAAGTTGGATTTGCTTGGGGGTTAGGGTTTTGTGCGCAAAGAGGCTGTGGCGTTTAGTGGGTGGTGGTGATGGGGTTCGACGTTGGGGCAGCGGGTTGTGGCTACAGTGGTGGTGTGGCAGGGCTAGGGTTTTCAACAAATTGTTTTTTCTTTTTTTGGTTTTGTTTTGGGTGGCTAGGGTTTTCTTTGGAAATGTCAATTGTAGTAAAAGGATAGGTACCACTACACCATGGCAGTGGCGGGGAAAAGATACTATTCAGCAATAGTATCGTGCACAAGTGGCAGCACTAGGCAGCAGCTACGGCGGCTCTGCAGCAATGGTCCAGAACAAGAGCTCTGATATCAAATTGATGAGGCGTTGAGTATTCACCCAAAAAACCTAGCCCAAGCTGCGAACACCTCTGTCTCCTCATCACTACTCCGGACCACCACTGTTTCGTCACCTCCATCAACAAAACACAACCACCATCGTTTTTCCTACAAAACCTTAACATATATTCAAACCTAGCTTCGAAACCCTAGGCTCAAAACTAGCTGAAACCCTAAGCCCACAAATTACCTTTGATTCATCCTTCAAACCACAAATCGAATCTATGCCCCTCCTCAAAACCCCAAATTCGAACCCTAATTCGACCTAAACCCTAAACCACCTCACAGTCAAAACCTAAATCGAAAACCTAATTCGAAATCCCCACATTGAACCTTAATTCTACCCTTATACGTCCAAGCCCTAGTTTGATTTGATTTTTGTCAACTTCTCTATGTCCTTGTGTCCACTATATCCCATCACATTCAATTATTTTTCAACCTCAGGGTTAGATTATTTTGAAACAAATAAGCATGGGCCATATGTCAAGGGTAACTCTTCACATCCCTATCATGGGTGGGAATTTGTTTGGCATCTAGTTTTCTTCATGATGTATGCTATACCCAATGCCTAGATTTAGATAGATCTGATATTTTATTAGATTTGGATAGATTAATTGATAGGACTAGATTAGAATATATCTTTTTAGCCAATAGGATCTTCAAGTTTTTATTTGTTGTTTCTATTTAGAGAAGTAGTTTCTTAGTTTATTTCATATTTATCTTAATAGTTTTCTATTAGGTTTAGGACTTATCTTAACTAACATAATATTACACATTCTTTCATTATTAGCTAATGAAACCCAAAAACGAACCATAAACAAGCATAATTAGAATGAAGGCTAACTACTGAGCCCCACAAATGCGATGCTTCATTTTAAATCAATTTTTTCCTATAATTGCTTTTGAATCTTATCTACTTTATTTTCAATCTAACTAAAATGTTAGGTTCACCCACAAACGGTGAGTTGGGGCATAAGATAAGTCCAAAAGGCACAAGGTGCTAGGAAGACAAGATTTTGAAAAATTTATCCTCGCCTTTTTTCTTGTTTAAAATGGTCCCTAATGTTTTCAACTCAAATTTATCAATCAATCAATTTTGAAAAATTGGTATATATGTTAGTAAAATGTTTTGTGGCAAGTTTATTTGTTAGTGTAACAAACACAATTCTCATTTTCTTAAATACATTTGGTGAATTCTCATTTTTTAATATTTTCTTATATTATGCTTAGGTCAAAATTGGTCTCTCATTAGAATAAACTGGTCACAAAATAATACGTGAAGGCTTATTCTGGGGGGGGAAAAAAAAAGATGAGGGCTAATTAAATTATTAAGTCAAAAAATAAAATTTGTTATTTCTTACTTTGATGATGACATCTATTTTAAGTACAGCTAGCAAAATGTGACCTGACCCATTTGACACACTACCCAACCCGACCCTAACAAAAAAATTTAAAGTTTATTGGGATCCGAACCCAAAAATGAACCAACCTAAATTTGACCCAACCTAAACTTGACCCGACCTAAGCTGACCTGTAGCCTAAAATGACCTGAATGAAATTAGACCCGACCCAAGTTTGACCCGACCCATGATGACCCGAGATCCGAACCAAACCTATACCATAACCCAAAATGACCCAAATAGAAATCCAACTTATCATAGATACAAAATAATAGGCTAGTTATAGTCATTTATTTTGTAATTAGTTATAATTCTCGAGGTCAAATAAATATATTATCAAAATAACCTGATGGATCATCTTGAAAGCTAACTCGACCCAAGGATGACCGGACCCGATGTTAACCCGACCTGAGGTCCACTGGAATTCGAGGATAACCCGACCCGAGCCTGATCTAACTCGATTTTGACCGGACCCGAGATAGACCCGATGTGACATTAACTCGACCCAATTGCCAGGTCTTATTTTAAGCTACTTTAGTGATGAATATTATTTGAAGTTGGGTGACAAATCTTCCAAACTTTTACTTGGATGACTAACTTGTCCATTTTAAACCACTTAGGTGACTAAATGGGACATTTTACTAGGAGCTGAGTGCCTAAATTTTCCAAAATTTCACTTAGGTGACCAATTTATCCATTTTGAATCACTTGCGTGACTAAGTGGGACATTTACTGGGAGTTGAGTGACTAAATTTTCTAAAATTTGACCTGGGTCACCAACTTTTCCATTGTTGGCCACTTTGGTGACCAAAAGGGGACTTAACTCTTCTCTTAGCACATAACCCACCACTCTCAAAATTTATCAAATTTTCTTTTGGTTCATTTCAGATTCAAGTTATCTCGAGTTTCAAGACAACCTGGGATGAGTTTTAGTTGAGTTGGATCATTTTCTTTCAAGTTATCTCCAACTTGGGTTAATCGGGTTGAGTTGTGTCAAGATTTGGATTATCATAGGTCGGGTTTAAGTTGGATCGGGTCATTTTGGAACCGGGTCAATTTCGTTACATCATTTGAAATTTCGGATTATCTTATGCCAATAGGTGAGATCATTTTGGATCCGAGTCATCTTATATTCAGAGTCAATAGGTTGGGTTGTTTCAGATTTTAGGTCTGCTCGATTTGCCGATATCCGATTTTGGTCTGAGCTTGGTAGATTTAGTAAGACCGGTTGGGGTCTATGTCAGGGATTTCAATTAGGGCTGGGCCATTGAAGTTGGGTCATTTCAAGTTTTCGGTCAAATTTAAGCCATATCAGGTGTTCCAATTTCAAGTCATCTTTGATTTTGGTCAATCAAGTTAGGTCATCTTAGGTTTCAAGTCTGCGGAGTCAATATGGAATTAGAATTCCTTCCCTTGTCTCAAGGAATTGGAATGTATGATTTTTAATTGAAATCCAATTCCATTGAATTAGGCAAGGAAATTGTAATTCAAATTCCAACAGTTGAACTAAACAACAGAATTACAATTTTGGACCCCAATTTAAGTTTCAACCTCAATTAAAGGGTATACTTCCATGTGCCAAACAGGCAATACCGAACCAAATGGATCTCACACACAAATTACCCAATTCAATAAACAAATTAATAGTATATTCATATATGAATCGGTATAATTTGTACAATGAGTATAGACATTTACAGGCATAAGTTACAGGATAAGAGGGGGGGGGGGGGAGCCGAGAAAGGGCAAGGGAGAGGGACGTCGATCGAGAGAGAGAGAGAGAGGGAGCAAAATCAAATGATCATCCACACTCTTCCTTTACAATGAAGGCCCTTATTTATAGAGTTAGGGAAGAGGTACAGTTGAATTAAAGGACTTAGCTACCTAAACCACCACTCCCTTGACCATTATATTACGATTATATCAATACCTTCCCCCTTTTAGAGACCCTTTGATACAGTCCAAAATACAGTGCTTGAAGTGAGGGATAATTTAGGTATTAATAAATAGATTAAGTATTATTACCAACTATATCTCGACTCTATGTATAGGGGCCTTAGTGTAGAAGAAAGGCATGGATGATTTGAATGTTGAGTTCTCTCTCCCTCTCTCGCTAGGTCTGTTCCTCTCCTTTATCTCTCCATCTCCCCCTACCTTCCCTTCTACCATACAAATCTTACTTTTGCTTGTAAATCTATATATCTTGTATGGATTATAGGAGTTATATACGAATCAAATACTTTTGATTCGTAAATTGATTGATTGATTTGTTGGTGGATTGATATGGTTAGTAACATGGTGCCAGTGCTGGCGCGCTCCACCAAATCTCCAATGACAAACTTTGATTTGTACCAATTTTTGGTACTTCTCAGGCAATTGTCAAATTGTTCCTCAACTTCATATAGGATAAGGGAGGGAGAAACGAGAGGGAAAGGGAGAGGGAGGCTAAGAGAGAGCGGGAGAAACTCAAAAGATCATTCACACTCATCCTCTGGAATGAAGCCCTTTATTTATGGAGTTAGGGGGAGGTCTAGTTGAATTAACGGACTTAGCTAATTTTATTAATACTTAAACTACCTCTCACTCAACCATTATATTTCAATTGTATCATGTTTATATAAAAAGGTCTTCATAGTACAGATAACACATCTTCGTACAGTCAAAAATCATCAAATTGAAAGAGTAGAGCAACAAAGAAAGGAGAAGAAAAAGTCACGACAAAATCAAAAACACTACTATGTTGGGGCATTTTTTTAGTCCTTGTACATGAATCAAAACAAAGTTTGATAATTTGAGTATATATTACGAGGAGTTCAATTATTACGGGAAGAGAAAAGAAAGCAAAAACAGGGCAAAAAATACAAGCTAGAAGGCGAATCTAATGAAAGTCTCGGTTCAAAAATTCCGCGTTAACAACGGTTAAATTACTTCCATAGACGTATGAAAGCCACTGGTTCAAATTTCTCAGAAAAATTATCAATCAATTAAAGTGGCAATTTGAACTCAAGCAGCATAAAATACCAAGCATACTGCATGTCGCAACTAAGATGCTCACTCATCAAAAATTACCTATAATTTCTCAAAATTCACCAAATCAGTAACAATCAAGTGCAACAACTACAACAACAACAACCCAGTGCCTCAAAGGGCTCCCGCATCAGCAGGGTCGGGGGTAGATGTACGTAGCCTTCCCCCTTCCGGGGCTCCCCTGAAGGGAGTCTGTTTTCGAGGGCCCCCAACCTGAGTAACAATCAAGTCCTGCAGGGAAAAAAAGTAATAATCAAGTACAGAAAGCTCACCGTCGCCACTCTCTCAGCGCAAAGCCCTCCTCCGGTTGCATGTCCAACGGCAAAGGGAGGATCGGGCCGTTCAATTCGCCGGCGCCGCCGTTGTCAGTCGAAAACGCAGGCGCACCACCGCCGCTGTTGGAGAACGCTTCTTCACCGGAGCTGAAGACAGGAGCCGAGTCGAAACGCTCGTAGGAGGCGTCGTCGTCGTCAAAGGGATCCGATTGAGGAGGTTGAGGCTCCTCGCCGAAGTCGTCGCCGGCGCCGCCATGGTTGAAGGTTGACATCTCTCTTGCTTTCTCCCTCTCTCTCGGCAAGTTCACGCGTACGTCTGGATGTTTCGCCGGGGTTTTGCAAAGTTTTCTGACTCCTTGTTTTAAGGTTCTCTGATAGAAAAGAAAAGTTACTCTTTTTTTTTTTTTTTTTTCTCCCAATGACAAGAGTGTAAAATATTATGAACAAAAATGTTCAAATATATATATATATATATATATAACGCAAAGAAAAATAAATACAACTAAATTTAAGAGAAGCAACAGCCAACCTAAACACCGAAGAAGAGCTAACACTTATACACAAAAACAAACTAACTCCATATCTGACTAACAATAACTCAAACTAAGCTACCCTTATGTTCAAAAACTAAGCTACCCTTATATCTCCTAATATCACTAAATATATTCCTATTACGCTCACTCCAAATATCATACACAATTTCCACAATGACCAATCTCTTAAGCTTACTAATCCACTTTCTATTTCTAACACGAGACCAAGCCAGTCTAAGACTTCTTTAACATCAAAATACAAGGGAATATTAAATCTCCTAGCAACCTCTTGCCAAATTCTACGAGAATAGGGGCAAGCAAAGAAAACATGCTCACAATCTCGCATGCAGCACCACAAAGCACGCATCTGCTCGGGAAGATCCAATCCCTCCTATGCATCCAATCGTCTATACACATACCCCCATGAATCAACCTCCATAAATAGAAGCTTTGTCTCGGGTTGGCTGATCCCCACATAGTTCTCCTCCAATGCCAAGTGACCACTCTTCTCCTAATGTGATCATAAATCAACCTAATGGATGGCTTGGAATTCTTCACGCATTTAGGGCCTGTTTGGAATTGCTTATTCTAGGAAAATAAGTACTGTTTTATGGAAAAATCACTTTTCTGGAATTTGGAGGGTGTTTGGCAAACATCAAAAAGCGATTTTTATTAAAAGCAAAAGCTGATTTTCTATTTATAAGCATAAGCAGAAATTTGGTACTTCTAATTATAAGCAGAAGCAGAATCAAAAACTTCAAATTTTTATGACAAAAATACCTCTACTCAAACATTAAAATTACATCATACCGTATCATCTTTCAAAATCCTAACCTTCTACCCAACCAATTTGGTCCTTTTCGGTAATTTGACCCAAAAAAAGCATTTTTCTTAAACAATGCCCAAACATTAACAATAATAAAATAAGTGCGTCTGACGGGTTGAGCCAAACACAAGCTGCTTATTTAAAATAGCACTTTTCATATAAGTGCTTTTATAGAAAGTGCTTTTGAAATGAGCAATTTTTTCACAGCAATTCCAAACAGGCCTTTAAACAGACACTGCTCAACAGAACTCGACCCACCCACAGCCTCCACCCATCTATCTCTACATTTCAAAATCAGTTTCCAAAAAGAAGAAACCTGAACACAGGAAGAAACTTCCCGGTCAATACTCCCTCTTTTTTTGGTAAGTCCAGATACTACCCCCCTTAGGATAAAAACAATGTACCCAAGCAACCTAAGGAGAATTCTTTTTAGTCACGATATCCCACAGAAGTTTTATGAAACAAGCTCGATTCCAATTTTGAAACTGATTAATATTTAAACCACCTTCCTCCTCAGGTGAACAGATTTTACTCCAAGCAATAGCGACAAAACAATGCCTATGAACATCCTTCCCCCACAAAAACCAAATACACATCGATTTATTCTGATTAATCATGGTCAAAGGTATCAAAAATGTGTTACTCTAGTAATTCCAAGTCCCCTTAATAACAGACCTAATCAATTCAACCCTCCCAGCATAAGATAGGCTCCCGGACTGCCAACCAATCATCCTATTTTTATTTTCTGAATTTGTGGGGGGGGGGGGGGGGGGGTTGAAATCTAAACAGAGACCCGAGAATACGAACACCAAGATACTGAACTAGAAGATGAATCTCCTAAATCCTGAGCGGCTGCACAATTTCCTCAAGTAAGGGCCCCGCGAAACATATGTCAAACTCAAGTAAATTTGGCTTAAGGCCTAACACGGATGTAAAGTCCTGAACCTTCTACCATATACTGAGGACTGAGGCCTTATCACTATGGGAGAAAAGCATCTGCAAAAGTCAAGTGAGTAATACCAACTTTTTACATTTTGGGTGAAAAGAAAAATTAGCCTCATTCTTCAGCTCTTGAAGCATTTCAGAGAGGTACACCACACATAAATTGAAGAGGTAAGGAGAGAGTGGATCCCCTTGTCTCAACCCACACTTAACCGAGAAAAAAAATACAAGACCATCATCTGCAACGAGAAAGTCGGAGTAGACACACTAGCGTGAACCCAATCAATAAATCGAGGAGGAAACCTGAAGCTTGTTAAAAGATCAAAGAGGAATTCCCAACTAACTGAATCATACTCTTTTTGAATATTAAATTTCATGAAACAACAGGCAAAGACATTTTTCCTAGTGTAATGCTTAATAATTTCATTACCAAGAATGAAGTTGTCAAAACAACCCAACCCCTAACACAAGCAACCTGAGCAGGGGAA
The DNA here is from genome assembly GCA_018398585.1 of Simmondsia chinensis. Lineage (NCBI taxonomy): Eukaryota > Viridiplantae > Streptophyta > Magnoliopsida > Caryophyllales > Simmondsiaceae > Simmondsia > Simmondsia chinensis. Next base: position 33,733,238 of record JAGTTD010000001.1, read on the forward strand.
GTAACTTTATCCAAGATTTTCTCCAGCTGATGAGATATTATCTTCAATATAATCTTGTAGACAACATTGCAACACAATATAGGACGAAAATCACCAACCCTCTCACGACTACCCACTTTCAGAATTAAGGAGATCACCAATGTATTCAGAGATTTAAGCAGCTTCCCATGAGTTAAAAAATCAATAACTGCTTTCGAGACATATTTACCCACAATATGCCAAACATGATGTAAAAAATGCAGATGAAAATCCATTCGAACCGGGCGCTTTGGAATCCAAAATCCGCCAAACAACATCACAATTTCGCTAACAGTCACGGGTGCATGTATACAATGATGATCCTCAAGTTGAATAATGCATCCCCTTTTCACAACATCAGTACTAAGTTTTTGCAAAGCAACAACCTTATCACCCAACAATTTACCATGGAAGGCCAAAAATTCAGAAGCAACATCTTCAGATCAGTTTTTACAACATCTTCGGTATTCTTGATTGACCAAATAGAATTCTTCTTCCCTCTCATTTCGATTTTATCATGAAAATATTTAGTTGCAAGGTCCATTTGATTCATAAAGCTAACTTTGTGCCTTTGATGAAGGAAGTTTAACTCAGCTTGTAACAAGTTCAGAAATTCATCACGTTCAATATGTACCTCATGCTCAATATTAACATTCCCTCTACATGCATCCAGGATACCCTACAGAGCAAAAAGATCCTCTCGAACTTTAATGACTTGAGAAGAAATACCCCTAGGAAAGGACTTATGAAACTACTTTAGCTATCTCTTACTTCCTTGCAAGCATTTTTGGAGACAAAGCTCAGAGTGCCATGAACAAGAGTAGCCCACGCCTCTCTAACAACCCTTTCGAACCCCGGCATTGAAGCCGACCAATTCTCGAACTTGAAAAAGCCATCAATGATCTTGCCATTATTTCCCATTTTCAGAATCAAAGGTGAATGATCAAATACACTTGAATTGAAAACAATAACCTTTGAATCAATCCATTGCAGTTATTTCCCATTTTCAGAATCAAAGGTGAATGATCAAATACACCGGGATTGAAAATAATAGCCTTTGAATCAATCTATTGCAACCAAGCACTATTCAATAACACTTTATCAATTCTAGTCCAAACTTGATCCTCCCCTTGTTGTGGGTTGCACCATGTAAACCAAGGTCACTCTGGTATAGCCAAATCAAACTGAAGGTCAGTGACACAATCATGAAATTCTCTTATCTCAACCTCAGTAATATGAGGGCAGCCACATCTATCTTCATAATGCAAAACAGAGTTAAAGTCGCCCAATAAAGCCCACAGTTAACACACACTAGCACCTGATAATCGAACAGCCTACCATAAAACCTGACAATAAAAACTACGATTATCACCATAACAAAATGATACCAACACCCTACCCTTATCAGAAATTTCCCTAAAAAGGATGTTAGCATGAATCATTTGTTCCAAGATGTCGAGCAGTCTCGGATCAGCAAAATTTGGGTCCCAAAGTACCCATATACAACCTTTCACATCCGCAACATAATTTGCTTGGACCGACCAGTTGCAGAAAAAATCTACTATGAATTTATTTGAATTTTCATTCCTTTATTCTAGTCTTAAATATAGCAAAAACATAAATTGAAAACTTCATAACCCATCTTCTCACTTCTGTTGCCTTACAACCTTTATTCATACCATGAATATTCTACAATCCTAACATAGTTATTCTATCATAGCATTACTATCTTTGGTCTTCCATTTCCTGCAAGACTTAGGCCCACTGGCAATTCTAGTCTCAGCAAGAGTCACATGGCTTGTGTCTGTTAGGAACAATGTCCTGAAATCCAAATTTATTCTGGATATATTATTTTAATTAATAAATAAAATTGAAATTCCCGTTGTTTTCTAGTGAAATTTGTGTATGTGAGCATTTATACTGCATGTGATTTTCTTTTGGGAGACATCTATGAGATGGGTGTAGTCCTCAGTTTACAATTTATATGTTTGTTCTAAGTGATTTATGAGACTAAGTCACAGATAGACTCGGAACAAATGGTATGGATTGTTGTTTGAAAGACTCGTAGTCAAAGACAAGTTTGGACCACTTGTATGTTAAGACTATAACGTGACACATTAGATGACTTGTCTTGGTCATGTAGATGGAGATCCAAAAGTGTTAGGTTAGGGTGTTTAATAAGATTGACACACTGAGTTGGACCATGTGGGTTACTTATTTTTAGACTACTATCGGAGATGAGTGATTCACGTCGTACTATTTGAATGACGACTCTAAATCCTGAGGGTATTCTGGACTTGTGCATGGAGCGTTAGTTACTTTGGTGTACTATAAGTAAGGTCCAAACGAATAACTGAAATCCCACGTACATTGGGTAGCGGCGTAAAATGTGACAAGGATCAGGTATTCAATAGGGAATCTACAGTCTTTTATGAGATACAAATATCCCCTTAGTTGATTCGTAAATATTTGAATAGTTCGAAAACATTGGCCAAAGTATTCTAAGTGTTTGACATTTGGAATTTATACTGTGAATATGTTTAAGTATAAATGAATTATTCAGTGAAGGGCGAGTCGGTAACTAATGGAGAAGCTATGAGAAGGATAATGGTAGTGGTTATATTTATACTTTGTCATGGACATTTAGTAGAGGAGTTGTTATCATCAATATAGTCTATTAGGGAGATACCGAATAAATAATTTAAATCTGGTGTGTAGTGAGATTTATTTAGTGAAATTAAGTCTCATTAAATGGAAATTAAATTAATATCATGAGATGATTTAATTTAACCCATTTGGAGCTAGATTTAAATTGTCCTTGAGATCCTTGCGCAAGCATCTATATTTTATTGCCATTAAAAAAATATTAAAGAATTCATGAGATGAATTATTTATCCATAAGATGGGTAAAATTAATTTTGCCAAATATTATTTATGAGATGAATAAAAGTTAAAAATTATAAAATAAAATAATTTTGAAAAATTAAAATTCATAAGATAAATTTTTACACGTGGGAAACAAAGCAAAAAAAAAATACAAAAAATAACGTGCACAGCCCTTAATCCGCGTACTCGCGGATGGGCCCACTGGAGACACAGGGGGAGATCTGCGTGCACCCGTATCAGCCAATAACGACACGTGTCACGCGGTGACAGGCCCTCACAGGCGGTTTGCACTGTTGCAAAACGCGGCATTTTGAACCTGTTTTTAAACGAAACGACGCGTTTTGATTTTAACTGGGGCGGTACCTACATTGAAAAATTGGATTTTTTCGCTCCGGTATATTCCTGTAATATAGAAGGGCTTATTCCGAGGTTTGGCATCGAAGTTGAAATATTTCTTTAGGGTTTCTGAAACTGTTTCGGAGACCTAATTGGAGAGAAAAATTTTCGTTGAAGTTTTTCTTTCCTTAGTTTAATATTTTTCGGAGCCCACCCTCCAAGCATTTCGAGGCCATTGCGTACAAGGTCTCGGGGTCTCGATTTTGAAGAATATTATTGTCTTTCTGGTTTTTCTTTTATTGGAGCTATTTCAAGTGCGTTATTTTTTCCTTCTCTTTTAGTTTACGTTTTTCTATTTATTTACAGTATTCATTATTATACATGTTTAAGTTTATGTATTATTATGAATGTATTAGAGTAAAAGGCTTGTAAATCTAAATTAAGAATTTAGATCTGTTGATTTAAATTATGAATTTAAGTCAGTAGATTTGAAATTAGGAATTTTAAATCAACCCTAGGTTTGGAGCTATGAATTCTAAACCCGTTCCACTGCATAAACTTTAGGGAGAATTTTTGAAATTCATCCCAACAACCGGTATTAGGGCAAAGGGTTTATAGAGATAAACCTATTTCCAGGAACTCTCGCACGTGAGGTGTAACGAAACGTGACTCTCCAACCGGGGGCTTAGGTTGAGAGAAGAGTCTCCTACTCTAAATGCTCTAATAGGTGCCTATTGTTGTGACTATAGTTGAGAACTATGAACCCAATAGTCGGCATCATAGTTTATTTTTTAACAAAATTCAAACCTTTCACCAACAATTGGTATCAGAGCCAGCCTCTGATTACATTCATAATATACATAACTAGGTATAATAAGATTGAAATAAATATATTTACGAATTAATAAAATAGTGATTTTATTAATAAGGAAAATAACTTTAATTTGATGTATCGATTTAAATTGTTTACATCGATAATGAATTAATGATTCATTCAGATGATTGTTTGTATTTTTGATTTAAATTGTTTGAATCATCAAATTAATTAATTGTTAAAATGATTTATTTTAATGTAATGATTTAAATTTTTTAAAACGGTTAAAAGAATTAATAATTAAACTAATTGTTTATAGTAACGATTTAAATTGTTTAAATCCTTAATAAATTAATTGTTAATTCGGAACAACCTACAAATTTGTTATTGTATTGTTCGTATAATGAGATTCTACGTTCTCAGTCATGATTTACGAAATCGGACAAAATTGATCTAATAAGATTAGATTCAAAGATTTTTAATAATGGATAAAATTGATCTAATGAGATTAGATTCAATTAATTTTTATAAAATTGAATAAAGTTGATCTAATGAGATTAGATTTAATTATCTTATACAAAATGAGATAAAAGTGATTTAATGAGATTAGATTCAATTTATTTTAAAATTTTAAAAAAAAAAATTCTGACGCACTGACATCAGCACTGTGTCATACTGATGTCAGCGTCAGTGCCATATTTTAATTTACAAAAATTAAAAAAAGTTTTTTTTATTATTATTTGGACATTTAGATGTCAATACTGATTTACATAATAATTAATCTAATTATTTTATTGACTAATTTCCTTTTTAGAATATGATTCTAAATTAGATTATAAGATAATTTAAGTTGTGAATCAGTGTATTTTAAATAAAAGTTATTTGAAGTTATTTTACAATAAGATTCTAAAATAGACTATGAGATAGTCTAAATTTGTTTGATTTTTAGAATAAGATTCTAAAATAGACTATGAGATAGTCTAAGCACAAATAAAATAATACCGATTTTAAATAAAATTAATTTTAATTTTAGAATTAAATTCTAAAAAAAAAAAGATTATGAGACAATCTAGATTTTGGTTTCAATTTAAATAAAAGGATTTAAATTAAATTAATTTATATTAATTTATTTGTTTGAGATTCTAAAGCAAGATTATGAGATAATCAAAGTTGTAAAATGATAATATTTTTGAATAAATTAATTAATTAATTTTGGTTATTTTTAAAATGAGATTCTAAAGGGGATTATGAGATAATCCAGATTGTAAATGCAAGTTAATTAAAAATCACTGGTTATAAAAATCAAGTGGGAGCAAAGTTTCAATTGTTGTAACCTCACGGTCTCCTTTACCGGTCTAGCAGTATAGTAGATCGATAGACCTCCCTGCGGATGATGTCGGTTTGCAGATTACAGGGTTAGACTTCTTTGGGATAAACCAAAGTGCAAAGAAGCGATTCGACCACGCTGCCGTGAAGTATTTTGTGTATTTGTATGGAGGTTTAGGTAATGATTTATACTTGACTAGCGTGATGCATTAGCCTCCTCGAGGAGCTCTGTTGTGTCATGTTAGAGACTAAGTTAAAGTGGTGAGTTAATCATGTTTAGTAAGAGTTACAAGAAAATAGGTTAATTGAGAATAGTTCTCACCTGAACTAGCTTTTTGTGACCTCGCTGCCGGGGAGTAAGGAGTGGTGTGTTTGGGTCATCATTGTATGCATGATAGTACAGTTTGGTGGACATCTGACTTATTGTGTATGCTAAATTGAAAGAATAGATATCACTGCATTATACATGACTCATATAAGGTAGTTACACGATTGTTTACATTTACAATGTTTTTTGATATGGATGCGACTGGCGAGCTTCACTTGATTTGGAATAAATAATATACTCACGGGACCAAATTGCTTTGCCTTGAAAAATAAGTTAGACTTACTTACTACTCACAAGGGACCTACTACCATGAAAGGAAAGGGCAAGGTTGTTGTTGTAGAGACCAAGTCCATAAGGAAGTCAGCAAAAGAAAAGTGTTTTTTTTGCAAGAAAACTAGGCCACTGGAAAAGAAACTACACTAAGCACATAGCTACTCTTCCTATTAAGACTGCTAAGCCATCTGGTGAAGGTATATTGATATCTCACTTAGTTAAGTCAAGTGTAGTTGAGAGTCCACCAATTTCCTGGTGGGTGGACTCAGGTTCAATTGACCATATCTGTAATATGTTACAGGAGCTCAGGCTAAACTAAGGGCTACACGATGGGTGTTGTACCTAATGGTCAGGGACAGTACAATAATATTGGTTTTAAGTGTAGGAGATGTTAGCTTAGACCTTAATGATAGAGTTTTGTTTTAAAGGATTGATTATTTAAACCTTCTCTGCACAAGAATTTGATTTCTATGTCTTTTTTTACGAATAATTGTTATTCAATTGATTTTGATAATGGAGATTTTAATATGAGAAATAAATTATTTATTTGCAAATGTACATGAATGAATTGTTTATTCATGTTATTTCTTTATCAAAACTATGGTAATTATTTAAATAAATTTAATGTAAGTTCATTTGTTCAATCTTCTAAAAGAAAACACCTTGAAAGGAATATTGCCTACACAAGGCACCAACGTTTAGGTCACACTAATTCGAACAGGATCCAAAGACTGGTGAAAGATGGACTGATAGAGGTTTTGGACTTGAGGTCATTACCAGTTTGGGAATTCTGTATAGATTGAAAGGTGACCAATTCTGTGTTTAAGAGTAAAGGCAATAGGGTTGGTGGCTTGCTTGAGCTGGTTCACATAGGTGTATGTGGACCAACACATGTTCAAGCAAGAAGTGGGTATGAGTACTTAACCACATTTAGTGATGATTACTCAAGGCATGGATATGTTTACCTAATTAGACATTAATTAGACTCTTTTAAAAAGTTCAAAGAGTACAAAGCTGAATTTTAAAAGCTATTAGGTAAACAAGTTAAATTACTTCAATCAGATCGAGGTGGCGAATATTTTTCGGGTGAGTTTTTGGATTTCCAAACTGCAAAATGAGATGAGATCTCAGCTTTCTGCTCCGGTTACACCGCAGCAGAATGGTGTTACAAATAAAAGGAACAAGGATTTTTTTTTTTTAATTTACAGTTTTGATTTAAAAGGTCTTTTGTAAATACAATGCAAAGTACTTAGAGAAGGATTTTGCAAGTAAGCTATAAAAACAAAAATAGTATTAAAGGAAAATGACAATAATTCTGAACAGTTAGACACAACTTAAGATACAGTAGAGGCATTAGATGCTTCTACTAATAGGAATGAGAATGTTCCAGGTACGCGAGAGCTTAGGTGTGGTGGGAGGATTGTCAGGACACCTGACGGGCTCATAGCGGAGCCTTATTGGTTGACCGTGGCATTGAATCTGATCCTTTTAGCCACAATGAAGCTATTAAGTCTTCTAATTTTGTGTAATCGGTTGCTCGAAACATGCGCATACAAATGACATTAAGAGAAATTAGTAAATTTCTTAGTGTTATATGTCAACGATATACTACTCATTGAGAATGATGTAGGCGTGTCCTTAGCTGTAAAGTTTTGGTTGTCAAGATAGCTCGATATGAAGAACATAGGAGAAGGTAACTCTACTCTTAGGATTAAGCTTCTGCAAGGTCGTAAGAGTAGGATGTTGGATCGCTCTCCAGCCACTTATATTGACAAGACGTTGTTAACGTATAGCATGGAGTCCCTCTCTTTTTTGAGTAGTGTTCTAGGACACCTTAAGAGGAGGAGCAATCGAGGAATATTCCATATCCTTTGGCAGTGGGAGCCTCAGGTATGCCATGTTGTGCACGAGACTTGATGTCTGCTATGCTATGGTGTAGTAAGAAGGTGTTAGTCTAACATGAGTCCAATGGACTAGGTGGCAGTGAAGTGTTTTCTCTAGTTCTTAAGAAGAACTAGAGATCTTATGTTGATCTTTCAAAGTGATGAGCGATGAGCGATGAGCTGAGTTCAGTTGGCTATACTGATTTAAGACTTCCAGTCAGATTAAAGTGATAGACGTTCGACATCTAAGCATGTCTTTACCCTTGGAGTGGAAGCCATTAGTTGGGGGGGGGGGGGGGGGGGGGGAATGTCAAGCAGTATTGTATTGCTGACTTCACCATAGAGTAATTGTGCTTACTAAGAGTTAGGCTCAGTAGATTTTGGTTCAAACTTAAAAGGGGTGAGTCTGGACTTTGTCATAAATTGAATTTAGGACAAGTGGGAGATTGTTAGGAACAGTGTCCTAAAATCCAGATTTATTTTGGATATATTATTTTAATTAATAAATAAAATTGAAGTTCCAGTCGTTTTCTAGTTAAATTTGTGTATGTGAGCATTTATACTGCATGTGATTTTCTTTTGGGAGACATCCATAAGATGGGTGTAGTCCTCAGACTACAATTTACATGTTTGTTCTAAGTGGTTTATGAGACTAAGTCACAGATAAACTCGGAACAAATGGTATGGATTGTTGTTTGAAAGACTCGTAGTTGAAGACAAGTTTGGACCACTTGTATGTTAAGACTATAACGTGACACATTAGATGACTTGTCTTAGTCATGTGGATGGAGATCTAAAAGTGTTAGGTTAGTGTGTTTAATAAGATTGATACACTGAGTTGGACCATGGGTGTTACTTATTTTTATACTACTATCGGAGATGTGTGATTCACGTTGTACTGTTTGAACGACGACTCTAAATCCTGAGGTATTCTGGACTTGTGCATGGAGCGTTAGTTACTTTGGTATACTATAAGTAAGGTCTAAACGAATGACTGAAATCCCACGTACATTGGGAAGCGGCGTGAAGTGTGACAAGGATCAGGTATTCAATAGGGAATCTACAGTTTCTTATGAGATACAGATGTCCCCTTAGTTGATTCGTAAATATTTGAATAGTTCGGAAACTTTGGCCAAAGTATTCTAAGTGTTTGACATTTGGAATTTATATTGTGAATATGTTCAAGTATAAATGAATTATTCAGTGAAGGGCGAGTCGGTAACTAATGGAGAAGTTGTGAGAAGGATAATGGTAGTGGTTATATTTATCCTTTGTCATGGACATCTAGTGGAGGGTTGTTATCATCAATACTGTCTATTAGGAAGATATCGAATAAATAATTTAAGTCTGGTGTTTTGTGAGATTTATTTAGTGGAATTAAGTCTCATTAAATGGTAATTAAATTAATATCATGAGATGATTTAATTTAACCTATTTGGAGCTAGATTTAAATTGTTCCCGAGGTCCTTGCTCAAGCCTTTGTATTTTATTGCCATTGAAAAAATATTAAAGAATTCATTAGATGAATTATTTATCCATAAGATGGGTAAAATTAATTTTGCCAAATATTATTCATGAGATGAATAAAAATTAAAAATTATAAAATAAAATAATTTTAGAAAATTAAAATTCATAAGATGAATTTTACATGTGAGAAACAAAGGAAAATAAAAAAAAATACAAAAAAATAACGTGCACCGCCCTTAATCTACGTACTCGCGGATGGGCCAACCAGAGCGCGACATGTGTCGCGTGCTGGAGACATAGGGGGAGATCTGCGTGCACCCGCATCAGCCAATAAGGCCGCGACACGTGTCACGCTGTGACAGGCCCTCACAGGTGGTTTGCACTGTTCCAAAACGCGGCATTTTGAGCCTGTTTTTAAACGAAATGACGCGTTTTGATTTTAACTGGGAGGTTCCCACATTGAAAAATTGGATTTTTTCGCTCCGGTATATTCCTGTAAATAGAAGGGTTTATTCCGAGGTTTGGCATCGAAGTTGAAATATTTCTGTAGGGTTTCTGAAATTGTTTCGGAGACCTAATTGGAGAGAAAAATTTTCGTTGAAGTTTTTCTTTCCTTAGTTTAATATTTTTCGGAGCTCACCCTCCAGGCAGTTCGAGGTCATTGCGTAGAAGGTCTCGGGGTCTCGATTTTGAAGAATATTATTATCTTTCTGGTTTTTCTTTTATTGGAGCTATTTCAGGTATGTTCTTTTTTACTTCTCTTTTAGTTTACGCTTTTTTATTTATTTACAGTATTCGTTATTATATCTGTTTAAGTTTATCTATTGTTATGAATATATTAGAGTAAAAGGCCTATAGATTTAAATTAAGAATTTAGATCTGTAGATGTAACATTAGGAATTTTAAATCAACCCTAGGTTTAGAGTTATGAATTCTAAACCCGTTCCGCTGCATAAGCTTTAGGGAGAATTTTTGAAATTCATCCAACAACCGGTATTAGGGCAAAAAGTTTATAGAGATAAACCTATTCCCGGGAACTCTTGCACGTGAGGTGTCACGAAGTGTGACTCTCCAACCGGGGGCTTAGGTAGAGAGAAGAGTCTCCTACTCTAAGTGCTCTAATAGGCGCTTATTGTTGTGACCATAGTTCAGAACTGTGAACCCAATAGTCGGCATCAGAGTTTATTTTTCAACAAAATTCAAATCTTTTCCCAACAGTATCAACATCACTACCCAATGCATCAAATTTATTTGCAACTTCCAATGCCTTTCCCTACTTAGAAGCTTAAGAAGTAATCTTCTTCCCCTTATTAATACCAACACCAACAACATTATCTTTGTTATGCACCTCAACAACCACCTCCTTTTCCTTCCGAATCTCATTAAGCTAATTATCTTTCACCTCTCCCATGCCAAAACTAGGACCTGTGTCAGCTTCCACTGGCTTTGGAGTGTCAACAACCTTCTCAAGAGCTTTGTCAACTTCATTCCTTTTTTAAAATTCACTTCATCATGTGTATGCTCACCATACTTCGAGCATTTCTTTGGCATCCATTCGTACCAAATGCTTGAAGATATGTTACTACCATCAGGTAAGGTTATGCCAATAACTTTCTTAAGGGGCTGAGAAATATCAACTTCAACAAACAAATGAGCATACATAACCCTCTTCCTAGTAGCAGTCATATTGTTGGCATACAAAGGGGTGCCTAAGGCACTTGCAATCTTGCTAAGGGCATTGACATGCCATAAATGCAACCTCAAGTTTGGAAGATTGATCCAAACGGGGTCTCTATTCATTTCTTCATCGACAAAATTAAACGAGGGAGACCACTTCTTCAATATAAGAGGGTACTTCCGCATTGAATAAGGCCCATCTTTCAAAATTTGCTCATCATCCTCTAACAGAATAAATAATAATAATAATACTAATACTAATAATAATAATAATAATAATAATAATAATAATAAAATAGTCCAACCGTTGTCATGTAATAAGACCTGTGGCTTAATTATCTTTGGCCAAACAGCAAGAATAGAGTCTCTGATAGTAGCAAACGAGAGCGAACCACCAGCTAATAACCCACCGAGCTTGTTCCCAGTAATGAGTACCTTCCTTGACATCCAATTCTTAAAGCTCAACACATGTGGCCTTTGCAACATTAGGAACATAGTGGAGCCGCATTCCCTGATCAAGTGAATGATTCATCTGGAAAAGTTGTCTCCATTGCATATCCCTTCATCAATGATTGGAATCAAATCAGCAACCTCATTCACATCACCACTCAATCTCAGCATATCCTGGTGTGTTTATGGAGTTTCTGGGTGGGTGGTTCTAGATGAGAGCGGGACTCAACTCTCACTTGAGGAAGCAGTTGCTGGCGTGTTTAATCCGTGCTCCCCTGCAAAACAAGCAAGACCGTCAAAGGGACCCACGGGTTTGCCCGCGGGAGACCCCTCCGATGCCTAAGTTAGTAAAAGCATAATAATAATAATAATATATGATAAGTAAATAACGTAAAGTAAACAATAATAAATACTTATCGTATATGGAGAGGGGCCTTGGTAGCTGGTGGCCGGAATCCGTACCGGCGAGGTGGCCGGAATCCGTACCGGCGAGGTGGCCGGAGCGTGGCCTTATGGGCCTGGAGAGGATGGAACACGAGCCAAAGGGCCGGCGAGGTGGCCGGAGGGGAGAACGCCACCGGTGGTCCGAGCCGTACGGGCGAGGTGGCCGGCGCATGGCCGGAGTTATACCGGAGTGAGAGGAGGGAGAAAGATGGGTTGTTGTATTGGTGGGTGGTTAGGAGAGAGAGGGGGCTCCTTGTGCCTCTGTTGTGAGGAGAGGGAGAGTGGGGTATTTATAGAGAGAGATGGTGGTCTGTACCGGGCGAACGATCGGTACAGGGTTGGTCGTACCGGGCTGGGTGTCAAGCGGTAGAGATGAGAGAGGGAGGCGGTAGTAGTGCCGAGGTGGTCGGCGGTACCGAGGTGAGAGAGGGAGGGGGTAGTGGTGCCGAGGTGGTCGGCGGTACCGAGGTGAGAGAGGGAGGCGGTAGATGGTGAGGCGTGAGGAAGAAGGAAGCCCAGGGAGAGGAGAGAGAGTGGAAGAGGAGTTGGGTGAGAGGTGTCAGGGGAAGCACGTGGTAGAGAGGGAGGAAAGAGAAAGAATAACATATATTTGTATTTAATTTTCGTTATAATCTCGTTATTCTATTTTAATATTGACCTACTTATTTTTATTCTCTACATGGTGCTTTGCCATATCATCCCATCTCCCTTCAGACCTCTAACCAGCCAAATTGAGAATTGAAGAAAGACCTAAAACATTCCACGCCGTTTTTGAACGATTAGGAGCTAGCATTGTCCCATTTTGCACAGATGCACCGACTCCATTCTCAATCGTAACATTCGCAACAATTAGGCTTAAATTAGGGTTTTCCTGGATCTGAGAAGCCACAACCCCACCACGGCCTACTGCACCTCTACCAAACACCGATGGACACCACTCTAGCCCCACAACGAGGAGGTCTCCCTCGTTACAAAGAAATCGCAAGAATCACCATTGGCGAGCAACCCTTCACTCCCCTCTTACATGTCTACAAGAAAAGTGACCCTTACAACTGATAGAAATGCTACTAGAGCATCTGTCGAGAGTTAAAAAGTTCACTTAAATTATAGGGTACTACACCGATGTTTTTAAAAATGATAAAAAGGACCATGTCCTTTTTGAATTAATAAAAAGACTCCTAAATTTTTGTCATGTTAATAAAAGGTCCCTAAGTTTTTTTTTGTCATATTAATAAAAAGACCCCTCTTCGAACTAATGATGACATTTTCTGTTGACAAAGCCGACATGGGAACTCGATTTTTATTAATGCTACCATAAAATGACCAAAATAACAATCAATAACTGCATTTTTATACAAATTAAGCGAAAATATGTAATTTCTACCCAATACAACATCTTGATTTCGTGCTTACTAAAGATTACTCCTGTCCTTGATTAAAAAAAAGGTTACTCTCGTCATTTTATTATAGTATTAGTAAAAAGCAGTTTCAATATCAGCTTTATTGATCGAAAATCACATCATCACGATAGAGAGAAGCCTTTTTATTAACATGAAAAAAATTTAAGGACCTTTTTATTATTTCAAAAAGGTAATGGTCCTTTTTATTATTTCCAAAAACGTCAGGATTACAATGTGAATAACCCCGAATTTTACTTTTTTAATCTTTTAATCCTACACTATCAGGTATGATGAAATTAATTTACGGTTCACAAATTATTTTTTGAAATTCTTAATTTTCCTTTAGCATTTTTTTAAGAGAAAAACATCCTTAAAATTAATTGCCACAACATTTGAAATTTTCAAAAATTTACCTTCAAAAGCTTAATAGTTTTCAATCAACAACCTATAATATTAACGCCATTATTATTCAATTTGAGTTCAGTTTTAGCTCAATTGTGTTTGCTCCTTTTGTTTTTTTTTTAGTATATGTGCAATTGCGGTAAATACAAAATCAAACAAATATGCTAAAAGGGACTCGCTTCGACTTAGGAGCAAGTCTACTTATTGAACCGCAATTGTTTGATCTTATTCAATCATCTTTGCAGAGGATTGATGCTTTTTGTGAATCCAACTTTAGTTTGCAATGAATATGTGGATTTTGCAATTGCTTCAGATAAAGAGACTTTAATTATACGTTTTGTTGAATTTTGGTTAAATAACTTGCAATAAATTAAAAGAGATATGGACCCCCCCTCCCCCATCCCCAAAAGTGGCAGTTGGGGTGACGAAACGGAGCCCACAGACACCTAACCTCATACACTTAAGAGTTAGGAATTGGGATAGAGACACACTCCAGAGCTCAACAGTTCACTCACAAGCCCGAGTCTATATATTTTTAGGCCTGGCACCCTTGACTTGTCATAACTCGAATGAGTTAGAACTTGCCAAGATTAAGGTGAAACGAACCGTAATCGGGTCACTAGATTAGGACCAACGCAATCAAAGTCAAGGCTTGGCCATCAAAACCTTGAAATGACGACTCAAACCTTAATTCACCTGACTCAATAAGCAGAGACGCCAGTGTTAACACAAACGCAATCAAGCTCAAGCTTGGCTGTCAAAAGCCTTAAACCAATTACACTAATCTTAACTTCTTGATTGTGGGAACATATTTAAAACAAGAATGTCATATCTGAAACTTGAAAGTTGTATTGCTTTAAAGAAAGCAAAACAAGAAGCCACAAGTTATGCTACTCCAAGGAAAAGGAACATAAATAAAGCATAAGTGTGCAACAGAAAAACTTGAAAAATTTTGTGATTGGTGCTAGACACTTTGCAATATAACTGGTGCCCTTTATTTATAGCCTAATATTCTAACTGTTGCGTTCTAAAAATATAGCAAATTCATCCCACGTTTAGTCTTAATGCCCACTTATAGTACTGAAATGGTATTGAACGTGCATTGACATACATGCTCGAGGTTCCTCTAGCCTTCCCACGTTCATCCACTCTTCTCTAGATGTGCTTGAGGCCCACATTCCTTAAAATGTGCTTGAAATAATTGTCTCAAGCTTTGACATCACCTTTCCCACAACACTCCTGGTAACTAACTCGAGCCCGAGCCTTTTTAGTCATCTCGAGATGTTGTTATTAAAAGGTCTTAAGTATCATGTAGCTGGACTCCAGACACTGTTATTTCAGTTTCCAAAGCTGATTATGTCTCGAGCATGGCTCCACGTGTTGTGCATGTGTTCTTTTATATCTAGATGGCGTTGTTCCAATTCCCTTGGGTCTAGGGTGTAAACAATCGCGCCCCTTTTTAGCCGTAGATAATTTCAAATTTCCAATGGGCAAAAATTTTGTCTAGTTTGATCCTCAATGGTTATAGAGAACTCGAGATGGCACTGTTGATGCTTGAGTTATCTTTGTTCCCACGTGTCTATAAATATCCAAAATGTTTAGTATTGAAGATCCTCACTTTATGCACTGCTCTCGAACTCCTTGCAAACTTTAGCGTTCAAATTTGCTCCAAGGTCTCAATTTTTGTTTGTTCTTACATCAAGCAATTAATTTTCTTTAGAACTGTAATTCTTGACCTTAGTTATGGACTAGATGACTCACTATGTTTCTATCCCTATCCCTAAGGAAGTCAGCCCCTTAGAGTTCTTAACCCGTCTGATTAAATCAAACAACTTCATAGTTTTGGATAGGCTCTAGGTCCTAGCAAACTCCATCTCCTTCGAGGAGGATCCCTCTTATGTTTATGAGGAGGGGACTTCTTTCTCATATGAACCTCTTATTCTTGAACCCATCTTTAATCCCATGGAGGAGGTGCCTAGTCTTGAGGGCATTTTCCCTGATACCCTAGAATCCCTTTGCTTCGTTCTTCTTTACAAGTCAAAATTGGGGCAGTAGATGCATCTGCAAGGAATTAGCCCCCTTTAAGGGGTGGACGTTCCTAACGATGCAGTATTCCAACTGGGTTGACTAGTTGATGCTCTGTAACGAGCAAAAGTGAATCTCCAAACATTCAAGGCCATCAGACTGTTAAAGGTCTCACTTAGGTATGACTTTTCTGCCATAAGAGCCCTCACATGCTATTGGAATACCTATTACAATGCTCTTGGCCTTCCCGAGGGCTTTCTCATAATTACATTGGAGGACATCGTTGCCTCAATAGGTCTTCCCTAGAGACTTTGATCTCCCCTTAGACTCTTTCATCTAGAAAGAAGCTGAGGCTTTCTCCTCTTCTTTTTCTATTACCTCCCTACCCACTGGTTATGAGACTTTTAGTATTGGTGGCAATTAACCTAGCCTTTAGTATCAGTCCTGTAGCTTTGGGACCACTACTCTTGGCCCATGTATATGGCTACTTTGGGGACATCATAGTCAAGAACTATGCTGTCTAGATAGGAGGTTCCTTATGGCTTGTTCAATTATGGGCTCAAACCTATTCCCCTCATTTATGTCATAGAGGCCCCTTTTTCCATGCAATGGGATTATCACCTGTTATAGTAAGTAGCTTCTGGCTCCTCATGGAAGGTCGGGAGTCCATTGGACTTCCTTCAAGGAGAGGAATTTTGGTTCACTTTGGTTTAAGAAATTGATTTGATAAGGATGTCTCAGTAGACATTAATTCTCAGCATTGGCAAGTAATCCTGAGCCCTTGGGATCTCCCTTTCTATCACCAGACTCATCATAGTGTGGGCCAATATACCTAGATTATTTGTCAGGCAATTTGGAATGGTTTAAGACATTCCTTCCCCTAATGTATGGACCAGAAACCTTTGGTGGGCTAAAAGAGCCTCCATAATTCCTCCTTATAGGGATCATGTACATGCCACCCACCATTTTATAGCTTGGTGCCAAGCCTACTGGTCCTACTTGGAGGCTAGGGACGATAAGTAGTATTTCATCAATTCTCTTGAGCTTGCAGGTACTAGCTTGAGAGCCACTCAGAGGTTAGCAATCAAGGAGGTTCCATCCGAATAGACACTTCCAGCTGATAATCTATCCTGGTACTTGTATATTCTCAAACTTCAAGCCACATAATAAACTCACTTAAGACTGCTCTTTTGCAAGTCCCACTTCTTAAAGAAGAGTGCTAGAGTCTCCCAGGTCCACCAGAGCTTCACCAGGCTACTCTTGGTAGAATCCCAAGAGGCAGTGGCAACAACTTCCATAGGAGGTGGCTCAAAGAAGAAAAATAGAAGAGAGCTCCACCTACCCCAACGGTGAGGAAAGCTCGAGTTGAAGAAGAAGAAGAAGTGTCCATCTCTTATCTAATGAGAAAAAGAAAACGAAGACTCTCTCATTAAGAGGTATTGACCCTTTTTTTATTGCCTTTCCTTCTAACTTGCTCTCTTCCAAGTTGATCTAAACTCTTTAGTGATTTCAGGCTATTGCAGCTCCTCAAAGAACTCCTGTCAATGTTGAAATCCCAGACTCACCTACCAGAAGCCATGCTCTAAAGTCCCTAAGCGAAATCCATCCGATGGACTCAGCTATGGAAGATGCAGAAGGTTCTATTTCCTCCATCTAGGTGACATACTTGAAGGGACTCCTCTTTTGACTCCTTTGAGGCAGGACCTCATCCACTCTTCATTCTTACTCCCATAGGAGCCTTTAATTATGATTGAGGAAATTTTGGAGGCAATAATATCCCCATTCGATTTGAGAATTATCTTTACCTAAACTATGAGTTGGTTTTAACCTTTAAACCTTTTGCAGATACGCCTCCTAAAGCAGACATTGCCATCTCAGAAGAACAAGCAACAACAACTCTTTCAATGCTACTTGAAGTCCCAAAGGTAAGACTTAGCCTCTTACTTTGGCTTTGTAACGCAAAGCCATGTCTTATATGTTTTTGACTTGTCTTATTTCTCTGAGCGTCCTAATTACAACGCACTTTTGGAGCTAAATTAAGATCGATTTAGAATTGTATCACAAGTTTTAACTAAATATACCACACCATTCAACTAGCTTGTATCATAAGTGTATACATGGATGAAGCTTTCATTTGGAGACCATTTTTTCACAAATTATAGGATTATGGTACAATAATGATGTTCCTAAGGTTCTCTAAGGGTCCTAATTGCACCGCACTTTAATTTGGAGCTAAATTAAGATCATTTTAGAATTATACCACTAGTTTTAAGTAAATTTACCACATTATTTAACTGGCTTGTACTATAAGGTTATACATAGAGAAATCTGTCATTTGGATACCATTTTTTTTACAAATTATGGGATTGTGGTGCACTAATGGCGTTCCTAAGTATCTCTAAGGGTCCTATTTGCACCAAACTTTAGTTTGAAGCGTAACTAACAACAACAACAACAGACCTAATGCCTCAATGGCTCCCGCCTAAGCGGGGTCTGAGGGGATGGATGTACGCAGCCTTACACTTTCAGGGTGTAACCTTGTCGAGAGGCTGTTTCTGAGGACCCCCAACCTTATAGGGTTGAAGCATAACTAAGATAGTTTTAAAAGGTTTTAACTAAATGTACTAAACCATTCAACTAACTTGTACCACAAGGTTATACATGAACGGATCTTTCATTTGGACACCATTGTTTCACAAATTATTGGATTATTGTGGAGTAATAACACTCTGAATTGTATCTAAGAGTCCTAATCGCACCATATTTTAGTTTGGAGCTAAATCAAGATTGTTTTAGAATTGTACCACAAGTTTTAATTATGTACCACACCATTCATCTAGCTTGTCCCGCAATGTTATACATGATGGAATCTCTTATTTAGATGCCATTTTTTCAGACATTATAGGATTGTCATACACTAATGATGTTCTTAAGCATCTCCAAGGACTCTAATTGCACCATACTTTATTTTGGAGTGAAATTAAGATAGTTATAGAATTGTACCAAAAGGTTTAACTGAATGTATCACAAATTTTAACTAAATGTACTGCACCACAACTAGCTTGTGCTACAGAGTTGTACATGAAGGAATCTTTCATTTGAACGCCATTCGTTTTGCACAAATTATAGGATTGTGATATACTAATGACGTTCCTCAGTGTCTAAAGGTCCTCATTGCACCACACTTTAGTTTGGAATTTAATTAAGATAGTTTTAAAAATGTACCACAAGTGTTAACTAAATATACAACACCATTCAAATACCTTGTACTATAGGCGATGTATAAACGATTTTATTTCTTAGACTTTTTTTTAGACATTATTGTCTTATGCAACACCATTCAAAAACCTGTACCAAATTATCAGAAAATAAAATGATATTATTTATTAATATAATTATATTTTATTTATACAATACTCAATTTTCTCATTTTAAAGATTTAAAAAAAATCATGGGTTTTTAATAAAATAACTGTAGTTTAAATAGTCTAATTATTTTATTTTTATATAAAAAATAAATTTAGATATATATAATAATAATAATAGTAAATATACTTCTTTAGTAAGATAATAAATTTTTAAAAAATTGATAAATTTAGGTATATTAAATGATAGTATCAATATAATACAATACAAAAAAATTGGGTAACACTTACAATTCTTTTTACATTTTGGCAAAATGTTGTTGCATCTGTATAAAACAAAAAGTTTTTCCTCTTTTAATTTTTCAAAATGTGAATGACCAAACTGCCCCTGTTGTGTGTCATTTTAAGAATTTTCAATTTTCGCATGCTATTCTAGGAATTTCGAATGTTTACATTCTATTTTGGCAATAAAAATGGGTTATTTTGGAAAATCACCCCTTTGTAGGAAATAATTTCCTTTTCTTTTCCTCATATACTTTAAAGAAATAACTTTTCTTTTAAACAAAAACCACGTCAAAATAAGCACCACTCTATTATCTCAAGACCTTAAATAACATACTTGCTTGAGCTCAATGCATATTGATATACCATATTAATGTGATCACATAATAATGAGAATGAAAATTCATGAATTTACTAAATCTGGAAATAAGGAAGAAAACAAAGGGTGTAGTATGTATGGATTATTATTTCACACTAAATAAGTACATCAAAAGGTTCAAACAAACTTATTCGTTTTACATGCTCTGTAAAGTCAACGGGCCATAGCTCCTTTGTTAATGAATTTGCAAGCATATCCATAGTGGCAATATAAACATATTCAACTTCATCATTCTTAAACCCTATTATGTGTCACAGATGACGTCTTCTCTTCCATTGTCATCTTCCACTTTTCTACTTGCAAACCGGAAATAGCTTGTTTAGAAGACAATGTATCATCTAATCCATCAACAACACAATCATCCTCTCCAAAATACACAAATAATCAGATGACAAAGCTGGTCTCCTTGAGAAGCCTAATGGATACATTTTGGCTTAGTTGTAGTTCTTGAATCGGCTGATCTGTAGTGGGTACATCCCTTTCATGCACAATAGGCATTATAACTTGGCTTGGTAGGGGATAAGCGGCGTGTTCTTGAGAGAAATAACAACTACCCTCATCAAACTCAAGGAACTTTGCAATTATGGATTCAACAATCCTTATGCTAGCAGAGGGAAATAAAACTGATAAGTCCAATATGCAATTTTCATATGATTGTGGACTAATTTATTAGCTATCTTGCACCTAATTTTGTTGGATGTTGCTCCTATTTACTTTCCCCATGATTTTATTAGGAAATGAGCAAAATGATTGATTTGCGGCTCAAAAACTATCCCAAACCAAATCAAGACCGATTCCATTCACAAGTTCACTACCCAAGATAAGAGAGAAATCTGATCAAATTGCCATCATAGTAAAGCTCTAATTAAACTTGGATAAATCCAAGACGTTGGGCCAATGCAACCGCCCATGGCCGTAGGTGATAATTTTTAAGCTCGATTGAGATTTAGTTTGAATCCTATGATCAAGGAAACAAAACCCTAATAATAGTCCATAAATAGGAGCACAAGAACAAGAGGGACGTTTAGGGCATAGAAGAGGAAGCTAGCACAGAGAAGGCAAGCTTAGCTAGGGTTTCTTCATTGGATCCCGGGTTTTTCTTACTTTTTTTCTTTTTTAATTATGTCTTTAGATTTTAGTATTATTTTTATTCATTCAGTAGTGAGCTAATTGAATTTTCCAAGGCAACGATGTAGCCTAGTTGTACATTTCTTTCAATTCAAAAAATTCCATGTTTGGTTTTTCCTTCAGTGAAGTGTTTCTTATTTTTTTTAATGCTTTTGGATGCTTAATCACCATTCAATTAATATGATATTCATAATGAGACTGAGATCTGATATATGATGCATACTTCTAGAAAAAAATAGCATCGATTGAGCGAACGCTAGAGATAGGTTAACGCAATTCTGTGGTCTTATTTGTGAAAACCATAGAACTTAATAACCCTTTTTTCTATTTAAATCTATGCAAGAGATTGATGACCTAATAGGTAAAAGGTTTGTTTAATATTGCTCAAGAGAGAGTATTGAATAAATTATGGTATTTCACCATCAGCATAGATAATCAAACTTGGATAATGAGAATTAGGAGTTGTATTAGATTAACTAGGTAAAATCGGATGCCTTAGTGTGTACTTTTTCAATCCTTAACCTTAAATTCTTTATTTTGCGATTATTTAGTTAACTTTAATTTTGCTTAATGCCAACTTTCGATTATTCAAATAGAGTCAACACTATTAATTACGGTAACCAATCAATAATAACAATCCCCTTTAGAAGGATACTACATCACTTTATTACTCGATTGATTTAATGCAATTGCTAAAACCACGGATCAGGCTTTTAGCGTCGCTGCCTGGGATTGTCTAGCGCTTGATTGATATGGTTACCATCTTGTTTTCATACTAATTTTGATCTAATCTTGTTTTTTGTCTTAAATTTATGATTAATTTTGAGTTAGGAATTCACTTATTTTGTTTTTATATTTAGGTATTTTGATAGAAATTACGGTTTAGATTGGTCATGTTTATGATGAATGGGTTTAGTGTGCTTATTCATCACATTCAAGTTATGTTTTTGAGGTGAGGTTTGTTAGGATGAGCGGAAGTGAAGCTCCAACTACGCACCCGACTTAATATTTCCTGCAAGACCAAACAAACGGCTATAGGGGCCCGTGGGTAATCCACAGGGAACCCCTCCGACACTCAATTTAGTATCAATCTCATCAAATAATAAAAGTGGGTAATAAATAAAAATAATAATGAAGAGTCAACAAATTAATAGGATTAAATAAATATATCAAAATGATTGGTTAAATCCCCTAAAAGGAATATAATAAAAGGGGCCCGTATAATATTGGCCTAAAACCCTGTCAAGGATTTAATAGGCTGGCGAAATGAAGGCTTGTCTAGCTAGGCCCGTTATGGGCTAGTGAGATGAATAGACCAACCTATGTTTTGCTTAATAATAAGTAAAATAATCATAAAATACTTAACTTATGATGAGGGAACCCAAAATAGCTAAATTGAGGGGTAGAATCACATCATCATCATCATGCCCCCATCATCGTCATATACCATCTCTTCATCAACATACACTACCACCTTCATTCACTTTCCATTCTACCACCTTCACCCTATCATCACCCTCCTCTTTATCCAATCCCCTTACTGAAACCCCTGCCTCCTCTTTTCATTTTACCTGAATTTGGGTGAGCTGTCCTTTGGGGACTTCCTTTATTGCCATGTGTCACGAAAATGACACATGGTGTCACCCGGTTGGATTGGCATTTTTGGTATTTTCGGGTCTGATTTTCTACTTTAAGTCTAACTCAATGGTACCTGATTTTTATATTGTAATTACATATTCGTTATACTTATATTACGGGACCTAAAAGTACCGGGCGTGTAAGTATCAGGCAAGTTGGGTATTGGGCGAGTAATTCAAAATATGTATAACCTTTAATTCATAGAGTTTATTGTTATTCAATTTTATACAATAATTACCTGTATAACTTATTCGCCTATCTACAGTAGCAAGCTGCTCCTATATATCATAAACATATTAGTCCCTCTACTCCGTGGGCGAACTTCAGTCATTCTAAGTTTTTCATGGAGTATATTACAAGCTAATTTTTACCCTCACCTTCCTACTATGCAACATTCGTCCAGATAGTAAAAGCATTTAGGCTCCGTTTGTTTCGGGGGAAAACCACATTCTAGGAAGTGGTTTTCCCCTTTTCCTTTGTTTGGCGTGTCATTAGCTCACGGAAAAAGTTTTTCGACGGAAAACCTTTTCCCTCAAATGAGGGAAAATGACTTCCCTTACAAAATGAGGGAAGCCATGATTCTAAGTTGCTCAAAAACCTTCGCAGTTATTATCATGCAAATTAAGATCGAATCAAAATAAACCAGACTACGCTATAGACATTTAACGTCACATCATCGAACAAGAATTAGACTGAATAATTAAAAGCAACTTCGATATTACTTTGTTACTGTTGCAATAGAACAACTTTAATCAATATATTACATAGGTACTATGATATTTCAGTAATATAAATAATGTACCCTGAAGTTTAAAAATTTTCTAATAAATCAGGTATCTTTTGCCAAAATTTAGTATATTTTAAATGAAAACAACAATCTATACGTATCCTATATCATAATGTAATAATTTCTTGTGTCCGAAAATGCTAACATGACACATTTTTTGATAATATATAAGTAATTTTTGTTGAAATGTGGACAACCTTTTGATAATATGATATTTATGCCATATTAGTTTTTTGGTAGAAATTAACCAAATTTTAATGAAAGTTCACCTAATTTTAACATAGTATGTATACAAGTGATAAAATTTTTTATCTCATGACAACTTGTTGTATATATTGAAATGACAGAGTATTTAGATAATAAATGCTCAAATTTTAAAATATCGAAGAAATAATTTTCCTAAATATACAGCTTTGATAGTTAACTTTTTATTTTATTATTTCATATATGTTGTATTGTTACTTATGCTGTCCTATAAAAAGATATAAAATGATTGGTGAAAAATATTTTTTTAAAACATACAAAAAGATATAACAATGAGGAATTAACTTTTCCTTTGAAACAAACAACGGAAAACCCCACTCGGAATTTATATTTCCTTGGAAAACCTTTTTCGAAGAAAAATCAATTCCTAGATTCTACTTTTCCGTCAAAACAAACGGAGCCTTAGAGTCCTATTTTTAGCACTTTGTAGTTGTTTATGTGGACTTTGGATTTTGCCATACATTAATAGGACACATGCCATAAACAAGATGTGTAACTAGGTATGCTATGCTCGATAGGATGTTTAATTCATTATGAACCTTAACATGGTGTTTAACTCATCATGGATTTTAATAGGGTGTTTGACCCTTCGTTAACCTATACAAGGCGTTTAGCTTAAGTAGCGTGTAAAATGCATCATTAATATTAATAGGGTATTTACAGAGTGCCGTTCATTCCATTGTACCTCTGTGGGGGCATAAATAACTTAAGGCAGTAGATTCGCTACGGTGCAGCAATTTCTTCAGTCAATTCTTTCTCCTCTGCTCTTTCATAAAAGTCGTTTCTTCCATCTTTCTTGTAAACTCGAAATCAAGATCATTGCAATAAAAGAGTTATATTTTGGTCACTCACTCACTTATTACACCAACAATCTAAGTCGTTTTGTGTAATAAATAATCATAATATAACTCACGCGGGCTTTTTTATTCCCGATATGTCTAAAACTGAGCCCTTGGATGGAAACAAATACAAGATGCGGGCTGATAAGATGCAATTTTTCCTAGGCCAAATAGAGGTTCATTATACTTTATTTAATGATAGAGCCCCACCAAGGTCCAATAAGGATTTCGAGAAAGATAACTGTACTTATAGGGGAATTCTTATCCATTATATGGAGGCACCTCTCTATTAAATATACGTTAATATGAAAACCACTAAAGAGATATTGGAAGCGTTTTTAAACAAGTACAGCTCTGGTGATAGCACGGCTAAAAAATATGTTTGTAGTAAGTGGTTAGCTTTTACGATGGTTGATGAAAAACTTGTTCTTGATCAAATCCATGAATACGAAACTTTATGCACTATTATTCTGAAAGAGGGCATAAAGTTTTGTGAAACGTTTCAAGCTAACTGTCTTATTGAAAAATTGCCTCCTTCTTTGGAAAATTATAAAGTATATTTAAAACACAAGAAGAAGGACGTGACTCTTCAGGAACCGATCTCCCACATTAACTTGAAAGATCAGAACCATAAACAAGCCTTGGAATAAGGGCATGTATTATGCTTGAGAGGAAGGATCTAGCAGCAAGCAAGGCCAATCTCGAGGAAAGAGGCCACTAGAAAATGCTGATGCTAGCTAAAAGAGTAACAAAGGAACATGCTGGACTTGTGGTAAGGTTGGCCATATCTTAAGGAACTGTAGAAAGGGATTCGGACTCGGAAAGCACATAGAACAGGGGCCCCAGGCTTATCTCACCTAGGAAGGAGACATTTTTGTTGCCATGATCTCTGAGGAGAATATGGTTGGGAACACGATCAAGTGTGTTGTAGATAATGGTGCCACAAGACACATCTACACCAATAAAGACCTGTTACATGAATGTGAGAAAGCCACTAATGGGGAGAAGGCGTACATAGGCAATTCCAATTCGATTCTTGTCCTCGACAGGGGAAAGGTCCTCCTTAAACTCAACTTTAGAAAAACTCTGTATTTGCTAAACGTGCTTCATGTTCCTGATGTGTTTGAATTTAGTCTCGGGTGCTTTGGTAAACAAAGTAGGATTCAAGTTAACCTTCGAGTCTGACAAGTTAATTCTCACTAAAAATACCAACTTCATTAGGAAAGGGTTTTGTAATGGTGGTTTATTTGTAATTGATGTGATGAATGACTATGCTTCTACTTCTACTTATATTGTTGAGTCTTTGGATTTGTGGCATGCTAGATTTGGACATGTAAACTATAACTCTGTTAAGAAACTTAAAAAAATGAGTTTAATCCCTAATTGTGATTTAACCAAACCTGATAAATGCAAAATATGTGTTGAGGCCAAACATCCAAAGAAATCATTTAACAAATTAGTTGAAAGGACTTCGAGCCTACTTGAGCTAGTACATTCTGACCTAGGTGACTTTAAGAGCACCATGAGTAGAGGTGAAAAAAGATATTATATCACTTTTGTAGATGACCACTCGAGATTCACTAAAGTATATCTCTTAAGTACAAAAGACAAGGCTGAGGAAATGTTTCTGAAATATAAAGCTAAGGTTGAGAACCAACTAGACGGTAGGACCAAAAAGATTAGGTTTGATAGAGGAGGTGAGTGTGATACTACCTTCCTCAAGAAACATTGTGAGAAACTTAGCATAGTTCATGAGGTCTCAGCCCCTTATATACCATCAAAATTGTATAGCTGAGAGGAAAAATAGAACTTTAAAAGAGATGATGAATGCCATGCTTATTAGCTCAGGCTTACCCTTGAGCTTGTGCGGGGAAGCCATGTTGTCTGCCTGTCATGTACTAAATAGGGTTCCACATAAAAAGTTAGATAGAACCCCGTATGAATTATGGAAGGACTATGAGCCTAACTTGAAATACCTGAAAGTTTGGAGGTGTCTAGCTAAAGTAGGGATTCCTGAATTTAAAAGAAGCAAAATTGGTCCTATCTTTGTTTGTTATGCCATGAATAGCACTGCATATAGATTCATGCTTTTAAATGACTCCAGCCCTAGGCTTGATAAGATAATGGAATCTCGAGATGCAAAATTCTTCGAGAATAAATTTCCTATGAAAGAATCTATGCATGCTTCATTAGCTGATTCTGTTCCTATTGCATCTCCATCATCATCTAGTCATGTGCTCCATGAGCTCGAGGCTTAAGAACTTAGAAGAAGTAAGAAGGCTTGAATTGAGACTAGTTTTGGGCCGAACTTCATAACTGCATTCTTCTCTTAATATCATGAGTTTGTTGAACATGTTGTGAGTGCATTCATGCCAAAGGTCGACTCCAAAAATTATGATGAGGCCATGAACCATAGATGCTCCATTTTGGAGAGAGGCTATAAGTAATGACTTAGACTCTGTAACGAGCAATAACTCTTAGGTGTTAGTGGACCTTCCTAGAGGATGAAAACCTATAGGGTGTAAGTGGATATCTAGAAAGAAATTAAGAATTGATAGGTCCATAGAGAAGTTTAAGGCCAGGTTGATGGCCAGAGGATACATCCATAAATAAGGAGTCGACTTCTTTGATACCTACTCACCTGTAACTAAGGTTGCAACTGTGAAAGCCTATTAGCTCTAGCGTCTATACATAACCTTGTAGTACACCAAATGGACGTTCAAACCACATTTTTGAATGGTGACCTTGAGGAAGAAATTTATATGGAACAATCTGAGGGTTTCGAGGTTCCTAGAATGGAGCATGAAGTGTGTAAACTTGTAAAGTCTTTATATAGCAAACCTTTTGATATGTAGGTGTGACTCATCATATGAATCTTACCATATTCAATAACACATTATTAATCCTTTCTACAACTCTTTGTAGTAAGGAAAAATAAGAATTCTCCTGAAACACTCTACTTCGATCTAATCAAATTGACCTGATATAATTACCTAACTGATCCCAACTTTTGCCTTTAATTTTCAACTTTTCAAAGGATTTAAGAGTTTATTGGTATATCCATATATCAACTTATCGAGTACTCATTCATAAACATTTTATGAAATACTATTCGCTTCCGCTCACTTGAACTTTTAGCTATCCATAAACACTTTATGAACAAGTTCCAGTAGCTTAGTTGTTTTACTGCCTTTACTGTTAAAGGCTCTTTCAGTCACCATTAATTCGAACATGATTCACATACCGGTTATCATTTTAGTACTTAATGATCACATAAGACAAATCAAACCAGTTTTGAATCATGCCAGATTAGTGTGGTCTAAGATCAAGTGCTAGTTAAAAGCTATATGGCTTTCAGAAATTCTTCTTTTATATAGTTACACGGCTTAGCTTGTATTAGACTAATAAACCACAATTAATATAGTTTTGATTGAAATAAGTCAACTATCTACCAAAGAACCTTTTAAATAAACATTTTATTTATATAATTGTCAATCAAATTTTCTGAAAAATTAACTATTTGAAAACAAATAGTGGGTAAAAATTAAATTTTAAAAGTATATTAAGATAGTTACTAAAATACAAAAACTACATTCAATGACTTAAACTACTATCTCTTGATGCCCTTATTGAAAATCTATTCAACAGAACACTAGTGAACTACCCACTAGTCATTACTAGAGGAGACAGGATATCATATACCTTGTCATGTACGCTTTTCAGTCTTGGCAACAACAATAACTAAGTTCTTAGGCAATTCCTTTTAAACACTAGCATCCAGTGCTTTTATAAAAGAGATAAAACTATTTTGACTCATGTTTTATTTTACTTTTTAGGTTCCTAATTTCTGAGATTAATGTTTACACTAAGAGGAATCTTCCCTTAGTTCCTTTTTTTTTTTGGTAAGTCAGCATTTTTATTTTATTACCAAAAAGAGCAAAGTACAAGAGTACAGGAGCATTCCCCTAACAAGTCCAACAGCCTACATGTCAGGCGGGATGAAACAAAGCGGAAAAAAACACACAGAAACAAGCCAAAAAGGCAAACAAGTCAAGCAAACTAGAAGAAAAGGAGAAATTCCTACAAATAAAATACAAAGGGAAAGGAAAAAGAAAAAAAGGAAAAAAAAGAAAAAAGTAAAAAAAAGGGAAAGAAAGGGGAGATCAGTCCCCAAGAGAGGAAGCAGCAGCAGCGGCCTCAGTAGCTACACTAGTCATCCGACGATCAGCTTTCCTCGAGCGACGAGAGGGGGCAGCGGTCCACCCAGTGTCCGAAGAATCAACGATAGAGGAGGGTGAATGCATCACAACACAAGCACCTCGGGGGAGAGGAGCAACACTCGGAACACTAGCCTCGCAGTTCAGAGAGCACTGTAAAGGCGTAGTCAAGATTCTCGAGTCATGAGAATCAGAAGAGACACAGAAGTCAGAGAGCCCTGGAGGGACTAACTGACCACGTAGACGACCAGAAGTGGTAGCAGGGCGAGACTCGGAAGAGAACCTCCGAGAGCCCGGGGAGTCCGAGAGCCCGAGAAAGTAAATAACATCCAAAGTGTCCAAATCAAGGGGTCGAGTACCCCTCGGAGCAGAAGGACCCAAGCCAAAGTGCCCCAAGTCACAAGAACGGTCTGCATCCAAAGTAGAGGGAGCCGAAAGCTACGAAACCGAGCTTTCTGATGCCAGACGACCTCGGAACGAACCCGGTACAATAACAGCAGTCCGGGAAACAGGAGCTGGTGTCGGCTGGGCTGGAAACACCATGGCCTCTAGCCCAACAGCGGCCCGGGTGCCGAGTGTCCAGCCCTCTCAATCCCAACGAAGCAAAGGGTGGTGCGCCCCCTGCTACGGGCTTGGACCCGAAAGGCCCAGGGCCTTTCGGGCCCACAGGTGCTGGGGACCGTGCGTCCCCAGCTGTAGGCTTAGGCCCAGCAGCACACTGGGCCGGGCTTTGGGGCGAGGTCCCCCTTACTTGGGCCCCATTTCTTGGGCTTTTGCATGGCCCAATAGCATTTTGTGAGTCTTGGGTAATATTTTCCAGCCCAACATCAAGTGGTTCCACCTCATCAACCTCAATATTTTCCTCGAGCCCACGATCAGTCCTCGTTTTTCATTGTCGACCTCAGGGACGGGTTTTAGCACCATAAACGATCTCAATCGGAGGACGAGGAGAAGTGTCCGGACAAGAGTGACCAAAAGTCTAGCACTTAGAGCATATAGGAGGCAAACCTTCATACTTGAATGCGATCGGGATGCAAAGATCCTCAAAGTGGACCTCCATATTACTTGGAAGCAGTTTCCGAGTATCAATGTCCACGGACACCCTAGCATATTGAATGGAAGTCCCGTCGAGTGTCAGTTTATCCATGTGAAGGGGGCGACCCACCCCACTAGCAATCGAGCTCAAGGCCTTACTTGTCTATAAGGGTGCATGGAGCCCATGAATTTGGACCCAAATCGGAAAGGTTGAGGGTTCAACTCGAGGTGTAACGTCGTCTAGAAACCAGTGATGCAGGGCTAGATAACAGCCCTTAAAGTGCCAAGGGCCACCTTGGAGAACTCTATGGGCGTCTTCATAGGAGCGAAAGCGAAAGAAATAGTTCGTTTTGGAGGGGATAACACATTCAAGACCTTTAGAGTCCCAAAGAGATGAAGCAATAGCGGTACAACACGAGAGTGCAACTCGCCCTCCGATAAAGCGACCGGTGAGGCAACGACTCCATTTGGCACAACCCGGGGCTACATCATCACGAGATACGGTTGCAACGATTTTGTCATTGATAGATTTAGGGGGAACGTAAGAGAGGCTACTTGTCGAAGGGGCATTAATCTGAGCATGCCAATCATCAAACGACTCCCCGGAACTCTTGTGCCAAAAATCATTCGTTAACCAATCCGGTAGCAATTCATCATCCCGAGGCACATTCCCCGATGCCATAACAGTAACCAAAGAGAGAAAAAGGATTCTCCAACCACCTCAACAATCCTTCCAACAACCTAACAAACCAAACCACCTAGCAAACCACCTCCAACCACTAATCACAATCCCCAACCCCCACCGTCCAAGCCGCCCACCCCAGCCAGAGGCCACGCACCAGACGCGCCACCCCCCAGACCGCCACAAAACGTCCTATTTAAAAAAGATCCCAAGCCTGCACCAAACTGAGCCAAAACACCACGCCAACGTAAAGCAGCAAAGATGCAAACGAATTTGTTGGAAAAGCCGCACAAGAAGATGAATTCCAGGCGCACAGAAACCCCATGCAAAACAGGGGAACAACAGAACAAGAAACCCAAAAAGAGAAGGAGCAAAAAAAGAGATCTGAAACTCTAAAGAACAATGCGACAAGCAAGAACCAAACCAAGAACAGCAAAATCTCGAGCAAACAAACCAAAACAAGCAGCATAAACCGAGCCAAAAAGCCCCCCATGCGCTCGAAAAACAGGGGCTGAGATGCGCCCTTGCCCAAACGCGAATCAAAACATGAATCAAGTACCAAAGCAGTAGGTTGGCACTAACTAGGAGCAATTTAATGAGTAGTGAGGGAAGATTACCCAAATTGCATCCATGGAGGGGTTCATTGCAATGAACTTCAAGATGTGCACCGGGAGAGAGAATAAGACACCGCTAGCCACAAGCACCACCACCACCACTTCAAGGATCAAAACTAGAAGCACCAGGAGGAGGACAGATGAGATCTTGGAGACAAGATCGTGCGTCCTACGCAAATCATCCACAACCTTCGACTCCCTCACTTATAAGTGTTTACACCCTCAAAAAAGGATAGGAAATGGTGATTAGAGTAGCTTACTGGATTCTACAGGCTTCAGGGATCACGAGGATGCAAAGAGTGCGCTTGTACGGTGCCGCATGTGACCGCACACGTCGGGAGAACTTCCTGCAGAAACAGGGGAAGCCGCCACTCGCCGCCCTGCTCGCCTCACGCGCCACTGCCCGAAAATCGCCTATCAGAGCCTCTCTCTCTTGTTTCTCTCTCTAGAAGTTGCAAATGAATCCCACCATTCAAGAAGACAATGAGTTAGTTTATTGGGAATTTCGAGAAGAAGATGACAAAGACTTTTAAGATGGATATCCCTTAGTTCTCATGACACCTTTTCTCAAACTGTACTTTCATCTATTCAGACAATGAGCAACATCTAGTACTCGATGTATCTAGTCTAAACTGATTCAAAAACCTTGATAGGTAAGTTAGGTCATATCTTGTTGAGATTTGCGATCAATATTTGCATCAAGAATTCCAGTTCAATTAAACGAACTATCATCATATGACGCGCTCTTGAATTGAACTCTCCTAACGTAATCTTGTGTCTATCATCTTTCTCATAAGCTGTTTTCATACTACTAGTTCTCTAATTAAATACTTCTTTCAAATATCTGATCATCTCTACTACAGTTGAATTTTCAAGTATCTGATACTAGAAAACATTCGATATCCAATGTCCGAATCTTGTAACTGACTAACTCTTTAGTCTAGTCTAACGTTCTAAATGTTCTTTTCAAATTAGTAGATCTACTTCAGAAACCTAGAGAATTTTGAGCATCTCCTAGTGCTTCACATATACTAAGGCATACTATATCATAGTGGCTAAACAGAACAGAGAAGTAAGACATACAAGTATTGATTACAATGCAAAAATATAACAACCAATCTGAAATCAAAACTATAAACAAGTCATATAACATACATGATTACTTTTCTTACTTTTGGCAAACAATCAAAGTTCAGAGTTCACAATCTGACACTTACATTTATGCCGTGGCGACCCAACCGAACTACCCGAAACTCCTCGTCAGTGAGGCAGATTTGAGATATGAGAAGGGTGAGAACATTTTTCAATAAATATGTTTTCTTGTAAACTCCTTACTAAACATATTTAACACACCATTTTTCCCTCTGCCTCTAAGATCATACAATAGAGCTCCTCAGGGAGGCCAATGTAAACCCTAGTCAAGTGTAGACCGCTACCTCAATATCCATATAAGTCCACTAAGTACTCTAAGTCGGTGTGGCCGCACCCGTTTTTCCTGTACTTTAGTCTATCATACGAGATCCAACCACATATTCTGCAAATGAATGCTCTCCTCAGGGAGTCACGCCTTCCTACTATACTACCAGACCGGTAACGGAGGCCAGCAGCATTCATTTAGTAGCTTGCTCCCACTTGATATTTTGAGTCTTGTAAACTTTTAATAATTTTAGGAAATGAACAAAGTATGCAATCCACCTAACCATTCTGTATATGTGTGCAACAATGAACTAATCAATCTACCCATTACTCCATGGGACAAGGGCTTAATGACTTATCAATAAGATAAGTACAATTCTCAATTCATATGTTTCCTAAATCTAATCAACTCACAGTTTTTCCTTTGGTCTCTAAGATAGTATGACAATGTTCCCTAGGAGACTATCATACTATTCTAGTTAAGTGTATACCATTATCTAGATGTAAGTACTGGTATATAAGATACTCCATGTCAGTGTGGCCGCATCTACTTTCCCCATGCCTCTATCTATCCAAAAGAAGCCTAACCATGTATTCTGCGAACAAATATCCTCTTTGGGGAGTAGCGCCCATCCACTATACTATTAGACTGACAATGGAGACCATAAGGAATCAACTCCTAAACCTCGCTCCCACTTAAAATTTAAACGGTGGATCTTTCTTTTAAGTTTGGTTACCTCTTATCAATATTAGAATCACATTCTAAATTTTATTAACCATTAAATAAAACCCTAATCCAATTAGGTTCCTTTAATTATCCAACATGTGTAACCTAATTTCATTAGATATATTAATGAAAATTTTCCTTTCAAATATTTCAATTTTTGAATTATCTAATCATATTAGATCTATTTGAAAAAGTCCTCCACTCGATAAAATCAAATATTTCGCTAAGTTGCATATTTTTACATGGCCTTCTAACTTTATTCACATTATAGATAATATTTAACTCATTTGAATAATATCAAATATGTGAACAAAATATAATAAATATCCAATTATTAAATAATTTGAATAACAACATTTACGGCCAAAAGATCGGACCAATTAAAGATTTTTCTAAACGCTTTTAGAAAAGATTGTTGCATAATCTTAATAAGGATCTCATCCTAATTAATTAATTATTTATTTAAATTATTTAAATAATAAAGATTTTTTTTAAAAACTTTAATAGTTAACATGACCCAAACGCCTTTTTTCTTATTATTTAAACAAATAAATAATTAAAGCCGATAATCCCATTAGATCTTACACAGAACATCTAATCCCATTAGATATTCTTTGTTTTGGATTATCATAAAATATTCAACAAATTGAATATTTCATACTTGGCTCAAAATCTAATCTCATTAGACCTAATAATTTAAATCGTCCAACTCTTTGAATATCTAATCTCTTCAGATCCGATTTAGAATTACAGTCCTTGATTGAATCTTGACTGAATTAAAATTTGAGACATTTTAAAACTTTAATAAATATTCAATCTCGTTATTAAACTCTTTAACAACAATTGAAGGCCCAAAAAGCAACCTAAGAGGGGATTGAATTAGGTGCTTCCGGGATAAAATAAAAATTTAAACTTTAAGAACCAAAAAATGATTTAAAAGATAAACAATAAATGCAAAATATAAAAAGTAAATGCAAGAACAAAAAGATGCACAATGATTTTTATAGTGGTTCACCTCCAACCCGGAAGCTAGTCCACTCCTTAAGTGACTACTCTTTGTTACTTGAGCCTTTAACTAAGCTTGATTATCATTTTTTAAACTAGGCTTAGGATCCAACCTTTACAATTAGTCTTTTTATATCTAGGCTCAAGACCCAACCTTTACTACTGGCTCTTTAGTAACAGTAGGCTCATGATCCAACCTTTGTAATAAGAAATTAAAATAAAGTAATGAAAGAATTAAAGCATTGATATTCTTCGCTATTTCAAGGGTGAATTGACTGTAGATCAAGCTTAGCCAAAGCTAAGGATATGCCAATTAAGCTCAATAATCGACAATAAAGAGAGCTAGTGATGCTCAAGAAAAAGCTTTAAACAAAATTTGAAATCAAACTATTAAAGTGCGATTATCAAAGAATGCTTAGAGAGTATTGGATTATTTAAAAACATTTAAACCCTATTTATAACAAATGAGAGCCTTGGGGACGTTCAAAATGTTAGAAAAAAGATTAGGAAAGAAATCAAGTCAAAAGTAGCTGTTTGGAGCTTTTTTTGGGCTGTGTGTTGGCATAGAGCAGCTCCAGAGGGATAATGCATGTTTGTGTGTTGACACACGCTTTCTGTGTGTCGACACTCAGCATGCCTAGGTGGATTTGAATGTTTTTGACCATTTAGCTTGATTAATTGATTGATTATCATATTAGCTAAGCAAAATTGATTGATTGATTGATTACCATATTAGCTTAGTTTTTTAAATTAATTTCCTTGCTTATACATTTGAAAGAGTGATTGATTCAATTAAGCTAAAAAATTACCAATTTAAAATTTGATCTTGTTTCATTAGAGCATGTTTTTCACAGTACCAATCCTAAAAAATATTTTTGTTGACAAACTAGATTGCCTTGAATTTGGCTTGAATATTTCTCAAATAAAATTTAGAAATCAAATTTCAAAAATATTTCAAAAACATTTTTGTTAGAGTGTTACATATCAATATTAAGATTTTGACTCAATTGATATATCTTGATCTAAGTCCTAGAGAATAAAAAATGAATGACTTAAAGCGCTTGGACATGGATCTTATTCTCTTCATTTTGGATGAATTTTCTCTTCAACTTTGATATCTTTTCCTTTTTATTCATCATCTTAAAAAGCTTGGTATCAGCATGATTGGCCTTGATTTTTCCTAACTTTCTTATGTGTCACTTAGAAACAAGATTAGAATAATTTAAACATAATGATTCACTAAATGATTGTTTTCATCAAAATTTCAATGCAAGTGGCCTTTAGGGCCAAAAATCTCCTCCATTTTGATGATGACAAATATTTGGTGTTTTCTCACAAAAAATAAAAGTTGAAGTATAGAATTCATCATAAAAATATTGACTACTCAAATCATACATTCACTTTGTATAAAGTCATGGAGTTAATATAACGTGTTAAAAGTTCAAACTGAATTGTCTCCCCCTATGTTGATGCATTGTAAGAATCATACATTCACTAGGTTAAGGCCAACATCATTTTTAACATTTCTCAATCAAACACAAACTTCATACGATGCTTGATACATTCTAGGAGTTAGATGTTCAATAACTTACTCATAGCATCATATTTATAATATGAAAGAACTAAACATGAATCAAATATATACCACCAACTACAAACCAATTTTTCTCCTCTTTTGTCATCAACAAAAACCACAAGATGTGGGATAGAGAAATTGGCAACTCCCCTTATTAAAAGCAATAAGAGCATACATAAACACAAGGGAATGATACACATTCTCAAATAGTCAAAACATTTCATTTATTGCAAGTAAAATGTTGTATAACAAATGAAAAATGTAGCTCCAAACGTTTTATAGAAAAAAAAAGTCTAGGGAGTTGGGGGTCATTGTCTACACAATAAAAAGTCTAAAATCTTTTGTAATGTGGATCCTATTTCATTTCGGAACTCTTCAAGATTTGAGTGTAAGGTTGAATGTTGTTCTTGTAAGTGAGACACTTGTTCTTCCAAAGAAGTAAGTTGTTCACTTACACTCCTTTTTTCCGAGGTCCTTGTTGAGATTCTTCCTTGTTAACTCGATCCCTCCATCAAAATTTTCCTCTTCCTTGTCTCTATCTTCATCTATTTCTTCTATTCTCCTAAATTTTTTTTGTTTCTTTACCCATGCATTGTATTTAAGTTCGAAACCCATCTTTTAAAGATGTCTCAATAGAGTCATCTTGATAAGGAATGGAGTTTGATAAAGATGATTTTTTTTAAAGTGTGTTGGAAAACAAGGGTAAAAAGCATGCCATAAGTAGGATTAGTCTTTCAGGAATGAATATGAACCATAAATTTTAAGACTAAATCCCAAAGATTAATTTTTTGGCCATTGAAGAGTCGAGACAAAAGGAATAAATGCAAGTTTGAGACCGAGTCAAAGCCACCTGGTCTTGGATTGATGTTCATACAAATCAATTTATGTTCTAATTTAAGAACCACTCCTAAATCTTTTGAGTTTGGCTTCTTTGGGTTAGAAAGTGGTATTTCACTCCAAACTTGTTGAAAAAAGGAGTAACAATGAGATTCGGGGAGTGAGAATTGGTGGAGTTCTTGGGGGAATACAAAATCATCCTTTTCATCAAATTCAAAACCAAGTAATTCATTTATTAATGATGTATCAATTTTAATTACTTGGGCTAAAGCTTTTGAGGATAATTCTAGAGTAGTTCTAGAAATTTTAAGGTTAAAATAAAATTCACGTACCAAATTTGGATATACTTGTTCCTGTATACCACAAATTTTAATCCATCTTACTCCTTCAAATATAGTAAATAGTGCCCCCAAATGGGTTCTTCTAACCCAAGTCCAATCTACAAGTCTACCAAATGACATTTCCTTTTTGAGGGAGAAGTTAGAGGAATGTACCGAAAGAGGACCCCGAGAAGAAGAATCACCTTCGCCGTATCCAAACCTCTTCTTGGAAGTCATTTCTGACCTCTTTGTGTGACTCATGACTTAAGGCTTGAAGAGATGTGGAGAAAGAAAAAAAATATTAGTAATATTTTAAGATTTTCCTAATAATTGTTAAAGAGAATAAAACATTAGTAAAAATAGATGATTTTTGACTTAGAAAAGTAAGAAAAGTGAAGAAAAACAAAAAAATTAAAAAAAAATCTCTGTTGGTTCTTTTTTTTGGTTAGGGTTTTGTGAAGAGATGAATTTTGACAAAAATCTAAGGGTTTTGTGTTAAAATGTTGATAGAAACTTGATTTCTAGTAAAAAAATTGAAAGAAATTTGAGAGAAATGAAGAGATTTGAGAGTTATATGTAAAACAGATGTTAGGGTTTGTGAGAGGATGAGCGAAGATGAGAGGAGTGCCGAAGATGAGAAACAAAGGGGGAGAAAAATGAAAGGATGTCAGGAGCAGCATGGTACCTATGATTTGCCTCTATGTGTCGACACACAAGTTTTGTGTGTTAAGACATAGCAAAGCAGTGCCACTCACTATAAGCCTGTGTGTCGACACACAAAAACCTGTGTGTCGACACACAGAAGACAGGGTATGACTTCAGTTTTCTATGTGTTTGTGAGTTTTTTTAATTATTTTAGTTTATTTTATTTACCAAAGAGGGCACCAACACACCGTCACCGGATCCCATTAGAACTCCGAAGTTAAGCATGCTTGGGCGAGAGTAGTACCAGGATGGGTGACCTTCTGGGAAGTCCTCACCCTCAGGTTGGGGGCACTGGGAAACAGCCTCTCTTCAGGTTGACACCCTGAAAGGGGAAGGCTGCGTACATCCGTCCCCCCCAGACCCTGCGTAGGCGGAAGCCATTGAGGCACTGGGTATGTTCCTTTCCTATTTTATTTTATTTTGAAAATACCCCCCCTCCCCCCCTAAAAAATATTCCAAATTCCTATATCCATGAGTTGGATAAGAATACTTGGTCAATTGGATCTCTTTCATGTTGAGTATAAAATCTCAAAATGCAAGTGACTAGTGCACACAATCAAAGTCAAGTAGATAAATTGTATATGCTGATTCTAGTTCTAGTATCACAAAAGGTTTCTTCACCTAGAGGTTTAGTGAAAATGTCCACTAATTGATCATTGGTGGGAATAAATTTTACAAAGACATCTCTCTTAAGTACATGATCACAAATGAAATGATGTTTAACCTCAATATGCTTTGTTTTGGAATGTTGAGCCAGATTTTTAGTTAAGCATATAGCACTAGTGCTATTGCATATTAGAGTGTGGTCAATTTTAATGCCATGGTCATTTAATTGATATTGACCAGAACATTTGAGCACGACAACTTCCACATGCAACATATTCGGCTTCGGCGGTGGATAAAGCAACCGAATTTTGCTTTTTGCTAAACCATGACATCAAAGCATGTCCAAGAAATTGATAAGTACCACTACTCGGCTTCCTGTCCACTTTGTATCAGGAAAAATTCATATCACTATATCCAACTAAATCAAAGAAATCACATTTAGGGTAGAATGAGCCTAGGGTAGGAGTACCAACTATATATCAAAAAATTCGTTTTACGGCACATAAATGAGATTCTTGAGGACATGCCTGAAATCTAACACATAAGCATACACTAAACAATATATCAGGCCTACTAGCGGTAAGGGAAAGAAGGGATTCGATTATACCTCTATATAGCTTTTGATCCACCTTTTTACCCTTCTCATCCATATCTAGCTTAAGAGTTGAGCTCATTGGGGTTGCGATTGCCTTGGACTTTTCCATGCCAAATTTCTTAAGTATTTCCTTAATGTACTTGGTTTGGTTGATGAAAATTCCTTCCCTGCCTTGCTTGATTTGAATCCAAGGAAGTAATTGAGTTCTCCCATCATACTCATTTCCAATTCCCTACTCATAAGATTTGCAAATTCTTCACAAAGAGATGGATTAGTAGCACCA
This sequence comes from Simmondsia chinensis, assembly GCA_018398585.1. Taxonomy (NCBI): domain Eukaryota; kingdom Viridiplantae; phylum Streptophyta; class Magnoliopsida; order Caryophyllales; family Simmondsiaceae; genus Simmondsia; species Simmondsia chinensis. The sequence continues at coordinate 33,772,266 of JAGTTD010000001.1, forward strand.
AACTCTATATCATCAACATAAGTTTGCACAGTAAGAATGCCATTCTACAGTGCTCGATAAAAAGTGTGGTGTCAACCTTTTTTCTTGAAAATCCATTTTTCATTAAAAAGGAACTCTATCTCTCATACCAAGCTCTAGGAGCTTGTTTCAATCCACAGAGAGCCTTTTTGAGTTTAAAAAACATGGTTAAAAAATTTGTCATCCTCAAATCTAGGTGGTTATTCAACATAAACCTCTTCTTCAATAAAACCATTTAAAAATGCACTTTTTACATCCATTTCAAAAAGTTTGAAATTTTTAAATGAAGCAAATGCACATAAGAGTCTAATATCTTCTAATCTAGCAACAAGAGCAAATGTTTCCTTATAGTCTATAATTTCCGCTGGGTTATAGCCTTTAGCTATTAACCTTACCTTGTTTCTTACTATGTTGCTTTCCTCATCTTTCTTGCTACGATAGATCCACTTGGTACTGATGACTTGATGATCTTGAGTTCTATCCACAAGTTCCCACACATCATTTCTCTTGAATTGATTTAGCTCTTCTTCCATTGCCATTATCCAATTTGCATCATTAAGAGCTTCTTCTATGTTCTTGAGCAACGTGTTAGCTCAACATTGGCCGATAAGGTTGGACGCAAATAAGCGACCGTTTTTATTTAATCATAATATTTATCTACTATATATTCTATCTTAGGAATATTTGTTTAGCATAAAAATTTTATTTATCTCATAAAATAAATAATTCATCTCATGAATTTATTTTTTAAATATTTTCAAATGATGCTTAAGTTGAGGCTTGAGAAGGGACCTCATGGACAATCTAACTCTAGCTCCAAATGGATCAAATCTGATTATCATCTCATGATAACAATGGATACCATTCAGTAAAATTTAATTCCACTAAATAAGTTTTACTACACTCTAGAATTAAATATATTCACTCAAGAATTCCCAAATAACTTTTATTACGACAATCAACCCCTCTATTAGATATCCGTAAGTAAAAGTAGCTTTAATTACTATCATTACTTTTCTCACATCTATCACTGTAGTTCCCTACTTGTCCTTCTCGAAAAATTCAATAATATAGAAACAATTTCTGTATTAATTCTAAATTTCAAACATATGGAATATTATGGCCAAGGATTTTATAATTTGGCCATATATTTGTGAATCAACTAAGAGGACATCTTTATCTCGTTAGAGACTATAAATTCCACGTAAAAAAACTGTTTCTGCTACACTTCATCCTATTAACCAATACACGCAAGATTCAAGTCAGTGCACTTTGGCTAATCCTTTTGGCACATTAAAGCAACGAATTGCACAAGTTCAGACTATTTCATGGATTTAGAGTTATTATCTTACGAAATTAATTATTTATGATAGCAATTAAGAAACAAATAACTCAGGTGGTGCTGCTCAGTGTCCAATCTTATTGACAACATCAATATAATACTATTGGATCCCTATTCACATGACCAAGACAAGTAAAAAGTATCATATTATAATTTTTTCAGACAAGTTGTCCAAACTTATCACTAATTACGAGCATACATCGACAACATATCACTAGTTTGATCTAAGTCTATATGTGGTTCAATCTTATTGACCACTTAATCCAAAACCTGACATGTCATCTTGGACTATGTCCATTTCATGAAATGTTTTAGAAAACAATTATATGCATGTTTGACTCGTAAAAATAATTAGACAATAAATAAAAAAATGTTTATTTATTTAATATTTAAAACTAAGTAATTGAGTTTTCCAGGACATCAATTCCAACAGTTCCACCACACATCTCCACTTTCTACCAATACTGCTTCACCACCAAAATTATCCCACAAACACCGACATCGCTCCACATACCCAATTGCACCGCCACTAGAAGCAATTCAAGTCAACCACCACATCACGAAACCAATCTCGGAACAAAAAACTAATCCAACTTATTATCCGTTACCCAAAACCCCAAAAATTAGTCCCGAACCACGATCAACATGACCTCCAACCCGGCATGATCTACCAACTCTGTGTCACCTAGCAACGAAAACGGATGATGAACCTCTTCTTTACTTTTCTTCTCCACCAATCTTTGATGAGCCCATGTACAATGAGCACATCTATGATGAGGAGAGACTTGAGGATGTTAAAATCTAAGACCCAATTCCACAGTCACCGATAAGATGACCAAGATCGACCTTACTCGGCACCCATGAACTATCACCGATCCAACCACAAACGACACTACTAGCACCACCAAGAACATCATCCACCCAACCATCATCACAAGTACCCATTAATAGATTCCCACCTCTGAGCACTTCAATACGTAAGTTGGGAGGTTTTGATTTTCCCAATGGCCATCTTCATTCGCCAACAAGACTAACGAGTCAAATTTGAGGACGAATTCTATTCCAGCGGGCGAGAATAATGCAAATAAGGATGAAAATAACCCAATCAAGATGAAAAGGAGAGAAAACAGAACCCAGGAATTGTAGAAATCGCATCTAAGTCGGAAAAGTAGCGCAAGATGCGATTTTATTATGATTAGGGTTTTAGTATATTTTTTAATTAATTAGATTTAGATCTTTTGTTTTATTAATATTTTACTTATTAGGGTTCATTTTTACTAAATTATGTAATTAGATTTAGAGCTTTTGAGTTATAGCAAGATTATATTAGGTTTAGTTAGAATTAGAATATAATTGTTTTTAGATTATAATTTGAAATAGTAGTAAGAGAATGCCTATAAATAGGCCACTAGTGGTTATTTTAGAAAGCTTTTGATTATTGGAAATACTTTGATGAATTTTATTTTTGAATTGATCTTTATAATTTTATTTTGACAAATTCAATAAAATTATGTAGCTCCATTTTTGAGTTATTGCTCGGGTATTCATGAAATCAATGAGTTTTAGCCAATTCTTCTTAATTTGGCCTTGTTGGATACAATAAACAGGTTAGGGGAAACCTATTCTCCCACCACTCATCATCAAAATTCGGGGCTGCAGGTCGGATCTTTAGATCGATTTGCATCAATATATTATAAAACCTTAGAGTATTTGGACCAAATTTTCTCAATTGAAATTATATCCACTTCAGCGATTTACTTTATACCTAACAACAACCTAATCAAGTTTTCATGCATTAAAATCTATTCTATAAGCTCTACATGTTCAATGGCGGATCTAAAAAACTTTTTCATTAGAGTAAACCATATAAACAAATGTCGAATTTTCGGAGATTGAAAAAGTTGATAGCTTTCTGATAGACAAGGAAAAATAGAAAACGTAGGTGACTGATGAGTATAATACCTCATCTATTATTCTATGAAGAAAGAACATCTCAAACTAAAATGTAGGGTTATTTACACTAAAAATATCTATACTTTGCTCATTGGTTCAATTCAATCATTTTATTTTAATTCTACCAATTTAGTCCCCATACAATTTATATTGTGTCAATTTCGTCTTTAGAGTAAATTCACTTTAAGTTTTTATTGAAATTTTTAGTAGTTTAGCAGCGGATTCAGTTAAATTGTGTTAACGGGTGGATTAATAGTGGGCTACTTGCATCTAACATGATTGTGGTATTAACAGTTACTTTTAGAACTTAACTTGGATTTGATGGAAAGACTAAATTGACACAATATAAATTGTAGAGGGATTAAACTGATATAATTAAAAGTACAAGGACTAAATTGAAACAATAAGAAAAATATAGGGACTATTGGTGTTAATAACTGATGCAGCACGTAGATGAAATATTAGGGAAAACGGGAAGGTTCATAGCCTTCCCTTTAATTTCTATTTCTAAAACAAGTAGAAATGAATGGGAAAAAGTCCATTTATAATTCTCACAACCCGATAATTAGGACAAAAAAAAAAAAAACCAAAAAAATAAAAAAAAAGGCTAAAATTGAATGCTAAATAAAACCGTAATAGCTCTCTCTTTAAATACATGAGCTTTCCTACCTAGACTCAAACCAATACAAAATTTAAATTAAATCCCTATCCAAACATCAACGGTGGAGATTAGCTATTTGTATGCTCATCTAGCAATCCGTGTGATCATCTTAGAATAAAAGACTAAAAATACAAATTTAAATAATAAAATCACCTAATCTAAACTAAGTTTCCTACTTAATGTTAACTTCTTCAAGTTCCCTACCGCGTGTCTTACCCATCCGCCAATATGGCCATCTCGCTAATCCTGCAATAATGGCAAGATAAAACCCGCTCAGGCCCTGTCGCTTTGCAACCTGCCAAAGGATAAGGCGCGACTGCATCATTCTCCCCGGGTTGGAGAGAATTGATCCTTGAATTAACCAATAGGTCATGTGGGTTATTCTTGCCATGATAGGTTCCTGCATGCCTGTCTCCCATCTCGCCAAGCTCCAACTTGCCAAGCTTGTCTTGATGTAGACTATTGATCCGGCTTCCCAAAATGCGAGATGTAACTTATCTTGCCAAAAAATGGACTGCATCATCCTCCCTGCCATGGAAAGAATTCACCCTTGAATTCGCCATCAATGCATTTGAATCACCCTCGTCAATGTGGGGAGCATGTTGTAAGTCCTTGTTCACACCATCTTATCTTTGGTCCGTATTTCAAGGGATGATCCTTGACTCGATTCACATCCCACCTGTTGGTTGGAGATGAAGTCTTTCGCCCTCTCATGTAGACGAACAAGACCAAATATTGGCGCATGGTCTGTCAACGAGTGAAGGACAATGCCATTGACAACCTCAATAGCGTAGACCCATTCATTCAGTTGTCATAAGTCAATGCAGTATGACACAACTCCTGTTCCCATACTTTGGCATTTTTGGTAATAAAACATCGGATGAGGATACCCAAATCTTCTCGCCATCTCTACCTATGGAATGAAAAAAACTGAGACATAGGAAAACCTGAGACATATCGTGATCCCGTTGATGGTTCTACTGTCAACGCACTTCTGCTAAGTTCCACCCTTCTTTGGTGTCAAGAGGACTAGAACAGCCTGATGACTCAGGTTCTCTTAAATAGTACTCCTGGTGAATAGATTTTCAACTTGGTGTCTAAGCTCTGCATACTCTACAGGGCTCATTCAATAGTGTACTTTTCTCGGTATGGCAATTGCATACTCTTCTCTGTAAGGCAACTTCAATTGCCAAACTTATCCGGTGCCGAACCTTCCTCAACTGTGGTATAGGAATTGATTCTTTTTTCAGTGCTCTGCCTTATACCTCTCGGAACTCTTTGCTCTTCGACACAAATACCTCCTTGTTCTCGCCAACTTCCTTGGCGAGCATGGCTCTCGTCTGGGGCTTCAGGTTTTCGGCCTCCTCTGGATGTAGCGCTTCCTCCTTATTAGGAAACAAAACTATCTTTGTGCCCTCAAGCACGAAGCTATAGGTATTTCGCCTTCCATCATGAATGGTGCCTCTGTCAAATTTCCATGGGCATCCAAGTAACAAGTGGCACGAGTCCATTGTAACCACATCGCACCAAATCTCATCCCGGTACTTTGCCCTAATTGAGAAACTAACCAGACAACATGTGGATACTGTTACCTAATTTCCTCTCTCGAGCCATGATAGGTTGTAAGGGTTCGGATGCTCCTCCACTTTCAACCCTAGCTTTTGGATTGCTTCCTCGGAGACGGCGTTCTCATAACTTCCGACGTCAATGACTATGTGGCACACCCACTCGCCAATCGTGCATGTCGTCTGGAAGATATTATTTCGAAGCCAATCATCTCCTTCTACTTCCTTAGGCATGAAGCCAACTCGCTTGACCAATAATAAGCGTCCCTCGTCACCTGCAACTCCTTTTCATCTAGCGACGCCTGCTCATCCCGATCCTCTTTCGTCATTGCCACGCCATCATGAACAAACTCCAGAATTTCATTCTGAAGCTCGAAGTCGCACCTCTCAGAAGCTTTGGTAATCGACTGAGCTCCTCGCAAGTTTCACCCATCGTCTTCAACCTCTGGAAATGGATTGTAGAAACTCTCGTCCATTTCTTCCTCTCCACCCCCTACTAGTGGGTTTCGAGGCTGAGCCACCAGTGTTTGGTTGGGATTTGCCCCAATTGAACCAAACGCAACTCAATTCGCCATAATTTCTCCTCCATATCCTCGAATCTCCTCTCAACCGGACGTTGAAAATCATGCTCGTATAAATTTTTTACGGTGGTGTAGCTCTGCCACCCCCAGACTGTCTCAGAAATCGTTCGGAACTTTGATACCAACTGATGCAGCACATGGATGGAAAATTAGGGGAAACAGGAAGGTTCGCAGCCTTCCCTTTAATTTCTATTGATAACAAGTAGAAACAAAGGGGAAAAAGTCTATTAGTAATTCTTACAACCCAAGAATTAGAAAGGATACGTAAAAATAATGAAAAAGTCTAAAATTGAATGCTAAACAAAACCGTAACCAACTCTTTTTTTAAATAAATGAGCTTTCCCTCCTAGGCTCAAACTAATGCAAATTTTAAATTGAATCCCTATCTAAAGATCAACGGTGGAGATTAGCTATCCGTGTGCTCATTAAGCAATCCGTGTGATCATCTTAGAATAAAAGACTAAAAAATACAAAGATAAATTATAAAATCAACTAATCTAAATTAAGTTTCCTAATTGATGTCAACTTTTTCAAACTCTTTGCCGCGTGTCTTACCCATCCGCCAATATGACCATCTGGCCAATCGTGCAATCCCGCGAAGATAAAACCTGCTAAGGCCCTGCCGCCCTGCAACCTGCCAAAGGCTAAGGCGTGGCTGCATCAATATGTTACGCTCGGGCTTGAACCTCGAACGTAAACTAATATTAAATGCGGAAAGATTGAGAATATGAGATGAGAAAGAATTGAAATTAAGATGAGGAAGTAGAGTTTAGAGTTTAGATGAGAGAAAGAAGGGAAGGAGATGAGAAAATAGAGTTTACCTCAATTTGAGATTGATATTTCAGATATTTTGATTGAATGAATGAACCATTACATCCTTCACTTATTTATAACAATCTAAGTAAGCCAAACCACTAAGAACAATCTAGAATATATTCTAACTAATTTGTATTTGAATGAATTATTATTGGCGCCAAAAATAACGGCATCTATAGCAGCAGTAGAGAGCACGCAGCAGCAGCAACCGGCATCCAGAACAACAGCAACAGACCTTAACAGATTTTGCCGCCAATTAGATTTCCCGCCTATTTCATCAATTTAAACTCTAGCCTCGGAATTTCAGTCTGTAACATTCCCTTCCCCTTGAAAATATTCTTGTCCTCAAGAATGAAGGAGAACGAGTCTTGGAAATCACTTGTTGGATCGCCCTTCCGAAACTGGAGTTTTTTGAACTTGTACAACTTCATAGTGAGGTCGTGCAATTCCTTCCTTTGAGCTATTGGATCCACTTCATCCTCGCTTCCATTGTCTTGATCAAACTCCTCTTGCCATCATGAGAAGCTGAGGGTTGCACCTATGACCGGGTACATAAGGTTGATGGCATTTAAAACAGCGGTTTTGGGACACCAATTCAATGTTTCGGGGGTCTTTATGCTCATTCCCTTTCTTGTAGTCTAACCCCTTGTGAGGGTGTTGGAAGTTCTCTTCTCTATGCTTGGGCCAATCAAGAATCGTTAAGTCAGAGCCCTCAATTAATTTTGCCTTCCCAAAGGCTTGTGACAAGAAAGTAGGTTCAAGGGCCTTCACCAAATTCTTGATTTTCAGTTTTAACCCACTGATGAAGCTCGAGACATAGAAGGACTCGGGAGCTTGAGGTGCAATGGTAATCATACTAGCTCGGAGATTTTCAAATTTTGTCATATAGGCCTTCACGGTAGTGACTTGCGTTAATTTGTTGAAGCTTTCCACGACATCACCCACTTCTTCATCATCGTAGCGCTCGCATATCTCAGACACGAACTTGTCCCAAGTAAGAACGGGATTTCTCTTTAGCAAGCTGTAGAACCACACTTCGTGATCCCCTTGGAGATAAACCGCGGCCAATTCCACCTTTTGACCATCGGGAATGGCATAGAAATGGAAATATCGCTCACATCTTCTTATCCAAGAATGAGGTTGCTTTCCATCAAAATTGTCAAGTTGAACTCGAGGTTGTCGGAAGCTATTGTGTCTATTCCATAGGTGCCTTCATTGCTAAAGTTTGGAGCTAATTCAGCTACATTCCATCCCATTTGAGGCTGTTGATTTGATCTTGCACCCGAAACACAAAATTCGGCATTTGATCCAACCGGCAAAAACTAATTTGGATCAAGATACACTGTTTCTGCATGTCTGATTCTGTTCGGTACCTTAGCAGCATCCACAGGTCAATAGGGTGGATCAGGAGGGTGATCTTTTGGTCCAAAAATCCTACTTTCATCTCGGCTTTGCCTCGGATCTTAAGCTTTCTCATGAAGGTCATCAATGTTGATGAAATTCCTCCAATTCTTAGCTCGGTCAGCTCCTATTGGTACTTGCAATCTTACAAAATCTGCAGCCACTTCAGTCGGTTGTTGAGGTCTGTCTTCACTTGACAGCTGCACCGGTTGGCTTGCATTTGCATTAACCACTTGAGGATCAACTTGTGGCCAAGCTGATTGAACTTCAGCACCTGGAGCTTGTGAATGCAGTAGCTCGAAAGGCCTCAGAACGTGACTTGCTGGTAGCAGGGGAGCAGATTTTGAAGCCACATTTTGTAATTCCTTAATCTTCTCTTCAATGTTCAATGCTTGTTGGTTCATTCGGTTTGTGATACTTTCTTCCAACCTCTGCACTTGCTTGGTCATCATTCCCTCCACTCCTTGCATTGTGTGAGAAATAAAGCCTTCATCGTCCATATTATTTTCTCCAAGAGTTGGCCTATTGAACTGATTTTGAACCTCAGCTATCTTTTCATTAAACAGCTGCGTTTGTTGATCGATTTGCTCGGCTACTGATTTTTCCACTTGTTGCTTATGTTGATTTAATTGTTCGGCAATGTTAACATCAACACGGTGAAAATGCAAGTTGAACTTTTCATCCAACCTTTGTTCTTGTTCCAACAACAAGTTCCGCATTCTAATCTCAGATCTTTGCACATTTTCTAGCACGGTTTGATTAACCTGAGCTATTTGTGCCACTAAAGCCGCCAATTGAGCACTTACTCCATCGATATTGCAAGTTTGAGGTTCACTCTCCCCATTTCCTCCAACAACTTCAGCATATGATGGATTGGTTGATGCACAAGCTGCCGCGGCACGCGTCAGGACTCCACCAGACCTCACTACAGCACTGGATTCCATCTCCAGATTCAAATCTGCACTGATCTGCACACCGATCTTGTTGATCTGGACTAAGAGCAATGCTGAACTGATCTTGATTGCTTAGCTTCGAGCTGATGATCTGGATTTTACTAAATTTGATCTAATTTCTGCAGATCAATTCTCAACGCAGTTGGTTCTTCACAATTGGAGCTTTACCGCAATTTTTTGAAGTTTGAAGATCAACTCTGAGAATGGCTTTCTATCAACCCAGCACTGGATTGAATTTATGAATTTTTTTTTTATATTCGAATATGCACTCGATCGGAAGCCGAACTAGGCTCTAATACCAATTGTTACGCTCGGGCTTGAACCTCGAACTTAAACTAATATTAAATGCGGAAAGATTGAGAATATGAGATGAGAAAGAATTGAAATTAAGATGAGAACGTAGAGTTTAGAGTTTAGATGAGAGAAAGAAAGGAAGGAGATGAGAAAATGGAGTTTATCTCAATTTGAGATTGATATTTCAGATATTTTGATTGAATGAATGAACCATTACATCCTTCACTTATTTATAACAATCTAAGTAAGCCAAACCACTAAGAACAATCTAGAATATATTCTAGCTAATTTGTATTTGAATGAATTATTATTGGCGCCAAAAATAACAGCATCTACAGCAGCAGTAGAGAGCATGCAGCAGCAGCAACCGGCATCCAGAACAACAGCAACAGACCTTAACAGATTTTGCCGCCAATTAGATTTCCCGCCTATTTCATCAATTTAAACTCTAGTCTCGGAATTTCGGTTTGTAACACAATAACCCTAAAAACGTAGAATTGTTAAAATCCATTAAAATGGATAAAGATGTTATCAAAAAGGCATAATGGGCTTAGATTTTCATGTTAACAACGAGACACACTCCATCTTAAAGTGATAATGCTAATTTTGATTAAACTTCATGATATATTATTTAATTATATACAATACCAATAAAAATACATATTTGACCAAAAAGAAAAATAATCAATAAAATACATAAATATTATGTTGGAGTATCTTTGATTCATAATTAGACTGACACTAACATCCATGGAGAAAAATATTGGACCATAGCAAAAAAAATTCAACAATTGTTGTAAATATTGGATATTTTTTGGGTACAATTTTAGAGTCGAGTTTGGATATTATTAAATATCATAAAAAATTAAAAATTATGTAAAATATCTATTTACGTATATATACATATACATATATATAAATGGGTATTGGAGTAAAATGTGACACTTGTCACAAATATGAGCCAAAGTTTGGTGACTCATCCCCCCTTCCCTATGTATATAAATATCACGCTCAGCAACACAAATGAAGAACAAGAAGGAAAAACAAAAGGAAAAGAAAAGAGAAAAGGAAGAGAAAAGAGGGGAAGAAGAAACGAGAAAAGGAAAAAATTAATCTCGTTCTGATATAAAATATTTGTCATTTTTGTTAATTATATTTGGGTTTACTTTTTTATTTTCTTCTTATAGAGTATAATATCTCTATAGTTTTATAACACGTTATCAGCACGAGTCTTTCGCCAGTTGAGAATCGTTATATACTCGAGGTAAGTTTTCATTCCCTAATCTTTGTGATTTATAATTATTATGTCTAATCTTACTTACCTTAAATTTATTGCTCTTGATGTATCTGGCAAAAACTATTTGCCTTGGACCCTTGATGTTGAGATTCAGTTTGATGTTATGAATCTCGGAGATACAATTAAAAGGGAAATTAACGTATCCCTGCAAGATCGCGCTAAAGCAATGATATTTCTCAAGCATCATATCCCTGAAGGATTGAAAGTTGAGTATATTGCCGTAAAGGATCCGTACGTCCTTTGGTCGAATTTAAAGGAGATGTTTGATTATCAAAAGTTTATGATCCTCCCTAAAGCCCGCTACGAATGGATTCACATGTGGTTGCAGGATTTTGAAACTGTAAACAAGTATAACTCTGTGGTATTTAATATTACCTCCCAATTAAAATAATGCGAGGAAAATATTGCTGAGGATGATATGTTAGAGAAAACGCTTTCTACTTTTCATGTCTCGAATATGCTCCTACAGTAGCAATATCGAGAACAGGATTTTAAAAAGTACTCAGAGCTAATATCATGTCTCCTTGTAACTGAAAAAAATAATGAATTATTGATGAAAAATCATCAGTCACGACCAACTGTGTTCGCACCATTCCCTGAAGTGAATGCTTCGACATACGACCATCAGAGACGTGGTCGAGGTCATGGTCATGGTCGTGGACGTGGACGTGGTTGTGGCTGTAGAGGAGGTTATAGTCGCGGTCATAATAATTGGCACTATGGTACTCAGAATGGACCAAAATTTAAGAAGTCCACAAATGACGAGGAGAAAAATAGAAAAGAGAAATCCCCTGAACGAAATTTGTCAAATGATCTGGAAACAAATTGCTCCTGATGCGATATTAAAGGTCATTGGATACCGGTCGTACAACCCAACACCTGGTGGACCTTTACCGAGCATCGTTAAAAGGAAAAGAAAAGCTCCCAGAAAGCAATTTTTTTGAAGATCATTCTCCGCTTAATGATACAGATTCAGATATTTCCAATATCTTGGAAGATCCTAGTAGGAGAATTGATCATCTGATAAGTGATGGAAATGTTTAAATTGATTAACGTTTGTATTTTTGTATCTTATATTTTGTACTAAACTATATTTGATAATGTTGCGTTACTATGTACAGACTAGAATGGTATCATCTATCTAATATTTTATGTGACATATATTTAGTTATATGTGTGAATTATTTTTTATATGCATTATTACCAAGGATGGACAAATTTAAATCACAATCAAAGTGTATAGTTGTTTTATCTATTCAACATTATAAAATGGTAACGAACCAATTCAATATGAGATTTTATTTACTAAGGATAGAGAAAAATTTTAGTTTTTCGTATTTTCTACTTTACGTATTCATAGCTGGTTAAACCGCCTACTTTTTATTGCTCGTTTGTTATTTATATGGTCGGCTATGCCGCCTACTTATTATCTGTTATCCATATGGTCGGCTATGCTGCCTACTTATTATCAGTTATTGATATGGCCATATTTCTCAGCCAGTCTATTTGATACTCAATTAAAGGCTTCAGAAGAACACATATCAGGTTTCTTGCAGAAACAATATTTAATTTTGAGATACCTGTCGGAATGGTTAACCAGGAGTTAACAGACCCAAGGGCTTTTCCTTTATTGCATGACTATTTGAGTCATCCGGACAATAAAATATAATTAAGAGAATCGTTGGAAATTCTTATACCCATTGAAGAACCAGAAGATTCTTATATTGGATAAAACATAATGTGCTGCTTAAAGCATAATGATTACTATATTATACTCAATTGAAATTGAGTTTGAGTCCCATGTGTATGGAAAAATCCTAAATGTAATCTATGTGGGCCAATTATTTTATCACGTGGACCAATTTGGTATGATACTAATAGAGGCCTCTACCCGTTGGTTCCATAAGTCTGGATAATGCACTTGTGATGTGGCATTTATGAAATTCCTTGCATAAATGATCCGACTATGAGCTTCAGTCGTGGATTGTATGATGTGAAAATGCAGGAGAATTTACATCCCAATAATTTAATGATTATTATATGCGATAAATTGCTACATAGCCCACGTACAGACATGTAATGGTCTTGCAGATTTTCTGATTAAATGCCCGTAGCGAATGACTAGGCCACTACTATTATTGCCAACTTTTACACGGGTACATGTTATGATACCAGTTGCAGCACTAATTATGGATCTCCCTATTATCACTTGTCTCTGACAAGATCCAGATATTTATCCCATCTATGAATTTTGGTTGTATAATGTATGTCCCAATTATTTCACCTCAATGAGGAAAGATGGGTCTAGACAAGGGGACTTTGAATTTATCTGGAGATATTAACTAGAAACATTTTACAGTATAATTTGCTGATTGTAAATTTAATGAAACAAGATTTCCAGAATTAGGGGGAGATAAACGAAAGTTGGAACATGAGAATTTATGTGGAATGCATCATTGAATCAGCTGTTCAAAGAATTGTTCACTTGTAAATTATTACAAACCAATTCATAGATGTATTCACTAATAGAAAGAGGGTGACCAAATAATGTCCCCACTATATATGCTCCTGCTCTAATTAGTATCCCAGTCGAGTGATATTCTAATATATTGAAAAATGCATCCATTGCACGCCAGAAGTGTGGTTAATATATTAGTTCCAAAGATTTGAATCTGAGAAAGAAAAAGGAGCAATAGAAAATTCCTCAAGAAAAACTCTTGAGAAGAAAAAATCTGCAGAGATAATAAAATTTATAGATGAAATTCCTCAAGATTATCAGGTACCTGAGACTACTTAGGCTATTGAAATAGTCAAAATATTAAAATTATGATAATAAAGAGATCTCTATGAATTATGGGATATAATGGAACCGAAATAAAAATTGATCAAATATTTGTATTTACAGTAGCTACTCCCTGATCAAAGAAATTAAAATCTTGAACTGGAGCTTGTTCAAGGATGCCAACAAAGAAATGACTGGCATAAAATAGAAAGATGCAATTCAGGCTAGACTAGCTATGTGTAATTTTTGGACATGAAGTCCAAATGCTTAAAGAATAAAACCTATAAGCTACATATGAATGTTGGTGCGAATATAATGAGGTGGTGAAAAGCATAATTTATAGCCTAAGGTTTATCATAGAGACCAGAAATAGATGAGACATACATAAGAAATGGATGCAATTAGTCTGGTGGTCTCTGTATGCGTCTTGTGGATATGGTAACAACTTATTTGTAAGATGATATTTATATGAAAGTCCCATAAGGACCAAATATGCTAGAAGCATATAATTCAAAATCGCAGTACATATCTACTGAAAGAGAGATATGTTAATATCATCATGACTTCTTGAAGAATTCAAAAGAAGATGTTATACACCTAAACTCAGAACTCGAGATTGAGGATCTCGAAAAAGGAAAGATTTTGTCTCGACCTATAGATAGAGCACTAATATGATGGAGTATTACTCTATTGGTCAATTTATATGTGTACGGTACTTAAATGTTTTAAATATATTGTTTACTACCTCATTTTTTGTTTTATTCCTTGATAGAGGTAAAGACCTCTTTCGGTCCTCAATGTGGCAACGAATGAATTATTGACTCTAAGTACTATACCTTGGTTTAAGTGACGCATTGATATAGTTGTTACAGTACCGGGTATAGCCTTTTCAACTTGTCACTAGTAAAGAATATGACACCAATATGAAGGTATAAGTATGTGGTAAATGTTTATTCTAATGAATTAACCATTGTACATTATTATGTTGAGTCAAACTCACTGTTGATTTTGTATGCAAGTACTAGTTATTTATTTGAACCACACGAGGTAAGTGACAAAGTTAGATATTTCTTTCTATAGCTATATTGCTATAAGTTTACTAACAATTGCAGCTACTACTAAGATGTTTGCTCTTTATGAGCAAATAAAGAATGGGCATTATCAAGGCCCTTGATCCAACGCATTTTGTAAGCCTTCAACGATCAGGGGAAGTCCAACAGTACCATATGAAGACAAGTTTACATTGTTCAAACTAAAGAAAGTTGACGGAATCAAGTGCACTCCATAGAAGTTCTTTTCACTCTCAAGCTTCCTGAAGAAGGAGGAAGTACATGTTCGCTCAAGAACCTGAAAGGGTTATCCACAACAAATTTTCATGAAACCGGGACAAGCTTGGCATTCGCCAACTTCGAGACATCCTTGATTAATGTGCGCCCTTGAAGAGGAGTTAACTACGCACTGTACTCTTTTTCCTCCACTATAGTTTTTCCCACTGGGTTTTTTCCTAGCAAAGATTTTTTAACGAGGCAGTTTAAGAAGCATATATAACTTGGACAATATACACTTTCAAGAGTATTATGTCCCGCACATATTTTAAGAAAGATGACAGAACTAAACTTATCTCACCAAAGTTCTTTATACACGAGCTCCAGAAGATGGGTGAAATAGATGTTCATCAAGTTTGCTCAAGTGAGAACCTGGCAAATTTATTCACGAAGGCATTGCCAACAATAACATTTGAGAAATTAGTTCACAAGATTGGTATGTGTCAACTCAAAAACGCCCATTACTAATATGTTCACATGAGGGGGAGTTAAATATGAGCCGTATTCTTTTGCCCTTCGCTATGGTTTTTCTCACTAGATTTTTCTAGCAAGGTTTTTAACAAGGCAGTCATATTTAACTTGGACACTATATCCTGTTATTATGAAAAATATCCAAAGGGGGAGTGTTGTAAATATTGGATATTTTTCGGGTACAATTTTAGAGTTGATTTTGGATATTATTAAATATCATAGAAAATCAGAAATTATTTAAAATACCTATTTATGTATATATACATATATATAAATGGGTATTGTCACAAATATGAGCCAAAGTTTGGTGATTCATCCCCCTTTCCTATGTATATAAATATCATGCTCAGGAACACAAATGAAGAACAAGAAGGAAAAACAAAAGGAAAAGAAAACAGAAAAGGAAGAGAAACTAGGGGAAGAAGAAACGAGAAAAGGAAAAAAATAATCTCATTCTGATATAAAATATTTGTCATTTTTGTTAATTATATTTGGGTTTACTTTTTATTTTCTTCCTATAGGGTATAATATTCATATAGTTTTATAACAACAATATTATTTTCTCACTATCTAACCTTTTACTGAATAAACAAATATTAACAGACTTCGACACTATGAAGGGGAGAGTGTATAGAAAAATAAAGACTCTAAAATTTTTTGGTATAGAAAATATTTTCGAATGTTAGTATACTTTCATAATATTATGTCTACCTCATTATACCAGCACCTAATTTAAATAGAAAGATTACTAAATGAAAATGCTTTATTGCACTATTTAAGTTCAAATATGAGTACATAATATATAAATATATATAGAGTACTCGCAAAACCCCGTGCGGTGCACTGTTGCTTTATACATTTGAATATGTTGGATGTATTAGATTGCTGATGAATACATGTGACATGTGTGTAATCCCAAATAGTAAATTTATAATCTATTTGAAACATATTTTTTGTGTTTGACTTAATCCTTGCTTCCATTCATCTACGGAATCCAAATTTAAGTAATTTATCTAAACAATCCAATAAAATATTGAGTTGGTGAAATCTAAAAGGTGTGCATGTAGTATCTCTTGGTAAGAAGAGGCAACCACAGTGGCTAATTAATAATCGTAATGAAAACGAACAACTATATATAACGGAATAAAAATTACCTAATGGTATTAGTTGGGATATTGAAATGGATTGCAAACGAAGTTCCATGAATGTCTTCAAAACAAAGAAAATGTGAAATGCACTTTTGACAGGAAAACAACTCCGACCATATTGACCCTCCAATTACAATACAAAGGTCTGTTGAGATGCATATAAAATTTATGGATTAATTTTGTATGACTATTTTTATGTAAGGAATGAACACCATCCAAAAAAAAAAAAAAAACCGGAAATTAGTTTTTTCCTTTATTTTCTTATATTATTTTTTTCCTTCACTTCAAAGAAATGACTTTTATATCCTATAATGGTTACAATATAAACTGCAAAAATAAAAATTAACAGAAAAGTAATGAAATAATTAATTTTATTTTAAAAAGTTAGATTCAAAACTACATAAAACATGCACAAAAAAAAAAGAAGAATGGTTACAATATCCTATAATGATTACAATTCTAACATCTTTCCAAATTCTAAATTTTTGTATAATGTGTTAAAATTTTCTCCCCCTAAGGCAACATATTGGCTTTTTTTTGCTTCTAAGTATATTTTCTCATATTTATTTTCTTCTCTTTTCCTCATAATGTTTTGTCTCCTAATATCCTATAATGTCCTAAATTTTCCCCAAAATATATTATAATGTCCTATTTTTTTTCCAGATGTACAATGCTTATAATTTTAAAGGAGTATTACTTTTTGTTTTCATAATTTTTTTTATTTTTTGTTTTTTTTCCATTAGTTTACACTGTTCTTCTTTCTAAATGTCCTATAATGTGATACATTTTTCATAAAATTTTCTATAGTGACCTTTAAATAATTAGTTTAAAAGAATATTAGCATTGTATATATTTATTACGATTATTTGAATTGTTTTAAAATAAAGTTAATTATTTTATTTATTAATGTTTTTACTTTTTTGTTTTATCTACTATTATTTATAATTTTATTTTAGGAAGTTCTTAATTTTTAAATTTTATAATACTATTTATATCTATGTATTCATGAATTTTTGTAAAAGAAAATTAATTTTATATATGAAAAGTTATGGATATGAAAGGTTTTTTTGGTAATTTTAATTATTAGTTTTTATTTTCATTATTTTTTAAATAAAATATGGGAGCGTATTGATTTATTGAAATAGTTTTGGGATTTAATATTTAAAAAAAATATATAATAGCAGATTTTAATATTTGAAATGTGGTTGTAATTCTTTATTGTAATAATTTTGGTATTTATTGAGTGAATTTTTGTTACACAGTGTTGTGCGAAAATTAATTGTTATTATTAATATATATACTATGTGTACTATACTAAAGAGTGAAATAATATTAAAAGATCTACTTTAATTTTGTTTAATGTAAAGAAACTTAAAAAAATGGTTTAAAAGAATATTAGTGTCATATATATTTATCATGATTATTTAAATTTTTTTAATATAAGATTAATTATTTTATTTATTGATATTTTTATTTTTTATTTTATTTATTATTAATTTCATAATTTTATTTTAGAAGTTTTTAGTTTTTGAATTTTAAAATAGTATTTATATTTATGTATTTATGAATTTTTAAATTTTTTAAAAGGGAATTAATTTTATATATGAAAAGCTAAGGATATGAGAAGGTTTTTGGATAATTTTTTTTATTAGTTTTCATTTCATTATTTTTTATATATAATTAATGATTTCATTATTTTTTTGGTATTTTATAGTTTTAGGTTTTTTTAGTATTATTTTTTTCATTTTTATTATTTTATTATATATGGAGGAATACGAAAGGATATTTATTTTTTATATTATTAGTTTCTATTTTTTATTATTGCTTTGTTGATGTTTTTTATTTTATTATGTATGGAAGAATATGAATAGTTATTGATTTTTTTTTTATTATTGTTTTGTTGGTGTTTTTAATTTTATTATGTATGAAAGGATATGAAAGTTTTATTTTTGGTTTTTTTTAATTTTATTTTATTATGTGTGGAAGGATATGAAAAATATTACCTTGTTGGTGTTTTTTATTTTATTATGTATGGAAAGGACATGAAAATTTTTTGAGTTTCTATTTTTTAAAATTATTGCCTTGTTATGAAATTTTTTTTTTTGTTTGGTTTTTTTTTTTTCATTTTTATTTTATTATGTGTAGAAGGATATGATTTCTTTTGGTATTTTTACCATTGAATTATTAATACATGTCAATAGTTTTTGCCTAGATGAACTCTATCGGCATTAAAGAAAGGATTTGAGGCATGTGAATAGATTTTACCTAGATGAACTCCATTGGCATTATGAAAGGATTAGAGGGGGAAGACACTTGTAATTCATATATAAGAATAGATTGATCAATGGGCATGGAGGCACTTGCCCCCATTGGTTATATATTACATCCGCCACTGCATATGTTTCTCGGTTCAATTAATAAAATTAATGTTACTTTCGACTCTTCATTCTTTCCTTAAGTACCTATATTTGGTTATACATTGCATCCGCCATTGTACATGCTTCTCGGGTCAAAACCATATAATTAATACTACATTCAAATTCGTGTATTTTATGTACTTGACTCTGATTTATTATGTATAGTTGCTGTTACGATGTTTGTATACACAAATAGATATTAAGTTGTGATATTTATTTAATGTGATTGAACAATAAGAAATTTATTATGGGTACGATAATTGTCCTAGTTGGTTAATTCTACTAGTTAATGTAGTTTGGTACCACCAAAGTAGGCGAACCAAAGAATTTGAAAATTTTTCTCAAAAAGGACTCTAGGATGGTGTACGTTGTTTGTTACCAATGGATGTAATGAGATGCTCAAAGGGGGTTGTATCTGATGGTGGTAAGTAATGGGAGTGATCAGCAAGGGGTTAAATTTGGACTTTGAGAAAATTTTGTTTCCCCAAAGATAACACTTTTTAAGGGTCTTTTTCATTGGTTTACTTGTATGAGAGCTTCATATATGCTATACTTTCTACCTAGGGGTAATTGCTTAGTGATCCACTTGACTCTCATGAAAAATTCTTATTTTTCCATTTCATCATATTTTGCTAAATTTCTTATACCCCTTAATTTGATGCCCATATTATATTATGTTAATTTATCATTATTGTTTCCTTTTAGTAAGTAATGTTGTTGTAAATAATCAGATTTGCTCCATTGAAATACTATAGGGGGACAATTTTGTAAGTAGAAAAGGGACATTAAACTCTTGGTCTAGCTAATTTACACATTGTTTTAATAGAGGACTAACCGACTAAACCTATTATTGAAAGCTACAATGAGCTAAAGACTCGTTATGAAAAGTAGGAGAGAGCAAATAGGTGAATTATCATGACTATGAGGAAGTCAATTTGGGATGCTTTAAAAGTGTGTGCCCTTTGACATCAGTGCTAAGAAATTCCTTGCTATCATAGGGTAAAGATTCTGGGAATCAATAAAGGCTGAAACTAGAGGTCTAATGGAAAAGTTAGTGAATGTGAAATATGATAGGATTAGCAGAGTTAGAGCTTACATCATGAAAATGCAAGATATTGTTGACCGCCTTTCTAAAATTAAAGTTCCTATTACTAAGCCTTGTTTAATCGATCAAGTCTTGAACCCCCTCCTTATTGATTATGTCAATTTGAAAATCATTTACAATGCCCAAAAGGAAGAACCAAAAGAGAGGAGGTCTTGAGTGCTAGAATTGAGAGTGTGAATTTACTGCTGTAGCCACACTTTGGTCTTAATGAAAGTGATAGAAAAATGTTCAATGACACTATAAAACAATAGTTCCATGATAATCGAGGAGATTATGATTAGTCTCACAAACACTTGGGGTCCTCAGGCTAGTATAAAACAATATTGCATGTTGGTTTTATCAGAAAGAAGGGCATAAGAAAAAGATGTGCTAAATACAAGGCTTATCTAGAGAAAAATAAAAATAAAGCAGCTCAGAAACAAACGAAAGCTAAGTAAAGTAAGCGTGAAGTTAGCATGATCGCGGGGGATGGAGTTCAACTAGAAGTGGAGCCCGCTTTTGTATCGCCCAGGAGATGAAATTTAGTTTAGTACTAGACTTCATATTTATGGTTATCAAGTTATTTTTGGTAATAAAAGAGTAGATTTGTTTTATAATTTTTGTGTTGTCGGAATGGCTTTTGACGTGATGGTTTATATATATGAAATTTATGCCTAATACATGTTTCTCTTAACACTAAAGTAGTAGGCATTAAATTTTGGCAAAAATCCTTATGAACCGGGTAACCAAAGATCTCAGGTGTTGAGGTTGTATTATCACTTTCCTTAAGACCTATTTCGGTGTCATGAAATAGTCTCAGAAAAATAACGACAACCAAATATATGAAGTGAAGATGTGTATGAGGAGAAATAGAAAGAGATGTAATGAGAATGAAGATTCAAACTTTTTCACAAAAGTTTCTCAAGAACTTTCTCTCTTATGAACACAAGTCTTTCAAGTGTTATATTTTGCATACATTCTTCAAATAACAATGGGGCTTATTTATAGAAAGAGTACTCACAAAGGCGTCCAAGGATAATCCAAACCAATCGTCAATACCAGAAAAAACCACGCGAAGTAACGGTCAAAGCTGTCCTGCGTGTCGAAGCTATGTGTTGACACACACATCAACACATAGCTCATTGTAAAGCTGTGTGTCGAAGTGAGTGTCCACACTTGCTTCAAAACATGGGGTATTGCAAAATTGTGTGTTGACACACACTTCAACACACGGTTCTGGAGACTTGTGTATCGACACACAGATGCCTTGAGTTGGTTCAGCAAGGTTGTGTATTGACACACAGCTACAAGCCAAATACACTTAAAACAATAATGGAACAAATCTAAAATAGTTTATTGAGTACTCTATTTTGAAAATACATTAACACTCCCCCACCATTTTTAAAATACAATCATTCTCATATTACAACATCTCAAAATGATAGGAAGCCTTATTATGCATCAATGAGGACGTCATTCGATTGAACCCCACTTAGTGAAGACACGTTACAGTTAATCAGAGTGAAAATGGTAGATCGAGCTTTGAACCATACATCCCATTTGACTAACCAAGTACATCTCCACACACAAGGCTCCCCCCCCCCCCCCCCCCCCCCCCCCCCCCCCAAAACACCCTACAACTCCCAGATAGACATATTTGTGGCCTTGTGTTCTGAACCTTTCATGAGTGTTTTAGAGCCAAACTCTAAGTCAAAAATCACTCCTTGAAGCGGCCAAACTTCACAATCACTAAGGCCCGCAACACGACATTCAATAATGATATGTACTCAGGTCCAATAAGAGCATAAGCTCATCTTCTTAATTTCTCTATTATAGGTTACCAAGCACTTCACATATGGGATGGAAATATCTCTTTTAGTGCTTGCAGTCACACGGATGACAGATCTCTCTCATTAAACCTAAGACCTGGTGTTGTAAAATTGAGGGTCTCTCACGGGCGACTTAAAGTAATAGGTTTCAACCCCATCCCTTCACTTGTTTTCAGAGCTAAGTCTCTAGCTAGGCCTTTCGTAAATGGATCTGCTAGATTCTGACTTATTCTCACAAAGTCCACAATAACGACAGCTTCTTATATAAGTTATCTCACTATAATATGTCTTACACCAATGCGTCTGGACTTTCCATTATACACCTCACTATACGCTTTTGAAACTGTAGCCTGACTATCATTATGGATAGAGATTGGTGAGATCCCAAGGAATCTCTTACAATAGATCCTTTAACCACTCGGCTTCTTTAGACGCTGACGCAAGGGCTATAAACTCCGCTACAATAGTGAAATCATAAATACACGTTTGTTTCTTGGAACCCCAAGAAACCGCACCCCCACCAAGCAAGAAAACCCATCCGCTTGTGGATGCATGATCTTCCACAACAGAGATCCAACTGGCATTAAAGTATCCTTTCAAAATGGGAGGATATCCTACATAAGAAATACCATAATCCATGGTTTTCTTAAGATACTTTGGTACTCTATATATTGCACGCCAATGTAATTTACTCGGATTGCTAGTATACCTAGCTTTCCAACATCAAAGGCTATGTCGGGTCTTGTGCTAGTCATGGCATACATAAGACATCCTATGACTTGGGCCTACTTCAATTCTAATAGTGGAGCTCCCTCATTTGGTACAAGCTTCACACTAGGATCCACTGGAATGGACATTAGTGCACAAGCTCCAAAGTTGAATCTACTCAACACATTTTCAATATGGTAAGTCTGCGGCAATGATAGTGTGTCACCGTTCCTTACAATCCTTATACCGAGAATAACCTTAGCTCCACCCATGTCTTTCATAGCAAAGTTCATTGAGAGAAAATGTTTAGTCTTCTCTACTTGTTCCAAATCAATACTGAAAATCAGCATGTCATCGACATACAAACAAATAATCACTCCTTTGCCATTTCCGAACTCGCTATGGACACACTTGTCCGATTCCTTTATTATGAATCCGCTGTTTAAAACCACTTGGCCAAATTTTTGATACCATTGCTTCGAGGCTTGCTTTAGCCCATATAGGGAATGTATGAATTTACATACTTTCTTCTCTTGATCCGGAACAACAAACCCTTGCGGTTGTTCCATGTACACTTTCTCTTCTAACTCACCATTTAGGAATGCCGTTTTCACATCCATTTGGTGAATCGCTAGCTTGTAAACTGAGGCAAGAGCTATTAGAACTCTTATTGTCGATATCCTTGCCACCGGGGCATAGGTGTCAAAGTAGTCTATCCCATGTTTTTGGGTAAACCCTTTAGCCACCAATCGGGCTTTGAATTTATCTATAGTTTCATCGACTTTCATCTTCTTCTTGAAGATCCATTTGCACTCGATGGGCTTGTTTCATCGTGGAAGATCCACTAAAATCTAGGTATTGTTACCCATGATGAAATGCCTCTCACCAAAAGGAGGCATCATGAGACTTCATAGCCTCATCAAATGTCATAGGATCTGACTCCATGACACAACAATTTGGAGTTACAAGGTCCATATCATTCCTAGTACCTTCTACCAAAAACGTGTAGAAGGCCGGTCCGAAAGATTTCTTTTTCCTCGCTCTTTTAATCCTTAGGAGTTCTACAACATTATTGGGGATTTATTCCCTCTCATGATGGTCTCCATCATATGACATAGAAATGTCATTCTCAATCGGTACATTATCCCTTGCTCTAGGAATAAAGGTAAATCAATTCTAATAAAAAAGGGCATCTCTTGATTCTATTATAGTGTTCATATTAATATAGTCATTTGATTCAATTAAATAGAACTGATGCGCTTGACTATGAGCTACATATCCAACAAAAATACAATCAATACTTCTCTCACCGAACTTCTTCCATTTAGGTTCTGGGATTTTAATAACTACCCTACACCACCACAGTTTAAGATTATCCAAATTTGGGGCTCGTTTGTTCTAATGTTCATATGGGGTTATTTTACTTTTCTTATTAGGAACACGATTCAATATATGACAAGTCGTAAGTATGGCCTCACCCCAAAATCCATCCCTGAGACAAGAATAAGATAATATGGTATTCACCATCTTGGTTAGAGTCAGATTTTTCTACTCTGCCATGCCATTTTGTTGTGGTGTATAAGGTTCCCTGACTTTATGTACAATACCTGTGGTTTTGAAATATTTGGGATCATAATATTGCCCACCACGATCCGATCTAAGTCGTTTGAGAAAGGTCTCGCAATGTAGTTCGGTTTTAGCTTTATATGCCTTAAATTTATCTAGTGATTCATCTTTATGGTTTATTAGATACACATAACAAAATCTAGAACTATCATCTATAAAAGTTATAAAGTATCTCTTTCCTCTTGAAGTCAGAGTACTTTTAAAGTTGCATAGATCACCATGAACAATGTCAAGTAAACTTGTTTCTTTTCGAACCAAAGGAAATGGTAGTCTCGTTATTTTCGTTAGCATACATGTATTACATTAATCATCAACTTATCGATATGTGGTATCAACGATGAGTTAGTTATTTCATGCATTCTACAAAAGTTTGCATGACCTAATCTTTGATGCCATAAAAATGAAGAGTCAAGCATATAATTCGAACTAACAACTTTATTATTCATGTTAAGTTTGAACATCCCTTCATACAGGTAACCCTTTCCGAAAAACACCCCCCTTTTGACAATACAAACTTATCGGCCTCAAAGACAAGCTTAAACCCAAACATGTTTAGTTGGCCACTAGACACGAGGTTCTTCTTTACATCCGAGGCATAACACACATCGGCTAAGGTAAGGGTTTTCCCAGAAGTGAAAGGTAAGTCAACTTTTCCCTTACCCTTGATCGGTATGGTTGCTTCATTACCCATAAACAACACAGTTCCATCGTCTATGGATTCAAACACTTTGAAGAGCCCCCTATCCTTACATACATGTTTTATGGCCCTGAGTCAACCCACTAAGAATCATCATCTTGGACTAGGTTGGTCTCCAATATCATCGCCACAAAATTATTATTCAAATTTTTGGCGCGATGATCCAGCCCTTTTCCTTTCTTGTTCTTAAGTTGAAAATAGTCCGTCCTCAGGTGACTGGGCTTCTAACACTCCCAATAGATCAGTTTTGGCCTATTGTCATCACATTTCTTTTGATAGTGTCTTGTTTATTTCGGTCTCTTGCTTGATTGTCCTTCTTCTGTGACATTGATCTTTCCAATGTCACCGGGGCTATCTTTGTTGTTGTCTTGCAACCTATATCCTTTTTCAATTTGAAGATGGTTAGCCAAATCCTCGGTAGAAATGTCTTCCTTCTTGTGTTTAAGACTTTTCTTAATGTCTCTCCACGAAGGCAGAAGTTTGTCTATCAAAGAGGAAACAACAATTGTATCGTCCATATTCATATTATGTTGTTTAAACTTGTTCAATATTCTCTCTATTTCATGGAATTGTTCTATTACTGGATGATTATATACCGTTTTGTAATTATTAAACTGGCTAACCAAGAACTTTTTACTTGTTGTGTCCTCTGTCATGTAACATGCCTCAAGAGCGTCCCACAACTCTTGAGCCATGGGCACGTTGGAATAGATGTCAAAGAGGGCATCCATCAAGACCATTGAGAATGTGCCCCTTGTAGATGTAATCATCATTTTCCCGCTTCAATCGGGCATGTTGCTCAGCTAGCTTCTCTTCCCCCTCAGATGAGGTGGAAGTGGTGTATTCAGTACATACACCACGTTCAACGTCGTAATCAGAAAGTGCATCTTCCTGTGCCATTGGAAGAAGTTGTCGCCATCGAACCAGTCCAACTTTACAAAGTTGGCTGTCATCTCGCGCAATGATGAAGCCATCTCAAACCAGAAATTAAGTCTTAAGATTGTTGGCGAAAATCCTTATGAACCGGGTAACCAAAGATTTTAGGTGTTGAGGATGTGTGATCACTTTCCTTAAGACTTATTTCGGCGTCAAAAAATAGTCTCAAGAATACAACGAAAGCAAAATATATGAAGTGAGAATGTGTATGAGGAGAAAGAGAATGAAATGTAATGATAATGAAGATTCAAACTTTTTCACGAAAGTTTCTCAAGAACTTTCCTCTTTTGAACACAAGTCTTTCAAGTGTTATATTTTGCATACATTCTTTAAACAACAATGGGCTTATTTATAGAAAGATTACTCACAAAGACGTCCCGTGGATAATGCAAACCAACCGCCAATACCAGAAAAAAAAAGCACGAAGTAACGGTTAAAACTATCCCGTGTGTCGACACACACATCAACACACAGCTCACTGTAGAGCTATGTGTCGAAGTGAGTGTTAGCACTTGCTTCGATACACGAGGAACTGCAAGATTATGTGTTAAAGCTGTGTGTCGACACACACTTTAGTACACACAGTTCTGAAGACCTGTGTGTCGACAAATAGATGCCTTAAGTTGGTTTTGCAAGATTGTCTGTCAACCCACGATACCTTTGTGTCGACACACACCCTATACAAGCCAAATACACTTAAAACAATTATGGATTGAATCTCAACACTTTATTAAGTATTCTATTTTGAAATTACATCAACATTAAAGGTTGCTCATTAGAGAAAAATCATCCATGTTTTGGCATAGGAGACTTGCTTGCATTTTAAAGGAAAAAATAGAAAGATTGGTTAAGATTAAAATCCTTCGTAACTTAGAATTTGAAGGTTTTAGCTCTTGTAGAAAGCTAACTAAGAATAAAAGGTATGGTGTTATATGTAGAGTGGACTCATACAAATAATTCATAATGATATTATGGGACCCTTATCTTCTTCTATATGTAGGAAAGGTTTATTTATCACTTTTATTGATGATTTTTCTAGGCATGGGTATGTGTACTAGATTAACAACAAATCTAAAAAAAAAGCAAAAAAGCAACATACCTAGTGCCCCAAGGGCTCCCACCTAAGCAGGGCCGGGGGAGGGGCGGATGAATGCAGCTTTCTCCCTTCAGGGTATTACCCTTGAAGAGAGGTTGTTTCCGAGTGCCCCAACCTGAGGGTGAGGACTTCCCTGGAGATCACCCATCCTGGTACTACTCTCACCCAAGCGCGCTTAACTTCAGAGTTCTAATGAGATCAGGTGCTAGCATGTTGGTACCCTCTTTGGTTAACAACAAATCTAAGAAATTCAAAATTTTTAATTTAGAAGCTGAGAAGTAATTAGAAAAAGTGATTAAAGTTGTGAGATCTAATCGTTGTGGTGATTATTATGGTAGACATGGGGACACATATCAATTTAAGGGACCGTTTTTGAATACTTAGACAACAACAACAACAATAACAACACAGATCATTGCCTCAAGGGCTCCCGCTTGCGCAGGGTTTGGGAGGAGTAGGATGTACGCAGCCTTACGCCATCAGGGTAAGACCCTGACGAGAGGCTGTTTCAGAGGACCCCCAACGTGATAGATGGTTGAATACTTAGAAAATTATAGAATATTTCTAAATTTACAAATGCTAAGGACATCTAAACAAAATTGCCTAGTCGAGCATCGTAATCACACTCTAAAAGATATGATGTGTCGGAACTTTTGTAGGGTGAAACACTCAAAACAACTATGTAAATCTTGAATAGGGTACATAGAAAAGTTGTTCAAAAAACTCGTTTTGTGTTTTGGGAGGAAACCTAGCTTAAACCATTTGCGTGTTTGGGGTTGTAAAACTGAAGAAAAAAATCTATAACCCGCAAGTGAGAAAACTAAACTCTAAAACCACCTGTGCTTTTCATGTCATTGGTTATCCAAAGACCTCTAAAGTTTATAGGTTCTTGATTCCTGATTTTAGCAAATACACTACATCAATCAAGTAATAAAGTGATGGGTAGAGTATCGTTCCCACAAGGATTATTATTATCAATTAATTACCAAATGACTTGTGTCGACTCTATTTGAATAGCCAAAAGCTAGATTCATTACAAGAAAAAGGGTCATTAACAACAGTGATTATCATCGTTAAAATCCTAGTTTACTGTCGTTAGTACTATTAATGACGGGTTGCGTTTGACGTTAATACTATCTCGGATCAATGACCGCTAAAATGAGCCATCATTAAAAAGTTTCTACGATGGTATATTATGTCCATCGTTGAAAGTGAAGTCAATAACGATGGCACAAGCTGTCGTTAAAAGTAACTCTTTAATGTTAGGTGGCATCATCGTTAAAGAGTTGATTAATAATAACAATAATTATCGTTGTTACAAATATTTACCACCATATAGTAAAAAGTTTTAGTGACAACAAAAACCATCATTAAAATTTTTTGCGCTACTAATTGAAAATAGTAACGACAATATAGACCATCGTTAAAAAATAGCAACAATAATAAATCGTTGTTAAAACGTCTTCCATCAATCAATGATAACAAAAGCCACTGTTAAAAATGTTCCCCCCCATCAAAGAGAATTCTAATAGAAAAATTTATCGACGTTAAAGACCCCATACATTCATATAGTACAATATATACATTCATGAATACATCTACATTTGTGCAATATAAATATAATTTTTTGATTGTTTAGAACACTTGTACGTCCATATAAGGACAATTTTCGGGTTGTTCATAGCACCTGTGCATAAATATAGTATGACGACATTTCATTTTAGTTATAACACCTTTAGAATAATATAGTATAACCATAAAGAAATAACTCTTACATATCATCCAATGTACCAATGAATTCTAATAAAAAATAAAGATATCATTGAAAATTAAATATCCAAGTACTCACAAAAGCAAATTTATATACAAAAAACACTAAAAGCGTACTGTTAGCTTCCAATTCGAAATTGAATGGCTAACCTTATAGAAGAAAGAGTTGAGATGAGAAGAGAAGTGAAAGGGGATGAGAAATAGAGAAGGAGATGAGAAAAGAGAGAAATTCCAAAAGGAACTCCGATTTCTATTCATTGAATGATGAAATTACATGCTTAGAGCTTATTTACACAAAATTAGAAACATTGCACCTAGCTAACTAACATAACCGACTCAAACCAAATTTTTGGCGCCAAACAGCACAGCCGCCTAATTTGACCTGGATTGACCTCCTACCAACCACCCCTTGGTGCCAAACCAACCCAACAACCTTTTGAATACATGACACTCAACAATGAAAAACAATACCAAAGACTACAACCAAAATTACAATCATATTCTAACGATTCATAACATTCCCTCCCTCTTGAGAAACTTCTTATCCTCAAGTAGTAAAATTGGGAATTGGCTCTTCAAAAAATTGCAATTTTCCCAAGTCACAATGCTCTTGTTCAAGTTGCTCCATTGCACTAACACCTCTTGCAATGGACCACGTTCTAACTGCAGCGTTCTTTGAGCCTTGACAGCAACCGATTGTAGCAGCAGCATCCCATTGACCTCTGGTTCAGGCGGCTCCCGAGCTATTTCAGTCCCCTTTTTAACCTTCTTTTTAAGTAGAGAGACATGGAACACCGGGTGAACGTATGAATGTGAAAGTAAGTCAAGCTTGTATGCAACATTGCCAATTTTCGCCAAGATTTTGTATGGACCAAAGAATCGGGCACTTAGCTTGACATTTCGTCAGACAGGCAAGGAAGACTGTCTATACGGTTGTAATTTAAGGTAGACCATATCTCCCACTTCATAGCTTTTGTCTACCCTCTTTTTGTCTGCATAAAATTTCATTGGTGCCCGAGCTTGTTGGAGATTATCCTTAAGCACTTGCAACATCTGCTGCCTCTGCTGCACCACATCCATTGCTGCAGAATCAGACCCTCCCGGTTGTTGCAGCAGCATTGGTGAAGGAGGAGGATAGCTATACAAGGCTTGGAAAGGTGAAGTGCCAATTGATGCATGAAAGTGAGTGTTGAACCAATACTTCGTCAAAGAAAGCCAATGATTCCACTCCTTGGGGCGTAAGAAAATCATACTCTAAAGGTATTGTTCTACACATTGGTTGACTCATTCGGTTTGGCCATCCGTTTGAGGATGATAAGAGGAACTAAGTGCCAATGTGGTACCCATCAATTTGAACAACTCTCTTCAAAATGTGCTTGTGAAAATCTTGTCACGATCTGAAACAACGGATTGAGGCAATCCATGTAATTTATAAATGTTGTCAAGGAAGATCCTTGCCAATTTTTCGGCGGTAACAGGTCGAGCAAGAGCAATGAAATGGCTATATTTGGTAAAACGATCCACCACCACCCATATAACCTCCTTGCCTTCAGACCTCGGCAACCCCTCAATGAAATCCATGCTAATGTTGATCCATGCTCTATCTGGAATGGGAAGTGGTTGAAGTAGACCCTTGTAACGATGATCTCCCAACTTGGTTTGTTGACATACTTCACAAGCCTTCGCATACTCACTCACATCTTTTTTCAAGCTTGGCCAACTAAAGTAAGCTTTAACTCTTTGATAGGTGCCTTCTACACTGGCATGGCCTTCCCAAGCTGCATCATGGGAGGCTTGTATAACCTGATTCCTCAATTTAGTTGTTGATCCAATGTACAACATGCCATGGATTCTAATCAAGCCTCTCTGCACTGATATACCAGCATCCAGATGGCTCTTTTCTGCACCATTCACAAAAGCAGCAGCAACACAATCTTGGGCAAAGGAATCACCCTCATATGTCTTATAAATCTCTTCCATCCAAGACGGAACTACCACGGTAGTAGCACTGCAGTAAGCCACTTCAGTATCCTCAAACTTCCTAGACAAAGCATCGGCTGCAACATTTTCTTTGCCTTTTCGATACTCAATATCATAATCAAGGCCAAGAATCTTCATCAAGCCCTTCTTTTGAATTCTCGTCACAATCTTTTGCTCAAGGAGATACTTGAGGCTTTGGTGATCCGTTCTACTGATGACCTTGTGACCATCCAAGTAGTGCCTCCATTTTTCCACTACTAAAAGGATTGCTAGATATTCTTTCTCATACGTCAACATAGCTTGATGCTTGGGACTAAGAGCTTGACTCAAGTAAGCAATAGGCCTTCCATGTTGAGAAAGAACCGCCCCAATTCCTGAACGGCTTGCATTAGTCTCCAAAATGAAGCTCTCGGTGAAGTTTGGCATGGCTGACACAGATGCAGCACACATTGCGGACTTAAGACCTTCAAATGCAGCCTGAGACCTCACATTCCATGTAAATGGATCCTTCTTCAAGAGTTAAGGGTTTGGCAATAGAACAATATCCCTTAATGAATTTTCTATAATACCCGGTCAATCCCAAAAAACCTCTCAATTGCTTCAAGGTGATTGGAATTGGCCAATCTTGCATTGCTTGGGTCTTATTAGGATCAGTCGAAACTCCTTCTTGAGAGATGATATGGCCCAAATACTCAAGCTTTGTCTGAGCAAACGAACACTTGGACAACTTTGCAAACAACTTGTGTTGCTGCATCACCGCAAAGACTTGTCTAAGGTGATTGAGATGATCTTCATAAGTGGGACTATAAATCAGTATGTCATCGAAGAAAATGAGCACTGATCTCTTCAAGAAAGGTTTGAAAACATCATTCATTGCCGCTTGAAAAGTGGCCGGAGCATTTGTTAGGCTGAAAGGCATAACAACAACTCGAAATGTCCATGATGAGTCTGAAAGGTAGTCTTGTATATATCCGGCTCAAGAACTCTGATTTGATGATACCCCTGTCTCAAATCAAGCTTAGAGAAGAAGCATGCTCCATATAACTCGTCAAGCAAATCATCTATGATGGGAATGGGAAACTTATCCTTCACTGTCAAGGAATTCAACTGACGATAATCGATGCACATTCTAGCCGAGCCATCTTTCTTCTTCACGAGGATCACAGGTGAAGCAAAAGGACTCTGGCTTGGTCTAATGAAATTCATATGAAGAAGCTCCTCAACTTGCCTCTCAATCTCTGTCTTTTGGCCATGAGCATATCGGTATGGTCTAATCTTGACCGGTTCATCATTTGCACGAAGAGGAATGGCATGGTCCACACTCCTTTGAGGAGGAAGACACTTAGGTTGCTCAAAAATGTCCTCAAATTCTTCCACCAAAGTCTGAACCTCTGGTTGGATGTCTTGCTGCAATTCAACCGAGGATATCACAAACAAATGCCCAAGCCATTGTATGGCCTTCTTCTTGATTCCACCTTGTAAACGTTTCCCATCAATCATCTTGAGCTAAGCTTCCTCTGATATACCTTGCAAAAATACTTTGGTGCCATGAACCTCAAATGCCATGGTCATTTTATCAAAATCAAATGCAACCGGATTGAAGGTTCTCATCCAGTCCACACCAAGCACCATATCGCAACCTCCCAATGGAAGAACTCTAAAATCAAAAGTGAATTGATGATCTTGCATAGACCATGGGAATGCTAGGCACTTGTTTTGAGTTGTTAGGGAATTGCCATCAGCCACCATCACTACCAATGAATGAGTCTTTGTCACCTCATGCCTTACTTTCTTAATCAACTTTGGATCAACGAAACTATGAGTACTCCCACTATCAATAAGAACAATGATGGAGTGTTTTCCAGCCCTACCTCTGATTTTGATGGTATTATGAGCTCCACTACCGGTCAATGCCTTCATTGATATCTCCACTTCATCATCGGACAACTCATCTTGTGAAATAAGTCCTTCATTGTCCTCTTCTGCATCAGAATTCTCACTGCCAGAAACTACACCAGCACGGGACCCTTTTGCATACATTAATGCTTGAGTTTTGCACCTATGACCAGGCTGATATGGTTGGTTACAACGAAAGCATAACCTCAATGAATTCTTGTCAACAACTCGCTTAAATCCAGAACCAGAATTACTCCTCTGCTGTGGTCTGAACTTACTGCCGTGCTGCTTATTCTTGTCACTTGATTGAACTTGAGTAGCTTCAATCAACTTTGCCTTGTTGTAAGCAGTCGACAATGTCTTAGGACCAATGGCTTTCACCATATTCTTGATCCTTGGCTTCAACCCACTCACAAAACATGAGACATAGTAAGATTCAGCATCCTCAAGAGCAATGGACAGAACTGATAGCAAATTAGCTCGTAAGTTCTCAAATCTGATCATATACTCTCTCACAATTGAGGTTTGGGACAACTTGTTAAAGCTATCCACAACATCAATTGACTCATCCTCTCCATAACGTTCACACATTTCTTCTACGAATTGGCCCCAAGAAAGATGAGGTTTACTCTTCAATAAACTATAATACCATACTTCATGATCACCATGTAAGTGTATTGCGGCTAACTGAAGCTTTTCATCCTCAGGTATGTTATAATACTGAAAATACCGATCACATCTTCTTAGCCATGATTCCGGCAGTCTACCATAAAAAGGATCAATCTCCACTCATGGCTGCCTGTAGGTACCACTCCTGCCACCAAATGAGTTATCATTACTCACTGATCTATGCTGGAAATGTCGATTAGGAGGTCTACCAAGATGCTCGGAATCATCAATTGCAACTCGGTGATGCAAAACAGAATTTTGTGGCCTGACATTGCAGTCTGCATTCAAGGCATCCGATCTGCAATGTACTTGTCCTGAGGCATGATCCTTATTATGTACATCAATTTCAGGTCCTAAATCAGGTTGCAACATCGGAGACTTCCCTCGAGTCTTGCACACCTCTTCAATTCTGTTTGCCTTGCTTTACTACTGATCCGCTTCAACAGATGGAAGGATCTGACTCGCAGGCATTAGGATTTCATTGACACTTGATTCTCCTTGCTTATTAACCTGATCTTGCAATTGCACCAGCTTCACCTCAATTTGTTGTTGCCGATCTTCCTTATTTGCATCTTTTTCTAACAACAATGTCAGAATTCGATCTATCTTCTGATCGAGCTTGTCTACATTGCTAAGGCGATCATTGATGTCTTCAAGATAAGCAATTGTGAGAAACTGAGGTTCATTTGTAGCATTTACACTAGCTTCAGCATTGCGAGATGCATCAGCACCTGCAACTGCAGCAGCATAAGTGTCCTGTCCAGTTGCATTTGCTCCTCTAGCACCGGATTTGGTTCTAACACCTTCGATCATGTTTTTCTTTGATTTTTCCAGCCTCAATCAATCAATTGATTGCTTGAACCAGCTTTGATATCAATTGTTAGCTTCCAATTCAAAATTGAATGGCTAACCTTGTAGAAGAAAGAGTTGAGATGAGAAGAGAAGTGAAAGGGGATGAGAAATAGAGAAGGAGATGAGAAAAGAGAGAGAAATTTCAAAAGGAACTCTGATTTCTATTCATTGAATGATGAAATTACATGCTTAGAGCTTATTTATGCAAAATTAGAAACATTGCACCTAGCTAACTAACATAACTGACTCAAACCAGATTTTTGGCGCCAAGCAACACATCCGCCTAATTTGACCTGGATTGACCTCCTACCGACCACCCCTTGGTGCCAAACCAACCCAACAACCTTTTGAATACATGACACTCAACAATGAAAAACAATACCCAAGACTACAACCAAAATTACAATCATATTCTAACGATTCATAACACGTACATTGTTAAATTTGGCACCTGAAAACTTAGCAAAAGGTACAAATTTGACAAAAGTTCATAAATAAAAGTTCCAACAAAAATTAAAATTTGTAGTGCACAACACTTGAAAAATATAAATACAACACTCATGTTAGAAAATTCTTATCATCTCAACATCAATAATCAGTAATATAGACACATAATAGACCGAGTAATAAAAAAAATAGGAAAAAAAACTATATTAAAGTAATCAGTATAAAATTGACCAAAAACAAAAATTCCTATGCTTTTTAATACATTACAATCGCAAACCTAATCTCTACATTATACACTTAATCACAGTGTTACAAATTCAAAACTTTCTTAAACTTTGCCTAGGATTCAATCACATAGTCGAAACTCAACAACAATTCCAAATAACTCAATAATGTATTTTTAATGAATACCAAAATGATTGCAAACTCTTAACTTCACATTAAAGCACAAAATCCTAAATCCACAGATCTCTAACTCACATAAAACTCAATCGTATAGTTCACAAGCATCATCAATTTCAAACAACTAAAGAGTGATTCTTTTTTTTTCTTTTTGATAAAAGCGAAGACTTGTAGTACAAAACAGGGCGCACCTACTTAGTAGGGCCTTGGGAGAACGAGCAATCATAAAAAGAAAAAAAAAAACCTTGTGCAATGACACATCAAAAGACCTAGCAAGATGCAAGCTTAAAACAAAGTGAAACTACTATCAACACTTACTTCAAAATGCCAATTCAAATCCTCCTTTCTTTATACATCATGGATGCCCCATAGAGCCTAACGCACCCAAGTTTAGCAGCATAAAAATACCCATCACAGGACCTTAGGCCTAGAGCTTGGAAAAGTAGAAACCTAGTGAATAATATATTATTAATGAATGCAAAAATAATCACAAACACAAACTCTACAATATACAATCTGAGTCATAAATCCACAGCATTCTCAAATTTCACATAGAACTCAATCACACAATCCAAATCCACAATAATTCCAAATAACTCAATAATGAATTCTTAATGAATATCTCAACATAGATAAGCAAAAACTAAGGAGAAAAAAAAGAGAAAGAAGAAAAAAAAACAAAAAGAAGATTACCATATATCTCATAATACTTAATAAATGTAGTCATCCATCTTAGTAGATAGGGATGGAGTACTTGACCTGTTGTTACAAGTTCCATCCTCTAGTGCTTTTACTCTAGCTGCCAAATCAACAAATTCCTTATTCTCCTTAAAAAGTGCTAGCTTTTCTTTCTCAGATTGATGAAGTTTTTTAAGGAGCTCGGCCTTGGTAGAAGAGGGACCTCTAAAATCACTAGGCCTTACTTCTCCCCCATATAACCAAACTCATGACCATGAGTTTGACGTTTGTTGAAGACCTTCTCAGCAACTTCAATGTTAGATAAGGTAAGGTCCTCTTCAATGCCATCAACAATTTTTTCCTACAAAATATGGTGGAATAAGAATGAAGTATATTTGATAAGAAGTAATTATTTATTTAAAATTTTAAATTCTATATACTTATTGCTGACTAATTTGAACTGGCCCCCCAATCTTAGCCTCATAAGGTAAATGAATAGACAAATGCACCATAACTTCAAAAAACAACAAGGGAAAGATCCTCTATAACTTGCAGAGCGTAAATAAAATTTGACCCTCATTTTGATCCAACTCATCCGTAGTTATTGGTTTAGCACACAAGATCTTAAAAAACATTGATAACTCAATTAGTGCCTCGCAGTCCACTTTGATAAGAAGACCGCGTATTGCTAGAGGAAGTAGATGCTCGAGAATAATATGGCAGTCATGACTCTTTAATTCCGATATCTTACTCTCCTTCATATTCACGCACTGAGAAGTATTAGAAGAAAATCCATTTGGAACCTTTAAATCTTTTAAGAGATGGCAAAATTTACGCTTCAGAATAGCGGAAAACGTATATGAACCAGCATTTATTTTGGTCGTATGCCCTCTTGATAAGGATGTAAATTTGGCCTTAAGTGCATTACTTGCAAGTCCAACCGACCTTTAACATGGTCCTTTGTTTTCCCTTTGATGTTCAAAAGAGTGTCTAAAATATTGTCACATACATTCTTCTCTATATGCATCATATCCAAATTATGTCATAACAAAAGGGTCCTCGAATAAAGAAGCTTGAAAAAATACTCTTCTTTTTTCAATTATCTCCCCTGGTATCATATGCCAACTTGACCTTCTTGTGTAGAGCTTGACTCAATGTAACGTCCTCAAGGTCCTTCCCCTGCTGAAGGATATCATCACCGGATAACGGCTTTGGTGGAAATCTCTTCTCAATCTTCCCAACAAAAGACTCTTTATCCTTTTTCCACTTATAATTATGAGGTAACCAATGTCGGCGCCCTATGTAACACTGTTTGGCACTATTTTGCAGCATGATAGAGTAGGTATTTGTATTACAAACAGGGCATGCTAACTTACCCTTGGTGCTCCATCCCGATAAGTTCTTATAAGCAGGAAAATCATTAATTGTCCATAACAAAGCCCGCCATAATAGAAAATTTTGTTTTCTCGATGCATCAAATGTTTCAACACCCAATTCTCATAGCTCATTCAAATCCTCAATCAAAATTTGTAGATATATGTCAATTGCATTACTAGGAGCCTCAGGACCAGGTATAAGCATTGATAAAATCATATTAGACTGCTTCATACAAATTTTAGGAGGCAAGTTGTAGGGGACCAATAAGACTGGCCAAATGCTATATGGCATCTTTGAATTCGCAAAGGGTTAAAAACCATCACTAGCAAGACTAAGTCTAACACTACAGGGTTCTAGGGCAAATTTATTATGTGACTCATCAAATGATTTCCATACAAGCGAATCAGTAGGGTGCCTCATTACATCATCTTTGTTTCTGTTATCGTGATGCCATCTCATCAAAGAAGCAATCTTTGTGGGCATATATAATTGCTGCAACCTCGGCTTTAGTGGGAAGTAACTAGAGTTTTAAATGGTTTTTTTTTACCATATGCTTTACAGTTTTTTTCCACGTTACACTTATCATCCTTCCATCTCGATGCAACGCATATCTTACAGTCATCCAACCCTGCATCGTCCTTCCAGAATAGCATACAATTATTTACACATGCATCAATTTTAGTGTAAGAAAGGCCAAGGTCTCGGATAGTCTTCTTTGCCTCGTAATATGAATCTGGCAAATTAGAACCCTCGAGTAATTGCGCTTCCTTTAAGAATTGCAACAAAATGGTAAATGATGCATTACTCCAATGACCTAGGGTATTTATATGAAGCAATTTCACCAAGGCAAACAATTGAGAGATCTTCGACCCCTCATGTACTGGTGGTTCAAAGCTCTCTAACAACCTATAGAATTTCTTAGCTTCCTCATTTGGCTCTTCTTCATGCACAACATGACTTGAGAAATCAATTTTGGCATAATTAGAATCTATGTCACCAAGTAAGGAAATTTATCCCTCAAAATATCATTCACAGCACCATCCACATCAAGTTCAAGATCATCTTCATCTTCAAGATCAATATCATTCTCTCCTTTAGAATCAGATTCGGTTTCACCTAGACTCTCACCATGGTCATACCAAAAACTATAATTTGGCACTATTCCATATCTAAGCAGATGACCTCGTAGCCATTTGCAATCTTCAAAGTCACGTAGGTTGCATTTAGTACACGGACAAGAAAAATTTTCTCCCTTTTCTTTCCTTGGCATAATAAAACTTTGAACTCCATTTTGATATGTTGAACTCACCCGATCATGAACAAAATGAATCCATTGTTTATTAGGCACCAAGAATATATGTCAAACTCACTCAATCCTGAACAAATGCATCCATTGTTTATAAGATATACCTAAAAAGCATAGTTCAATTAGTGTAAGATGTTTCAACACAATTTTCAATTTGAATGTCAACAACAAGAGCAATGTCAAAAACAATCTTAAAATTAATATCTCTGTAAATTATAAACCCTAATATATAACTAATCACACACTCTAAAAGCAATGTCAAACATATTAGTGTTCGAATTAGTCATCTAGATTGAAAAGCAACCGAATTAGGGCTGTTAATCACCAACGAGCGACAGACATGGGCTTATAATAAACATGAACTACCAACTAATTTTTTAATTCAGGAAACATAACGTGAACTACCAACATAAAAGGGACAGATTCTCTTTGAGCCTTTGACAGTCTGGCAAATAATCATTCAAAATCTGGATACAATGTGTCAATACAGCGAAGAACTGAATTAGGGCTGTTAATCACCAACGAACAATAGACATGGGCTTATAACAAACACGAACTGCCAACTAATTTGTTAATTCAACAAACATAACACAAAACACCAACATAAAAGGGAAAAATTTGCTTTAAATTTTTGTCTATCCAGCAAAAAATCATACAAATTCAAGGTTTAGTGGGTCAATCCAGTGAAGAATCGAATTAGGGTTGTTAGTTACCAATGAATAACAAACATGGGCTTATAACAAAAATGAACTACCAACTAATTTCTTAATTCAGCGAACACAATATGAACTACCAAAGAACAAGACAATTCGCTTTAAAGGTTTGTCATTCTAGCAAAAAATCGTTTGAAATCTTGGTACAATAGGCAAATACAGTAAAGAATGGAATCAAGGTTGTAAATTAATCACCTGTTGTTTGATGGTTTGCTGATGTGCCTCGGTTCATGAACTACCGATAAAGAGTCATTCGCTGCTTCACTGCAGCTTGCTGGTGTTCTTTGTTCGTTGGTTTGCTGGTGTTCTTCATTTGGTGGTTCGCTGGTTCGCAGCTGCTTGCTGGTGTTCGAATGAAGGGGGTGAAGCATGAATTGTTAGGGTTTGTATGGGTAGGTGGAAGTGTATGTGGGGTATGGAGGGAAAGGAGGGAGGGAAATAATTTTGTCCAAAATTGGCTTCATGTCTTTTTTGTTAAATTATTTTACTTATTATATATTTAATTAATTAAAAAATTATATTTTAATATATAAAATAAAAAAATATCAATTATAATTGAAATATACTGAAAGAGTAAAATATAGAATTAAGTATTAGTTAAAATATTATTTAATTCTCGAACTTGAATTAGGGTATGGATGTTTTACATGTCAATTAGAAAATTTAAGACAATAAAAAAATTGGCAATAATAAATTTTAAAAAAATGGCCTAATTTTTAAAATTAATGAATTTAACTTTTTTGACCAAAAATTTACCACTTACTTGAGCCTAGTAATGATGGTTTGTGAGTAGGCACTGCACACCATGTTAACGACAATGTTTTAATCCCATCACAACTAGGCACCGCACACACACTTCTAACGATAAAAAAAATTCCAGTCGTTATTTTTGGTCGTTAAAAGCCAGCTTTCTTATAGTGATTTTTAATGAAAAATTAAAATGGACTCAATAGATGAAAAATAGAGAGTTAAAAGAAAGATTCAATAACTAAAGAGCAAAGCTTCCGATTTCACCTAGTTGATCCACTTTAACTCCTAATTCTCATTATCTAAGTTTAATTATCCATGTTGATGGTTAAAAACCTTAATTTATTTGATACTCTATCTCAAGCAATATTAGACATAAATTTTACCTATTAACTCATCAATTCTTGTATGAATTTAGATAGAAAAATTGTTATTAAATTCTATAGTTTTCGCAAACAAAACCACACATATTGGGTTAACTTATTTTTAACTTTTGCTCAATCGACAGTATTTATCACCATAAGCATTCATCATGAATCATCCCTTGTTCTTATTGTGAGCATCATATCAATTGAATGGTGATCAAGCATCCAAAAGCATTATGGGCAATAATAAACACTTCAACAATGGAAAAATCGAACATAAAATACTTTGAACTAAAAGGAACATATCTTTAAAACTAAGCTATAGCCTTGGGAAATCAAATGAGTTCATGACTAAATGAATAAAAATAAAACTAAAATCTAATGACATAATAAAAAGATAAAAGAAGTAAGAAAGAATTAGGATCTGAGGAAGAAATCCTAGCCGAGCTCTCCATCTCTATGCTTGTCATCCTCTTCTATGCCCTAGATGCCCCTTCTCTTATTTCTTGCTCCCATTTATAGACAACTAATTAGGGTTTTGTTCCCTTGATTTTAGGAGTTAAGATAAATCTCAATCAAGGCCAAAAGCTCCCTCCTAAACCTTGCCACGGGCTGGCCCTATCGGCCCAACAACTTGAATTTATCCTAGTTTAACTAGAACACTTTTACGATGGTAATTCGATCGGATTTCTCTCTTATCTTAGGCCTTGAACTCATGAGTGGGCTCGGTTTTGAGTTTGGTTACGATCCTTCTCTGACCTCGAAGGTCTCATTTTGCTCATTTCCTGATAAAATCATAATGAGAATAAATATGAGTGGTATCCTTAAAAATTAGGCGCATGATAGTTAATGAATTAGTACACAATTACATGAAAAATGTATACAAATTTAGACTTATCAAGCACCCTCAAACTTAGCTCTTGTTGTTTCTCAAGAAGGGCCATCTCAAAATAATATATTCTTATTCTTCTAATAAACTAATCACCACACTTAAGAAGTTGAATTCTCATAAGAAACAACAACAGAGGAACTTTATTCCAGATCTAAAGCAGAATAACCACTATTTGGAAACATCTATCGATCACCTTGGAGCATGACTTCACGAATCACTAAGAAAATATGTTTTATTCATCCCCTCTAGTTTCAATGCATAAATATTAAATAGAATTCAATACTCGTATCACTCACAATCCCAATTCTCATATCTGAATCCCAATTCTCATATCTGCCTTTGCCTATTATTTGTACGCAATCATGATTATGAATATCTCCTTTTGAAATGCTTGGTTTCTTCTTGCTTTCTAAGTATGCCATCTAGCAGGTTTTGTGGTCAACAATCCTGCTTGCTTTATTTTATTTTAAGTGTTGTAAGTGGTCGCTGTATATGTGTGGAAACAAAACAAACGTGTAATCGGGGCTCTTCCGCGACTAGGGGGTGGGCTTCAAGACGAACCCCACATCTTTGACTTCACTCACTCACCGTTTTCGAAGAAAAGATTGTGATATGTTGGTGTATTCGACTTTGGTTATACAGTGAATACTGCTTACGCTTCAACTAAGAAGACTTTTGTATTTTTGTGTATTTTTTCTTTTTTTTTTTGGACAAAAAATAAAGGGATATGGATCTAACTCAAGTGGCAGTTACAGTGACGGAGTAGGGCCCACATGCACCTTTCCTTGTACACATAAAAGTTCGGAACTGGGGTTGGGACAAATCTAAGAGCTCAGCAGTTCACTTACAAGCCCAAGTCAATCAGGT
Source organism: Simmondsia chinensis (assembly GCA_018398585.1). Classification (NCBI taxonomy): domain Eukaryota; kingdom Viridiplantae; phylum Streptophyta; class Magnoliopsida; order Caryophyllales; family Simmondsiaceae; genus Simmondsia; species Simmondsia chinensis. The sequence goes on from JAGTTD010000001.1 coordinate 33,814,227, forward strand.
TTTTTAAGCCTGGAACCCTTGACTTATAATAACTCGAATGAGTTTAAGTCTGACAAGATTATGGTAAAGCAAGCTGTGTTCAGGACATTGGACTAGGACCAACGCAATCATGGGAAAAAGCCTTGGCCATTAAAGCCCTAATCAATGACGCAAACCTAAGTTCACCTGATATATTAAGCAGTGACGATAGTGTTAAGACCCATTGTCAAAGCCTTAAACTAAAGCCTCAATTCTTAACTTGTTGAATTTTGGGAACAGATTAAATTCTGAAAGTCATACCTGAAGCTCGACGACTGTATTACAAATGGAAGTAAGTACATCAGTTGATCTACATTATGCTACATGTAGTTAAGTTACACTACTCCTAGGGAAAAAGCACAAGAGTGCTATAAAAAGAACAAAAAACTTGTCGAAGTTTTGTATGAGTGTGTGTACTAATTTGGACCGACGTAAAATCCTTTATTTACAGAAAAATAAAACCAATGGCTGCTCCTATTTCCATTGGCAACTGGACCCACATCTGGCCCCCAAGTTGCTCTCTTGCACGCGGTTATCCTCAACATGCCTTGAGTTTTGGAGGGAAGTCCTTGATGCCCATGTATGTAAATTTTGGTAAAAATCTCTTCCATTAGCTCCAAGTCTTCTTGAATTATGCTTGAGGCCCAAGCAGTTGAAATTACACTCCAAGTAATTGGCTCGAGCTTGGAAACCACCACTTTCACAACCTTCCTGGTATCCCCTCGAGTTTGAGCTCATATCACCCTTCAGCCAACTCAACTCTCGTGTGGCTATTACCTTTAGCAAAGGCAGAGATGATTCGAGTATCGGGCTTGAGATGTCATTGTCATAATATCCAAAGGTTAGACTCCCCTTAAGGATGATTTCACGTGATATCTACATGGCATTTTGTCTAAAATGGCGTCAACCCACCCTTAGCGAAATTATGGTGTAAACAAATTCCCCATTTTAGCCATTGGTAAGTTTAAATTTATAGCGGGTAAAATCAGGTTCATGTGACCCTCAATAGTTATAAGGACCTATTTAGAGAACCCGTCCTTTGCTTCTTCCTTCCCACGTCTATAAATATGACGATTAAGGCTTAAAGTCTTCACTTTTGCTCTATTCTCTTCCTTGCAGACATCATATGCCTTTTCCTCTTTTCTTACAATGGCTAAAGCATTATCCGACAACCAGATCTTTCTGATTTTCTTTAGAGGTCAATGAAACCATCTTCTTCAACAGAAATCCTCTACATCCCTAGATGGAGTTAGACCTGGTGTTGCCAGATATCCTGTTCTCCTCATCATGCAAAGTCCTCTTCGTAGGTGTTGTTGCTCAAACCATGAGCGCTCAACTGGAGCAACATGCCAGCAGCGACATGGAGGACCTGGCTGACTTTTAAGTGGAGGGGATTTCGTTTTTCCTGGCGGTGCTGATAAATTTAGTCTTTAGAAGCCTCTCAATCTCCACTTTGACCAAATTAATTACTTCTTGGGACATCCACCTCTGGCCTTGAATGATAGGCTTTGAGCCTGGCTTGATAGGAAGCCTGTGCTCAACCACTTTTCTATCTAAGCCAGGCATCATGTGCTGGTCCGAAATGAAGCGATCCTTGAATTCACAAAGCAAAGTCAAGTATTGCCCTCTCTGCTCTTCAGAAAGCAAAGCGCCTAGATACGTGGGTCTTAGTTTGTCTGTGGAGCCCAAGTTAACCTCTAAGAGAGGATCCTAGACTTCAGCCCTTAAATCCTCTATTTTGGTTGGTGCTGCTCTTAGATTAGAGAGCTCCAACTCTTTCTCCTGTGCTGCATGAACTTGGAAACCATGAAATGGTTGCTGAGTCCGTAGCTGGTCCTTAGTGTGCCAGGCCACGAGCTTTGCGAGTGCAAAGGAAGTGGCCTCTTGGGCCATTATTGTGAGGTCTTGGTGCCTCTGCATGAAAATTCTGGAGCGTTACGGTAGTCCTCTTCTTCAAAATGGGTGCTCATGTATACCCAGAATTTAGAATCTTCAGACTTGAGCTCTACGTGACCAACCTCAGCTTCTGTTAGTGGGTTGTCAAGGATGGCTATGGTTTCTAGTTGTTGGGCTTGCTGTGGAGTGGCCCTCTTGACATTCAAAGGTCCTAGACCATCTTCATAGAATTTTGCCTCAACATAGTTCGAGCAAGCCATGAATGACCTGTCATCTGCCATAAAAACTTCTTCTTTGTCATAGTTCCAGAAGATCAATAACCGGAGTAATGAAGATGGGATGCAACAATTGACATGTAGCCAATCCCTTCGAGCAAAGCGTTATAGCTTGGGGTAGTCTCCGCTACAAAGAAAGCTGTCTGCTTGCTTAAGATGCCAACTATCAAGTTAATCGAGATGACTCCTTCAGACTTGGTGGTGGCTTCTAAGAAGCCACAAATGGCCACATTTGAAGTTATCATGTCCTCTCGAGACTTTCCAATGACCTCCAGCATATATGAAGGCAGTACTTTGATGGCCATGGCATTATCCACCAAGACACTATTTACCAAAATGCCATCAAAATTGGCTTTGATATACAAGGGCTTGATGTGTTCATTTGTAGTGTTAGGTCCTTCAAACATCATCCTTATTATGTTAGGTGGGTCATTAGGCAATTTGGGTGTTGTAGCATTAATTTTAAAAGACAAGGGATCGAGTGTACCTTTGGTGGCTGCTACTTTAGCCATGAGTTCCACTTGAGGCTCCTTATCTTATGCTATCACATCACCCTCAAGACCCTACTGGTCATCAGCTGGAAAGAATTCCAAAGGAAGAAGCAAGGCAGTTCTGACGTCAACCTTCTCAGGCAGAGTCCCGAATTGGATTTGGATGCCTTGGTCCAACTCCTTCTCAGGGTCATTTACCATGGGTGAGTCTTGTTCAACTTGTTGAGGACTGCTACTAGACTGCATGCCCTACTCTTGAGGTTGGGTTTTTGGTTCAACCTATGAAGTTCGAGACTCCTCCTGTGGTTAGGGAAATCTCCTTCATAGAAATCATTATCGATGTCAAACCACAATGGGTTGACATGATCCAATGGTTCCACTAAGTTGATGTTGAGAGGGGAATAATCCTCATTGTCTTCGTTGTTCTTTCGAACTAAGGAGCCCTTGGCAAAGTGGTCCCACCAAGATTCCTGCCTTTCTGAGGATGAAGGACCAGCCCATCTTTCCAACTTCTTGTGAGTTGGCCACTTGTCTGCATTGACGGGCCTTGACTCAATAGCTAGATCATTTAGATATGTGTGCTAACTTGCTTGCCTTTTATTTGGAACTTATTTAAAAAAAAAAAATTCCTAAATGACTAGAGTAGGCCAGAGGAAAACCAATTTAAAATTAGTTTTAAATCTAGTGCGTGGATCTAAAAACAACAACAACAACATTCCCAGTGCCTCACGGGTTCCCGCAAAAGTAGGGTCTTTTGGGGGGGGGGGGGGGGGGGGGGGGGGGAGGGGTGGATGTACGCAACTGCTAAGATTCAAGATTACTCTTGGATCTTAACCTAGATTGAAATAGTGAGAGTATGAGATGAAGAGAGAATTTAGAGTTTAGAGGAGATAAGAAGGGAAAGGAGACGAGAAGTAGAGCGAGAGAGATATCAAAGATATCAATTATCATTCATCAAAGTTATGAGCTCTTCAAGAGTAGCTCTACATATTTATACTACTATCTCTTAGGATGGCTTAAGATTAAAATATCTAGAGATACAATGCATGAGGACCAATGAGCTAACCAACTCAACCAACAACTAGCTAACTAGCCGCCACTAATGACCGGCATTGACCACTCGCTTGACCTCTGCAGCTAACAAGCTCTATACTTCACTTATTACATGACTTAACCAAAGCTTAAGCTACTAATTACATCAAGACTTATTCTAATTACAATATCAACTAGCTAATACAACTCAATCAGCTATATTCAACACCTTATTACATTTATACTCTATTTCTTATGCCCTCTATGATGAGAATCATAATAGCAGCCTTACCCCTTCCGAGTGGAAGAGAGGTTGTTTCCGAGGACCCCCAACTTGAAGATCTTACCGTCCTGGAAGCGAGGCATCCTGAAAAGGGGCATGGATCTAATTAAACTATTTAATCAGACCTAGATCTTGCTCTAATAGACTCATAATACGACAAACAAAAGAATTGAATAAAACGTATAAATATGCTACGTAGAACAAACGAAACAAAGAAAGAACAAATTAAATGTTAAATACCTAATTAAGGCACACCTTAATCGCAAATCCAAACTCCGACTTGAAGATCTGTAATTAAAAGAAGAAAGCTTCTTGATACCTCAAGATCGTCTTCACCATTATCTCTATTAGCACCAGAGTGTGGACTCCCAAAATATTTAATTCAGAAAAAATTTTGGAGCAAAATTTTTCCTTTTAATCTTTCTAAAAAAACTTTTTCAGAAAAATTATGCTAAACATTAATTTGGAAAACCTAAAACACTTTTAGGTTTTTTATTGTAGGAGAAAACTAGGTTGCAAAACCTAAAAACAAAAACTAAAAACCTTAATCCCTAATCCAAGGCCAAATGCAACCCATTTATAAACAAAAAGGTATGGCACGTGTCACAAGCGTATTCATCCGCACATAGTCACGCGGTGGCTGTGTCACTCACACGGCCATTGGATGCTGGCTGAAGGTGTGAATAACACCCTTGGCATGTGCACCGCACATGACATGCCGGCTTTAGCGGTGCAGCGTGCTTTTTTTTTTTTTGTTTAAATTGCCACATGTATAAAATTCATCTTACGAATTTATTCAGCAAAATTAATTTATTCATCTTATGAATAAATAATTCATCTCATGAATTATGTTTAGGAAAATTAATTTATTCATCTCATGAATTCAATTTAAACATTTTCAATCAATGCTTAAATTGAGGCTTGCAGAGGGATCTCAGGGACAATCTAACACTAGCTCTAAATGGTTCAAATCTGATTATCATCTCATGATAACAATTGACTGTCATTTAGTAGAACTTAATTCTACTAAATAAGTTTTACTACACTCTAAAATTAAATACATTCACTCAAGAATTCCCAAATACTTCTATTATTATTGTTGCGCCAATTAACCCCTCTATTAGATATCCGTGAGCAAAAACAACTTTAACTACTATCATTATTTTTCTCACATTTACCGCCATAGTTACCGACTTGCCCTTCTCAAGCAATTCATAATACAGTTTTGGTTATCTGACCTAGCCAATATTTATAGCGCAGGCTGACCCGCAACAGAAAGAGAAATAATTTTAGTATTAATTATAGATGTCAAACACGTGGAGTACTTAGGCCAAAGATTATATAATTTATTCATATATTTGCTAATTAACTAAGGGGACATTTTTCATTGTTGATTCCTAGTAAAATATCCATTCCTGCTACACTTCATGCAATTATCCAACGACGTAAAATCCTGGTTATTCAATTTCAACCTCATCATTTGGGCATCAAAGCAATTAACATTCCATGCTTGAGCTCGGACTATTTCTCGGATTTAGAATTATCATATTATAGCGAACAAAACAAAATAGACAAGACATATCAGTATTGATCGCAACGCATAATCTACGAACCAGTTTAAATCAAAAACTATAAACCATGTCATATAACATACATGATTACTTTTCTTAGTTTTTAGCAAAGAATCAAAGTTCGGAGTTCACATTCCCACACTTGCATGTATGCCGTGGAGACCCAACCAAAACAATTCAAAATGCCTCAGCAACGAGGTCGAATCGAGACATCATAAGGGTGAGAACATTTCTGAATAAATATGCTTTCTGTTATCGCTTTACTAAAAACATTTAACACACCACCTTTTCCTTAGCCTCTAAGTTCCTACGACATAGCTCCACGAGGATGTTAATGCAGGACCCTTGTCAAGTGTACACCATTACCTGAACATCCATACAAGTGCTCTACTAACTCCATGGTGGCATGTTCGTGCTTGATTGCTTGGATTTCAGTCCATCCTTATGGAGGTCTAACCCTGTATTCCGCAGATTAGCATCCTTCTCGGGAAGTAATGCAACAATCTATACTTGTCAGACTTAGTAATGGAGGCCATGATCATTCACATAGAAGCTTGCGCCCACTTGATATTTTGAGTATTGTGTACTTTTTAATTTTAGAAAACAAACAAAGCATGGATCCATCTAAGCATTCTCTATGTGTGTGCAAGGATGAGCTGATCAATCTACCCGTTACTTTGGGAGAGGTGCAACAAGTAATTAGTCAAATGAGATTTATTCTCAATTGAAATGTTTCCTAAACATATTTGACCCACGCTTCTTTCTTGGTCTCTAAGACAGTATCATACCATCCTAGTCAAGTATATACCATTACATAGACATTAGAACAGGTAAACAAGATACTCCACGGCGACGTGGCCGCACTCAATTTTCCCATACCTCTATCTATAATGAAGAAGTTCAACCCTATATCCCGTGAACAAACACCGTCCTCCGGGAGTAGCGCCTATTCACTATACTAGTAGACAGACAATAGAGACCGTGAGGAATCAACTCCTAATTTTCGCTCCCACTTGAAATTTACAAAGGTGGGCCTTTCTTTTAAATTTGATTATCTCATAATCAAGACTAGAGTCTCATTCAAAATTTTATTTAGCAATTAAATAAAACCCTAATCCAATTAGGTTCCTTTAACATCCAACCCGTGCAATCTAATCTCTTTAGATATATTTTGAGAATTTTTCTTTTTAAATAAATCAACTTTTAAATTTTCTAGTCACATTAGACCTATTTAGAAAAAATTTGCCACTCGATGAAATTAAATATTTCACCAAGTTGCATATTTTAGATGGTATGCTAACTTTATTCACATTATACGTAATATTTAACTTATTTAAATAATATCAACCATGTGAACGAAATTTAATAAATGTCATGTTATTAAGCAATTTGAATAACAAGATTTAAGGCCTAAAGGTTGGAACAATTAAAGATTTTCTTAAATTATTTTAGAAAAGATTTTGACATAATCTTAATTAGAATCTCATACTAATCAATTATTTATTTATTAAATTATTTAAATAATATAAAATTAAAAAAGTTCATTTTATGGCTGGGCACGTCCCACCTTTTTTTTTCTTTTTTCTTTTAATTTTTATTTTTATACTATAAATAAATAAATTACTACATCCGATCTTAATCTCATTAAATTGTAATTCGAACATCTAATCCAATTGCATATTCTATGTGACGTTGTATATATCTAAATTATTCAACTATTTGAATTTAAATAATTAAAATTTTATAAATAACAATCTCGTTATTGAACTCTTTAATAACAAAGTTAGGTATTCTTTGTTTTGGATTATTATAAAATATTCAACAATTAAATGTTTCATACCTAGGTCTAAAATGTAATCAAATTAGACTAATAATCTAAATCGTGCAACACTTTGAATATCTAATCTCATTAGATTCGATTTAGAATTACACTCCCTGATTGAATCTCGACTCATCTAAAATTTTAAACAATTTAATATTTTAATGAATCTTCAATTTTGTTATTAAACTCTTTTAAATACAATATCCAGGGTAGTCTTTTTTCTTTAATAAAATTCTCAATTTTATACTTTACGTAATTCTATATACCCCAATTTTATCAAACCTGATGTTTTAATGTCAATTATGAGCATATTCAGAGTTAGCTCTAATATCAATTTTTGGGAACATATTTCCAAAAAACTTTCCCTAAATGATTAGAGCGAGCGTAGCGAAAAAATAATTTAAAATTCTCAATTTTAAATCTAATGCCTGGATCTAATTAAACTATGTAATTAGACCTAGATCTTGCTCTAATAGACTCATAATATGACAAACGAAAAAACATTGAATAAAACGTATAAACACGGTACATAGAATAAACAAAATAAAGTAAAGAACAAACCAAATATTAAATATTTAATTTAGACATACTAGAAGTGCAAATCCAAACTTCGACTTGAAGATCTGTAATTAAAAGAAGAAAGCTTCTTGACACCTCAAGATCTTCTTCGTAATGACCTCTATTAGTACTAGAGTGCGGGCTCCAAAAATATTTAATATAGGAAAAATTTAGGAACAAAATTTTTCTTTTTAATCTTTCCAAAAAATAATTTTTCAAAAAAAAAAAAATATATTTTTTTGGTAAATCAGTGATAAATGCCATATATAATCAAAAATATATGTGCAAGTCAACGAGGGGCATACCCCAAGCCAAGGTCAGAAGACCTACATCAAAGAATCAATCAAAGAAAGAAACAAAGCAAAATATATCAACGATCAACATGATCAAACAAAGAGAATAAGTAAATGAAGGCAAACAAAGCTAATGCTCAATCCCCCACTCCTGCAGAAGCTGCGAGTGACGATGAGCACCGCGAAGCATAGGGGCAGCAATAAGTCGACTGCGGACCAATCCTGTGATCTCCTCAGTGATGACTGCAGAAGTCCTGGACTGGGACCGATGAATCCTCAGGTTACGCTCATACCAGGGGATGTAAACCGTAGCGGAGAAACAAAGGCGGCCAAGGATTCGATGCACCTCGTGGCCACCAAGCCTGGTAGTAGCCCACTAAACCAGCCTGTGCCATGGAAGCGTGGGCCAGGCAAAAGAGGTGCGAGAGGAAACCTTGGACCAAATAGTAGCAGAGTAGCTGCAGGTGAAGAAGAGATGGTCATGCGACTCAGCATCTGACCCGCACAACATGCAAGTGGCCCGTACATCCTGCACTCGATGTCTCAGCAATCTGTCAAATGTTTGTAGACGCTTACAGGGGGCAAGCCAAAAAATGAAGGAGTGCCTCGGGATGTGAAGCTGAACCAAAGTAGATGATGGATGGTGTCATCCTCCCTCCGACTGCGAATCATCCCCCATGCCGATCTAGTGGTGAAAACCCCAGATGCGATCCTCATCCATTGTACACTGTCAGCTACCCCCGGTCGGGGCCTGAAGTCAACAGAATCCCAGATAGGAAGCAGCTCCTTAATATCCCGTGGGAAACACCACTGATCACCCTCACTAATATCTGAAACTCGAGATCCCAAACGATGACCAGTGGAGTGGAGGAGGCGGAAAGTTAACCGCCCCTCCTGACGTCCACACGGCAACCAGTAATCGGACCACAAAGCAATGTCCCAGCCATCACCAATGATATGCCGAAAAGCCCCAGCACAAAGCGATCGAACACCAAGAATGCTCCTCCAAGACCATGAAATCGAACCTCTCGGCTGAATTTCCTAGAAGGACTTCTCCTTGAGTTGGTTGGCATGAATCCACCGAGGCTAGAGAGAGTCACGATCGGTGAGTAGAACCCAAATATGCTTCATGAGAGAAGCCTGGTTCCACTTATGCAGACGCCGAACCCCGAGACTGCCCTCCTTGCGAGGTAACAAAGATGCTCCCAGGAAACCTTGGCCCCACCCGGGCCCAGAGAAGCGCCCTTCTAGAGAAAGGCTGCAAGAGTCGACTCAATCTTCTTGATCATCAGATTCAGGAGAATGAAGACAGATGACCAGAAGACCTGAGCAGAGAACATGACCGATCTGATAAGATGCAAGCGTGCGGCTTAAGATAAAGCATGAGATGTCCAAAGTTGTATGTGAGCAAGGATGCGGTCTAAAAGAAGCTTACAATTGATGAACTAAAGCCTCGTCGTGATGAGCGGCACCCCCAAATGCCTGACCGGGCACTAACCCAACCGGAATCCCAAAACATCAAGGAGAGTCTGCTGAAGCTCAGAGTCAACCCCAGTAATGAAGGCGGTGCTCTTTGCTGCATTTGAGGACAACCCTGATAGTGCAGCAAAATGATCTAAAGTCTCACGAATAACTAACAAACTGCCCTCGTCAGCCTCACTAAAAATCATAAGGTCATCAGCAAAGCATAAGTGAGTAAGGCTGGTACTCTGGCAACGGGAATGAAAGCGAAATCTGGGATCAGAAGATGCACGGTGAAGCAAACCCCATAAGCCCTCCATGGCAATAACAAAGAGGTAGGGCGAGAGAGGATCCCCCTGCCTGATGCCCCTGCTCCTGTTGAAAAAACCATGAAGCTCGCCGTTAATGGCGATTGAAAATCTGGCTATGGAAAGACACTCCTGCACCCATCGAATCATAACCTCAGGTATACCCATACATCGTATAGCGGTAAGAATGAACTCCCAGCGCACCGCATCAAAAGCCTTGCGAAGATCAACCTTCAGAGTGCATCGAGGCAAAGGCGTTTGAACGTGATAGTCGCGCAGAACCTCTTGAGCCAACATAATACAATCAGATATCCTCCGCCCAGGAACGAAAGCAGACTGCGAGTCATCTATGAGGCAAGGAAAAACCCCCTTCAGCCTGTTTGCAATGATCTTAGTGATGCACTTATAGATCACATTGCAACAGGAGATCAGGCGAAAGTTGGCGAAAGTGGAGGGATTCTCCACCTTTGGGATCAAGCTGATATGAGTGGAGTTTCAGAGCGCCAAGCATGTGCCCTGACTGAAAGAAAGACTGGACAGCCCGAACGACATCACGCCCCACCACATCCCAAGCCCTCTTAAAAAGAAGGAGGTATAACCATCAGGGTCAGGCGCCCTATCATCACCAGTGGAGAACAGTGCATCTCTCACCTCAACATCAGTAACTGGAATAGATAGCGGATGAGCCTGATCCTAGAAAGACGGGTGTGAAAGAGCTCCAAAATATCCCCACGAAGTGGCCCACTTGGCTCTGTCATTAAGTCTCGAAAGTAGGAGACTCCAGCCTCAGAAATCTCACTGTCATCATACGTCCCCCTGCCATCAGCACGATTGATAGAAGAGATCCGGCACCTAGCCTGCCTATGCGTGACAGACTTATGGAAAAACCAGGTCCCTTGATCTCCCAAAAAAGAGCCACTGGATGCGAGACTTCTGACGATAGAAAGTCTCCTCATCCCTACACAACCGCGAGTACTCCCGAGACAAACGATGCTCCTCCTCACGAAGTAACATACTCTCGGGCCCATCATATAAAGCCCGCTGAGCCTCCATCCTGGCTTCCCTTGCCGCCACAACCTGAGTCGATATGTGGCTATAATGTCTGGCATTGAGGGTCTTCAGCTCACCCTACAGCCTTTTCAGCTTCTGAGTGAGCTGAAACCTAGGCGTGCCCTCAATGCTAGTGTCCCAAACCCTCCTCATAGCAGGTAGAAACTCGTCATGGCCTGCCCAAAAGGTAAAGAACTTGAAAGGGAGCCGCGATGTGTGGCGCTCTCCAAGGCCTCTAACTACGAAGGGACAAGGGTTTGAACATAACTCCCGTGGAAGGAACTCAGCAGATGAGGAAGAATAAGTGCGAAGCTAGCCCTCACTCACCATGCACCAGTCGCGACGCTTCAGAATGACAGCGTCCCTATCTAACCCATTGGACCACATGTAACGTAGCCCACAAAACAACAGAACGGTGAGCTCAGAATCATGAACACAGTCCCTCAAGTCATCCATGTGGCCAGGCTAAGAGTCCTGACCACCTCTCCTGTCACTAGGACTGAGGATAGCGTTAAAGTCCCCAAGGAGTATCCAAGGCTCCCCCTGAAGACCCACGCTGGTTCCTCAAATGTACCTCCATAGCTCTCGACGCCGTCCTAGCTTGTTAAAGCCATAGACAAATGTAGCACTGAAGTCCACATCACCTCGGATATCAGAAACTCGGCAGGTGAGATACTAATCTTCACCCTGTACTCTCACTACACGGTAGAAAGTCGGATCCCATAAAACGATGATGTGACACCCACGGGGTCGCACCCCACTGATCAGAAACTGCCACCCCTCAGCACAGCGGGTAACAACGGACTCAACAAAAGCAGGGTTGGTCTTGGTCTCAACCAAGCCAACTAGACTCAAATGACTGGAAGAGATCCAGCGATGCACAACACTGATAGTATTGGGATTATTGAACCCCCTCACATTCCAGCATCCTATCATGGGAAACTGGAAAACTATCGCGAACCCCCACGGCCTTTGCAACCATCACGAGTACCCTGAGCAACCTGAGAGCCCCGAGTAGCCTGAACACCCTGAGCAACGAGAGTAGCAGCAGAGCACGTAAGGTGAACATCTGGAGCAGGGTTGGGAGGAGCATCCGACGTGGACACATCCCCAGACTGCCGCTCGGCAAGAACAATGAACCGGTTCGGAGACACGATACTAGGAACTGTCTCCTCGGGCCGGCTCTCAACACAAGCAAGAGGCTCATCAATCCCCAAAAGAGCACCTTGAGCCTCCTCAGCCTCCATAGGAACAAGAGCCCTACTCAGATCCTCCATCGAGCTAGCTTCCTCACCATTAGTAGACAAATCAGCAGCAGAATGAGAGGTGTGGGCTGGTGCAGGACCTAGCACGGGGCCTGATAGTACCTGACCCCAAACCGGCTTCGGTGTGAGCCGCAGGCTGGTCAGGACCGCGTCCAACTGGCGGCCCACTCTCTCTCTCCCTACCAACGACTCTCCACTCCTCCACCGGTCTGGCAGCAATAGCCACGCCACCAGCTCCGCCCCCATGAACCTCGGTGACACCCACCGGCGCCGGCACCGTGAGGCCACTTGAAGTCTCAGCACCATTTCTATTTTTAGATTTTTTTCTCCTTTCTATGCCCTAGCACTAGGGCAGCGTTACTAGGAGCCTCCCGAGCAGAAGGAGGCGAACAGTCATGACCAAACACCATAGAAGCTAGACAACGCCTCGGTATTCCTTCACACGTGATACCAAGGCGGACCCGAACATCATGCACCTCAATGAGGGTCTCCCATGGCGCAGGAGCCGTGGCCCTCACCTCAACACATACCCGAATGTATCCCAAACGAGTACCCTCAGTCGTGACTTTGTCCATGAACAAAGGCTTACCAACGGTACTACTAGCATAGCTAATCCCGCGGGCTTCCAAAGAGACAAAGGAAGCCCCGATATCCGGACCCAAATAGGAGCAGTTTGGCTATCCCTACGCACAGTTAATCCCTCCTTCCAAAGCTGAAGGGACATGAAAATACACTTGAAGAACCAAGGACCACCTAACAACACGTTCTCAGCTTGCGCCTTAGTGCGAAATCAAAAGTAATAAACCTCTCCATCAGATTGGACACATTCAAGGCCCTTATTCCCCTAGAGAAAGTTAGCAATCTCCTGGGCACGAGGGTAAGCCAACCCCGTGCCAATGAGCCTACCGACCAAACAACGCTTCCATAGATCATTGGCGGAGTCAAGGACCTCATCAGGGACAACCCCTAAAGGCTTGCCGTCAACAAGTACGGGTTCAAAGTATTGCAAGGTGTTCAAATCAGTGGAGCGAACCTGATCAGCCCAAGTGGTGGCACCCACACCACCACCCGCCTGACCCGAACCCCCACCCATAGCGTCATGCACCCCAGACATGGTGCGTGAATCAATGCAGTAAAGAACAAGGAAAGAAACCCTAGAAAATTTGGGTTCCACAGCGCCGGCCATCGCCAACCTCACCGACCAAACAACCGGTCGAAAACCGGCCACCAACACCCAACAAAGATAACCAGCAAAGGAATCAAAAGGACTTACGTGCATTTGCTCCAGAAATCGCAAAGTGAGAGAAGCCTGTGAGGAGAGAGAGAAAGCAGCCACCCCCACCCACCAGCACTAGGGACCACCAGGCAACCACCAGAAGGATGAGCAGAGAAAGGCAAGCCACCAAGGACGAGATGCCGGCGATGGGCTTGCCGGAACAGAGCCCCCATGTCCTACGTTAATCACCAGCCACCACAAAACCCCAGCACCCTCTCTCTCGATTTTCACCCTCATACGATCGCCGGAATCACCAGCGAGCACCCCCACCAGGAAGTGGAGGCACCGGTGAGTGCAGCGCCTCCTGACCCACCCTCGTACCGGACCACACGGGATTATAGTAGTGCCTGGCGAAAATCGCCCAGACTCATGCGCCCCTATAGCCCCAATCGCCCAGCCTCACGCGCGCGTTTTGAACTGCTTATAGCTTTATTCAAAAAAAATATGCTAAACATTAAAACAAAAAATCCTAAAACAATTTTTGGTTTTTTGTTCCGGGAAAACTAGGTTCCAAAGCCTAAATACAAAAATTAAAAACCTTAATCATTAATCCATAGTCAAACGCAGCTTATTTATATAAAAAAAAAAGGTATGCCACCGGTCACAAGTGTATTCATCCGCATAGTCACACTGATGGCTATGTTAATGATGTCACACGCCCATTGGATGCTGGTTGAAGGCACGGATAACGCCCTTGGCATGTGTGCCGCACGTGAAATGTCTGCTTTAGTTGTGCAGCCTATGTTTTTCTTATTTTATTTAAAATTTTCACATGTACAAAATTTATCTTATGAATATTATTTAGTAAAATTAATTTATGCATCTTATTAATAAATAATTCATCCTATGAATTATGTTTAGAAAAATTAATTTATTCATCTATTGAGCAAATAATTCATCTCATAAATTCAATTTAAATATTTTCAATCAGTGCTTAAGTTGAGGCTTGCAGAGGGACCTCAGTGACAATCTAACTCTAGCTCCAAATGGGTCAAATCTGATTATCATCTCTTGATAACAATTGACTGCTATTTAATATAATTTAATTCCACTAAATAAGTTTTACTGCACTCTAGAATTAAATATCTTAACTTAAGAATTTCCCAAACAATTCTATTAGTATTATTGCGCCAATTAATCCCTCTATTAGATATCCATGAGCAAAAACACCTTTAGCTACAATTGTTATTTTTCTCACATCTATCGTCGTAGTTACCGACTCGCCCTTCTCGAACAATTCATAATACAGAAACAATATCTGTATTATTTCTAAATGCGAACATGTGGAATACTCTGGCCAAAGATTCTGGAATTTGTTCGTGCATTTGCGAATCAACTAAGGGGGCATCTTTCGTTGTCGATTCCTAGCAAAATATCGGTTCCTACTACACTTCACGCAATTTGCCAACGATGTAAAATCCTGGTTATTCCATTTCAACCTCATCATTTTTGGCATCAAAGCAATTAACATTCCATGCACGAGCTCGGACTATTTTCAGGATTTAGTGTTATCATCTTATAGAATGAATTATTTTTGATAGCCGTTAAAGAAAGAATTAATTTAGGTGGTCTTGGTCAGTGTTCCAATGTTATTGAAAACACCAATATAATACTCTTGGATCCCTATCCACATGACCAACACAAGTCATTAAAGTTAACATATCATAGTCTTATCAGACAAGTTGTTCGAAGTTATCACTGACTACGAACATGCTTTGACAACATGTCCCTAGTTTAATCTAAATCTTTCCATGGTTCAATTTTATTGAATATTGAAACTAAACCTGACATGTCATCTTGGACAACGTCCTTGTCATGGGACATTTTAGAAAAACAATCATTGCCATGTTTTACTCGTAAAACATAATTAGAAAATAAAAAAATAAAATTATTTTATTTGTTTGTTATTTAAAACTAACTAATTGGGTTTCTCTAGGACACCTGTTCTATCACCTGTATGGACCTTGGCTTCTTCCTGAGAGAGCTTGGTAAGGCAAGATTTGAGCCATTCTCATTTTGGCAGGCCTTTTCCGTAGCTGTCTTCTTTTTTGGGATTGTGTAAGGTTGGAAGGTCCAACTACCTCTTGGCTAAGGCTATTCCTCCTCCAAACATTACCGAACCTGATGTTTGAGGGCTTGTACCGTACCTGGTGTGGTGCCGAGCTAGTGTCCACATCTAGTAAGCTATATTTGGGATTCACCCTAGGGTGCCCTGTCCTCATGATAATCTGAGTTTTGTAGGGGCATCCTTGACAGGATTGCTTCCGTATGATTTCTCAGATGGCATCTTCAGTTCTAACAGATGTCGATAGGAGATATGTACTCGGGAAGCAACTTGAGCTTCCTCATTGCAGCTTGTATTCTCCCACAACATTGGTCACATGCTAAGTAAGACATCTTCTCCAGATCTTAAGATACTCTTTCTCAGCCGGTTATATTTTGTGATGACCCCGATTTACCATTGATTCCCATTGCCAACTCCTCTGCCACTGTCAGCGTGATGGTGGAATCACTGTGGAGCTTGAACACAAAATTCTTGAAAATAGCGCACTTATTAGTAGGGTGGAGCTCAGCGATGTGCCACCAGCATATTCCCTCATGCAAAGTGTGTGCTACTCTTGGGAACCTGAGTATCCCTTCAATTACTAGCCATTCAAAAAGGTTATTGGCCACCTTTGCCTTATGGCTATTGCTGAGGACCATGTTTTTTCTGTACAAGGAAAAAGGGTTAGTCCGGACACAACAAGGTATGTTTTTGTCAACGGTTTTGACAACATTGACTTGGAGAGGTATAGGAAAAGGGTCTTTATCAACACCCATCTATCCTATATGTTGGAAAATTAACTCCCTTGCTTGTATGGCCTCTTAAACCATGTTTTTAAAGATTACGCAGTTCTTTATTGAGTGAGACAACAAATCGTGCCATTTATAGTATACTTTCCCCTCACCTGTATTGGAGTCCAGTTTTCTATGCTTACTCCTAATCTTGAACATTTATTTGCCTCAAGCCAATTGAATATAGTATCGGCACTAGAAAGGGCAAACTAATATTTCCTAAAGTCTGGGACTGATAGGACTTCCTAGCTTTGACATCCTTCTTAATTAAAGGATTGCAATCCATAGGAGGGCCTTTGATTCATTCAGCTACATCAATCTCATAAGGTGGTTCATCTTCCTCTTCTATATGGTTGTGTACATAAGCCCATGCATGCTATTTTTCTTGAGGCTTTCTTCCTTTAGGACTACCTTATATCTAGCAGCACGTTCTGCCAGTTGAAGAAGCATCGTAAATTAGAGCCTTCAAACTTCTTCCTGAATTCGAAATCCAAGCCGTTAAGGGCCAGCTTGACATACTCAACTTCAGGAAGTGCAACGGTACACTCTAACCTGGCTTGTTTGAACCGGTTAATGTATTCTTCCACCTACTCTCTTGGCTTTTGCCTCATTCGAGCCAAGTCTGACATGGAAGTTCTTAACTCCATTTTTTGGAATTGGGCCTGAAATTGCCTAGCCATAACGTCCCAACAGTAGACAAAATTAGGAGGAAGACTGATATACCATTAGAAAGCGGTTCTAATCAATAAGCTAGGGAACAACCTTAGCTTCAGATATGGGTTGTGTGATGCTTCCCTGCATTAGCAATTAAATCTCACCAAGTGCTTCAGAGCAGAAACTGTCCCTTGCTTTGAGAAAAGGGTAAACTCAGGGATCTTGTATCCTCAAGGAAAAGAGTAATCCCTATCTAAGTGGTTAGGGTAAGGTTTATTGTACAAGGGTCCAGTGACCGTCGTGAGGCCCAACCATACATCTGTTCGATGAGGGCGGCCAATTGGTCCTAGAGGGGAAGGTTAGGCACATGATGATACACTTGCTGCTACGCATGAGTATCTCGAGGGGGATCCACAGGATGCCCCTAAGCACCCATCACAATAGGGTGTAGGAATGCCGGTTGCCCCCCAAACCCCAGGTACGTCCCTTGATCATATTGGCCATGCACTTGATTGGCCATGAAATATGCCCAAGCAGGTCCTGGGTTATGTGGCATGCTTGGGAGGACACCAAAGCCAGTAGCTTGCTGGTTCATCCTTACTTGATCAACCCTCAAGTCATAGTTTTGAGGGAGTGGGTAATTATTTTGCCCACTTTGCCCCCCAGTGTGGTAAGCATGAAGAGGTCTAGGTTGAGCAACCTAGCCTCTTGAGTGGGGAGCCTAACCTTGAGCTCCTAGTTCCAAGCCTTGAACGGGCATTGGATCTATCTCTGCTACTTGAGGAGGGTATGGATGGCTTTACCCCCTGTCTCGGTAAGAGGGAACTATGGCGTATTAGGATTAAGATCCCTCGAAGTCAGAGAGAGAGTCCTATTTGGGGGGCTTGTGGCTCCTAAAGACACGTTATCGTTTCTATGGCTGAGTCTCATATGTACGACACTCGAAGTAGCCATAGAGGGATTTTTCGTCCTCTCAAGGACCGTATGGTCAACCTGAACAACCGGTGACCGTGAGCTTGAGGAAGCCTCACGAAGATAACCAATAGGTACTGATGGTGAGGGAACATGCCTTAATTGCCTACTAATCTCCTAATGGCTTGAACCAAGCCATTATGAGTCGTGGTTTATCTAACCAAGATGGGTTCAATTTCAACCACCATCTATCTCGCCACATCCTTAGCAATAAGGGTAGCGGTAGAAGACAAGGTCGAGATCATCTCCACCAAGACTCTATCGGTTTCTTTGTGCAGCGGTTCGTTCATTGAGATTCCAACATTGTTCGTAGAGTTTTCACTCCGAGCCACTAGATTGCACTCTATTTTAGGACGTTGCCTCTTGAAAGCTTCTCTCATAGTCTGTTGGACTGGTTAGTCCATAATCTCTAGACAACATTTGAGCATAGCCTTAAAACCCGTGCGAGAATGGCCATCAAGCCCAATACGTTCATCATCTGGGATGTCATCATCACCACCACTTTTGCTAGTGTGGCTATGACTTGGTTCATCCCTTTGAGACAAGGGACTTTGCTCAAGAGGGTGCTCGAGTGGTAGCCAATGAGGGCTAGACCTTTTGGTTCCACGTGCTCGAGGGCATTAGACCTCTTAGTTCTGACCATTGGCAAATGGCCAACAATTACATTTTGGTAATCCACAAAGGGCTAAAGACAATGAAATCTTGTTATAAGCCTCCCATTATGGTTGCCAAAAGGCTTGTTTGCTCTATTTTGTTTCAATTGTTGTTTGTGGTCACTGTATCTGTGTGAAAACAAAACAAACATGCAATAGGGGCTCTTCCGCGACAAGGAGATGAGCCTAAAGATGAACCACACGTCTTTGATCTCACTCGTTCACCGCTTTCGAAGAAAATTTTGTGAAAGGTTATACCGTGAGTTCTGCTTACGCTTCAATTAAGAAGACCTTTATATTTTTTTGGATTTTTTTCGCATTTTGTATTGACAAAAAATAAAGGGATATGGATGTAACTTAAGTGGCAGTTATAGTGACAGAGTAGGGACCACAGACACCTTTTCTTATACACTTAAAAGTGAGGAACTGAGGTGGAGATAAACCCAAAAGCTTAGGAGTTCACTTGCAAGCTCGAGTCAATCAGGTTTTTATACCCGACACCCTTGACTTATAATAAACCGAATGAGTTTAAGTTTGACAAGATTAAGGTGGAGCAAACCGTATTCAGGACATTGGACTAGGACCAATGCAATCAAGGAACAAAGCCTTGGCCTTCAAAGCCCTAATCAATGAAGTGAATCTAAGTTCATCTTATGTATGAAGCAGTGATAGTAGTGTTAAGACCAACTTAATCAAGGGACTAAGCCTTGGCTAGCAATGCCTTAAACTAAAGCCTCAATTCTTAACTTGTCGAATTTTGGGAATAGATTAAAACTGGACAATCATACCTGAAGCCTGGAGACTATATTACAAATGAAAGTAAGTACAGTAGTTGATCAACGTTACACTACGTCTAGTTAAGTTATGCTACTCCTAGGGAAAAAGCACAAGGGTGCTGTAAAAAGGATAAAAAACTTGTCGAAGTTTTGTATGAGTATGTGTACCACTTTGGACTAATACAAAGTCCTTTATTTATAGAAAAATAAAACTAATGGCTGCTCCAATTTTCACAGCAACTCCAACGACGTCTGGGTACTAAGTTGCTTTCTTGTGCACAGTTATCCTTAACGTCCCTTGAGTTTTGGAGGGAAGTCCTTGATTCCCACTGATGTAAATTCTTGTAAAAATCCCTTTCAGAAGCTCCACATCTTCTTGAATTATGCTTGAGGCCCAAGAGGTTAAAATTGTGCTTTAAGTAATTACCTCAAGCCTGGATACCACCATTCTTGCAGCCTTCCTGGTTTCCCCTTGAGTTCAAGCTTATATCACCCTTTAACCAACTCAAGTCTCGAGTGGCTGTTACCTTTAGCAAAGGCAGAGATGCTTTGAGTAACGGGCTCAAGACGCCGTTATCATAATATCCAATGGTCAGACTCTCCTCGAGGATGACTTCATGTGATGTCCATGTGACATTCTATGTAAAACAACGTCATCCCAGCCTTAGCAGAATTAGGGTGTAAACAAATCCCCCTTCTAGTGGGCCAAAGTTTCCAAGTTTTAAGAGACCCCTATGTACCATAATCAGCAAAGGTTCTAAGGTGAAAACCCATGATATACCATAGCACATATCAAAAGATGACCATTAAAGACAAGATAATTCGCTATTGGTGCATAATTGAATAAGTACAATAACTACATGAGGCCTTGGTGCCAAATAAGTTACTTAGCAAGCAAACTCTTCTTAAAATTTCCTTTTGGCCTATGTGACGAACTTTCAGAATGTAGCTCCTAATCCAATTGGCTCGAGATGCCAAACACCCATGCGAATCTACTTACTGGAAACAAAGGGATATAAGAACTAAGCTTTCCCTGTGACCTATCTAATGAGCTTTCGAAATGGTAGCTCCAATCTAGTTGGCTCAGGATACCAGGTGTTAAAGCACCTCTATAGATCCACTTATTAGGGACACAAGGGTTACAAGAACTAACTAGCTATGAGTACTTACCTAATTAAAGGAAGCATTGGTACCGCCCTTGTTTTATTTCTTTTAGTTTTCATAATTTGCTTTCATTGAGGCTTAGGCATAACCAAAATATATCATCTAACCAACACTCAAATCTCAATTATTCAAATTCAAACATCTAACGATCAATTGTAGTGATAAAGTAGCCATTCCAACTCATGAAAACATACATCGTTGTTGGCCCTAAAGGCCATTGGCATTGTAATTTTGATAATAACAATCATTTATTGAGTCATTGTATTTAATTATACTAACCTAGTGTAAAAATGAAAGGCTGGGGGACCTCAGAAACAGTCTCTCGTCAGGGTCTCATCCTGATGGGGTAATACTGCGTACAGCCTTCCCCTCCTAGACCCGCGTGAGCGGGAGCCCTCCAGGCACTGGGTTTGTTGTTGTTATTTAAAAATGATTCATAAGAAAGCTACAAAAAACAAAACAAAATTTTTGATCACTTTGATACCAAACCTTCCAAGACAATGGATCAAGAGAAAAATGATCAAAGTTGAAGAGAAGATTGATCCATAATCCAAAGAACGAGATTCGAGTCAAGGCACTTCAAGAAGTTTCTTTTTATATTTTAGGACTTAGAATCGGGATATATCAATTGAGTTAAGTATCGCACTACCAATTTGTGATGCTTTAACAAAACTGATTGTTGCCCTAAAGGCCATTTATACCCCTCCCAGACCCTGTTTTTGCGGGAGCTGCGAGGCACTGGGATTGTTGTTGTTGTTGTATGTTCAAATTGGTCCAATGTTGTCTGAAAGTGACTCATAAAAAAGTTAGGAAAAATAATGACTAATCATGGTAATACCAAGCTGTCTAAGATGGTGGATCTAGAGGAAAAGAGATCAAAGTTGAAGAAAAGATTCATCCAAAACGAAGAGTACGAGATCGGAGTCCAAGTGCTTTAAGTCATTTATTTTTTATTTTTAGGACTTAGGATCTGAATATATCAACTGAGTCAAAATCTCAATATTGATATGTGGTGCTTTAAGAAGAATAGTTTTTAATTATTGTTGAAATTTGATTTCCAAATTTTATCTGAAAAATATTCAAGTCAAATTCAAGTCAATCTAGCTTGCTAATAAAAATATTCATTCAAGATTGGTATTATGAAAAATGAATCAATCATTCATTCAAATAAATAAGACAAACATGAAAATTAATTAAAAAAATTAAGCTAATATGGTAATTTAATCATTCAATCAAGCTAAATGGGAAAAATTGTTCAAATCCACCTAGGCATTGTTGGGTGTTGACACACAGAATGGATGTATCGACACGCAAACAAATAGTAGCCATCCAAAGTTGCTGTGTGTCGACACACAGAACTGCAACAGCTCCAGGGGCTACATTTTAAATCTAACTTCTTTCCAATTTTTTTATAAAAGTTTTCCAATGGCTTTTATGTCATCTTGGCCTATAAATAGGGCTTAAATTCTTTGATAAAATGATCTAATTCTTCAAACTTTTATTCATTAAAAGTTCTTGAGTTTACTTACGCTTTAATGTTTTCATCTTTTTTATTTCCTTGAAGTTTTTCTTGAGCATCACTAATTCTCTTTACTGTTGATGATTGAGCTTAATTAGTATATTGTTAGCTTTGGCTAAGCTTGATCAATTGTCAATTCACTCTTGAAAGAGAAGAATTTCCATGCTTTAATTCTTTCATTGTATTGTTTCATTTTATTGTAAAGGTTGGATCCTGTACCTAGTTTTAAAAAGGATAATCAAGCTTAGTTAAGAGCTCAAGTGATGAAGAGTAGTCATTTGAGGAGTGGACTAACT
Source organism: Simmondsia chinensis (assembly GCA_018398585.1). Taxonomy (NCBI): domain Eukaryota; kingdom Viridiplantae; phylum Streptophyta; class Magnoliopsida; order Caryophyllales; family Simmondsiaceae; genus Simmondsia; species Simmondsia chinensis. The sequence continues at coordinate 33,836,695 of JAGTTD010000001.1, forward strand.
TCCGGTTTGGAAGTGAACCACTATAAAAATCATTGTGCATTTTTTTGTCCTTGCATTTACTTTTTGTATTTTGCATTTATTATTTATCTTTTAAATTATTTTTGGTTCTTAAAATTTAAATTTTCATTTATCATGAAAGCACCTAATTCACTCCCTCTTAGGTTGCTCTTTGGGACTTTAATATTTTAAAATATTTTGAAATTTATTTCCAAATCTTATTTTAAAAACCACTCAATTTAAATCCAAGCCGATTAAATTTTACAATAAAAATATTTTGTAAAATTGGCATTATCGGAGGTATGCCTACAATAACATGATCAATAAAATTTATTAGGGTGATATTTAGTTTGACTGAAAAATTATTCATTCGAAAAAAGGTTAAAAATGGTAACAAAATCAAGCTAACGATTAATAACTTGCAAACCACCCAGGCATGTTGAGTGTCGACATACAAGAAGCATGTGTTGATACACAGACGTATAGTAACCAAAGTGTGCTGCTGTATGTCGACACACAGTGTGTTGACACACAAGCCCTATGTATCAACACACAAGCCTGTGATAGGTTCGAAGGCTACTTTTTAATTGTGATTTCTTTCCTATTTTTTGAAAACTCCTCCAACAACTCTAAGCTCTCCTTGACCTATAAATAGGACTTAATTCATTTGGTAAAATCATGAAGTTCTCGAAGTTGTTATTGATAAAAATCTATTGTGTTGAACTTATGTTTTAAAATTTTAATCTCTTGTTTTCTTAAATATTTTCTTGAGTATCACTAGTTCATTTTGTTATTGAGTATATTGAGCTTTATTGGCATATCCTTAGCTTTTGCTAAGCTTGACTGATTATCAAATCAATCTTTAAGAGTGAAAGTTTCATTGCTTAAATTTATTTTCTTGTAAAGGTTGGATCATGACCCTACGTTACAAAAGGATCGATTATGAAAAGTTGGGTCCCGAGCCTACAATACAAAAGGATCAATTGTAAAAGGTTTTGTCTTGAGCTTACATACAAAAAGATCAGCTGTAAAAGGTTGGATCGTGAGCCTAAGTTTCAAAAGGATCATCAGCTTTAGTGAAAGGTTCAAGAGACAAAAGATAGTCACACGGGGAGTGGACTAGCTTCCAAGTTGGAAGTGAAACCACTATAAAAATCATGGTGCATTCTTCTCTTCTTCCCTTACTTTTAATTTCTTGAACTTTATATTTGTCTTCCATTATAATTATTGGCTTTTAGAGTTTAACCTAATCCTTATGGGAAAGAAGATGCCGGATGAATGGCGGAAGAGCACACTAGTCCCAATTTACAAGAACGAGGGCGATATCCAAAGCTGCTCCAACTACCGGGGGATCAAACTAATGTGTCACACTCTCAAGCTGTGGGAACGAGTCATAGAAAGGAGGCTACGGCAACATACGGAGGTGACCGAAAACAAAGTTCGGGTTCATACCTAGGAGATCAACAATAGAAGCCATCCACCTTTTAAGGCGAACGATAGAACTGTATCGGGAGAGAAAAAAGGATCTCCACATGGTCTTCATGGATTTGGAAAAGGCATATGATAGAGTACCAAGAGAGGCACTATGGCGGGTGTTGGGTAGGAGAGGCATCCCGATGCCTTATATTCGGGCTATTAAGGACATGTATGAAGAGGCACACACTAATGTGTGCACAGGGGAAGGGGAAACAGACACGTTCCCTAATACAGTCGGGGTGCACCAGGGTTCGACCTTGAGTCCCTTTCTTTTCATTCTAGTGATGGACGAGCTCACTAGACACATCCAAGGAGAGGTACTTTGGTGTATGCTTTTTGCAGAAGACATAGTTTTGGTAGAGGACTCCAGAGTGGACATAAATGAAAAGGTGGAATTGTGGAAAGGGGCTTTAGAATCGAAGGGCTTAAGGATTAGCAGATCTAAGACCGAGTACTTGGAATTCAAATTCGATCATCCCACCACGTCTAGTACAGAGGAGGTCAAGATAGAATCGGAGATCGTGCCGAGTAAGAAGAGTTTCAAATACCTGGGATCCATGATACATCAGAATGGTGAGGTGGATAAGGATGTCAACAATAGGATTAAAGTAGGCTGGTAGAAGTGGAGGATGGCATCCGGGGTGCTTTGTGATAGAAAGTTCCCGCTAAAGCTAAAGGGAAAATACTATAGGACGGTAGTTAGGTCGGCTATGTTATATGGGGCAGAGTGTCGCCCAATGAAACAAAGTCAAACACGGAGGATGAAAGTGGCAGAGATGAGGATGCTGCGCTGGATGTGTGGCCACACAAGGAAGGATAAGTCCAGGAGCGATGTAATAAGAGATAAATTGGGTGTAGCATCGATCGAGGATAAACTGAGGGAGCACCGCCTAAGATGGTTTGGACATGTTAGCAGGAGACCGACCACAGCCCCAGTTAGGAGGTGTGAACAGCTACAAACGACGCCAGGAAGAAGAGGGAGGGGCACGCCAAAGAGGAGTTGGCTGGAGACGATTCGACACGACCTAACCCACCTAAACCTAAGAGAGGAGATGGCCTCAGATAAGGGACGATGGAGGACTAGCATAAGGATAGCGGAGGTGGCAGCGTAGGATAGTGAGGCGAGTAACTTGTAGTTTAAGATCCCTAGGCTAGCATTTTCATACTGTTTAGTTAGTTCTGATTACTCATATTTTTTGGCATACATACATACACACTTAAATGCTTGCATGCCTTTTCCTTTAAGTCATGTGATACCTTATTTTTACTAAATCCATTGGTGATAAATTGATTTCTGTACTTGCAGGTTTACACACACTTCAGGTTAGGGGTCCTCGGAAACAGCCTCCTTTCCACTCGGAAGGGTAAGGCTGCTACATCCACCCCTCCCAGACCCTGCTTATTGCGGGAGCCGCGAGGCGCTGGGACTGTTGTTGTTCTTGTTGTAGAGTTTAAAGTTTATAATTTACCACAAAAAAACCTAATTCATGCCTCCTTTTAGATTGCTCTTTGGGCCTTCAATTGGTATCATGACTTTATCAATATAATCCCTTGAGTACGACTTGTACAACATACATGAAACAAAGTTTCTAAAGTAATTTAAATCCAACAGAGTAGACCAACTCATGTAACAAAAAGATTTACTTAGAAAACATAATTAAGGACTTAACCTTTATTATCTCTAAATGCAGCAACAAAAATGAACAAGTAGGTGGGTATGCAAACGACTATAAAAATAAAAGAAAAAAAAAAAATCTTTTTCATTGGTCCACACTATATAAATCCCCATACTAGCGCTTTGAAACTCGAAGAGGCACTTAAGTTACCTCAACGGAAAAAGAAATCCTAGGTTGCCTCTAGCGCAGGTGTTGGCTCCAGGTTCTATCATTATCCGATTAATCGGATGACTACCTGATCGATAAATACCCTATAGATTCAGTGAAAAACAACGAAAACTTGCTCCCACCCCCAAACTTAAAGATGAATATTATCCTCAATGTTAAGGAATAATGTAAGAGGTAAGAGATACTTCTTGGGTTTGTATTTGAGGATTGAGACTTGAGGATTGAACTTTAAAGCGAGTGCGTTAACCCACAAACTTGTCCAAACCTGGCCCAAAGGCATAGAAACACATAATCAAAGCATAAATATAAATAAATGAAATAAAACTAAAAAGTCAAAGGTAGAAAACTTGGATTGTCTCTCCTAAGAAGCGCTTCATGTTATAGTTATTAACTAGACTATATATGTTGTCATATGAAAATAATGAAGAGGATAGAGTGCACCCTATCCATATAAGGCTTCAATCTCTGCCTATTGACTGTGAACGTGCCCTTGTTCTCATAATGAACTGCAATTGCTACATAAGGAAAGCTATGAGTTACCACAAACGGTCCCAACCTCCTAAAATACGACATTTTGGGAGACAATTGTGGCCTTAAGTTAAAAAGCAAAACCTTCTATCCAATTACAAATTCCATATTCAAACTATGCTTATCTACTCTTACTTCTCATTTTGTAAATCCTTGCACATTTCTTCACTAAGTCGTTCACTTCTCCTACAGTTTCCGACTTTGTGATGCCAGCTTCAAGTGGTAGCATAGGATTTTTGTCTTTGACGGTCTTGGTTACAAACTTATATTGGAAATCAATTTGAAAACAAGAATCCATCTCGGATGTGAATTCCGTACCCTCAAAGACATTGAATATTACTTGTTCATCTTGCACCCTCAACATTAAGTTCTCTTGCTGCACATCAATCAAAGTCCTTCCCATGGAAAGGAAAAGTCAAGCTAGTATAAGAGATATCTTCTAGCCCACCTCCATGGCAAGCACCACAAAGTGGGATGGAAAAATCAATTTATCTAGCGTTCTAAAAACATCTTCTATGATCCCTTATGGATATTTGATCATCTATCCACCAATTGAAGAGACACTGTGGTAGGCTTCACTGTGAGCCAAGTTTCCTAAAAACAGAGAGAGACATCAGATTTATACTATCACCAACATCACATTAAAGTCTATAAAAATCAACATGTTCAATGGTTGAAGATTTAGTGAAACTCTCTGGATCTTTAAGCTTTGGAGGAAGCTTAATTTGTAGCATTGCACTACATTTTTCTGTAAGAATCGCAGTTTCATGTTCTCTAAGCTTCCTCTTGTTGGACAAAATTCCTTTTATAAATTTGGCATATCTCGGCATTTACTTCAACATATCTATAAAAAGGAATATTAATTTGTAACTTCTTGAAACTTTTCAAGAATTTTGAAAACTGCTTTTGCACTTTTTATTTTTTTTAATATTTGAGGAAAGGAGACTTTTGGCACACAAGGTTTGATTGGGCCAGTCACTTCCTATTTTTCTTGGACTTCGAGGCTGTTTGGGAGGTTCGCCTTTGGTTCGATTCTTTAATTGGCCATTTTATTTCCAGTTTAAATAAAGCATCACCTCCTTGAGTTTCTCCCAACATTTTCTCACTCCACAAGATATGGCCTTGACATGCATCATTGAATTTGTCACTGTGGTACTAGGAAAAAAAAAAAGCTTTGAGATCTCCTTCAAAGTTATTTTGAAATTTGCCCCACTTGTGTTTCAGATGGAGGGCTTCCTGATTTCAAGAAGTGGCCCTTGTCCCTTGGATTAAATGTGTTATCTTTTGCATAAACTTTCCAAACATCTCTTTCAAATTGCGCTTCTTCTCTCGTGGTTGATAAGTGGGAGGTGTCGATGCTCCTTGATTATTACAAGGGAAGTTGGGGCAATTCGTCCAACTTGGATTGTACGTATAGGAATAAGGGTAGTGTTGAGGCCTTTGGAAGTTTTCTACATAGTTGGCTTGCTAAAAATTTGATGAAGCAAAGGGCTTGCCAACTTCACACCCCATACTTGCATGATTTCCGACACAAAATTCGCAAGGCGATTGAATAGCATTGACCTTCAAGTTACCTCATTGCTTTTGAATCAACTTAAGTTGAGCATATAATGTCGTGAATGGACGTTTGTCCAGGAAAAGCTGGACCGTGCCCTGGTTAACCAGGCTTGGTCTTTCCTTTTCCCAAAGTCTTTTGTCTATAATGGGCTCGGGCTGGTATCTGACCATTCCCCGATGGTCTTATATTCGGAAGAGGAGGGCCTGACAAAAGCCACTCCCTTCTGCTTCCAGGCGGGGTGGGCCAAGTTCACAATAACAGAGAATATCATTCGCCGTGCCTGGGCAAACAGAGTCCAGCGATCAAGGACGTTTGAAATAACCCAGAGATTAAAATGTATAAAATAAAGGCTAAAAGAGAATAAGGAAATATCTCAGGGAAGACTGAGATCTAATGTAGAAAAGAATGAGCAGAGGGTCCACAGGATCCAGGAGAAGCTGGCGGCTGCCCCAGATGACCGCCAGCTAAACCTAAAACTCAAACAACTCATTTTGCAGCTCGAAAAACTTTTGTACTTTAACCATAAGTACTGGGCTAAGTACTGGAGCAAGGAATGGCTCACAAAGGGAGACAAGAACTCGGGTTTTTTCCACGCGTCGGTATCAGCTAGGAAAGGAAGACGTGGTATAATGGAAATTAAGAACGATCTTGACCTAACCCTTACAGATAAGACAGAGATAGCGAACATGTTTATCCATAAGTACATGATTAGATTTAGATCCCGTGGCAGTCAGAGATCCTACCCGTCCATTTCTTTGGTAAGTAGGAGGTTTCGGATCAGGACAATAGCTCCCTTGTCGCTGAGTTCTCTGATGAAAAGATTAGGGGAGCAGTCTTCGATATGAATCCCCATAAGACCCCAGGCCTGGATGGTCTTTCAGCCTTCTTTTTCCAATCCTATTGGGGACTGGTAGGGAAGGACATTTGTAATGCGATCAGATCTATGATGAGGGGTGGATACCTCTTAAGAGAGATCAATCACGCGTTTATTACTCTTATTCCAAAGAATGATTCCCCTCAGATGGTTAACCATTTCCGTCCCATTAGCTTATGCAATGTTTTGTACAAAATTATTGCTAAAGTTCTTGCCAACAGAGTAAAGCCGATCCTAAGCAGATTAGTCAGCGAATGGCAAGCTGCCTTCATTCCTTGCAGACGCATTCAAAACAACATTCTCGTTGCCCATGAAATGATGGCAGCTTTCAAAAGAAAACAAGGAAAATCGGGCTGGATTGAGGCAAAGCTGGAAATGGAACAAGCCTATGACAACATCGAATGGCCTTTCCTGAACGAAACCTTGAAGCACTTTGGATTTCATGATAAATGGATTGGTTGGGTGATGGAGTGTGTGTCCACAACCTTTTTCTCGATCCTCATTGACGACAAACTGATAGGATGGTTCACTCCATCGAGAGGCCATCGACAGGGAGACCCTCTTTCCCTGTATCTTTTTATTATCTGTCTTGAGGCCTTAGCCACCGAGCTCCAGGTCCTCAGTAAGGAAAAGAAGTTAGGGATCGGGATCCGGGTGGCTCGTGGGGCGGAGCCGATTCCAGGTCTTTTCTTTGCTAACGACTGCCTCCTTTTCTGCGAGGTAAAGATTGAAGCGGTGCAGAGGCTCCACAGGACTGTCATCCAATTCTGTGAGGAACCTGGACTACAAGTTAACAGGAGTAAATCATCAATTATTTGCTCATCTAACCTTGACCAAAATAACAAACGACGGGTAGGAGACATCCTGGGAATCCCCTGTAGCACAGCTCTGGGGAAATACCTGGGTTGCAGCTTCGGAACGGGAAAATTTCTATCCCACGTGGCCGGGGATCTAGTCTCCAAAATGGAGACTAGAGTTGCCCATTGGAAGGCTTGTAAACTGTCTAAGGCTGGAAGAGCCACTCTGATTCAATCGTCGGCTGATGTCTTCTGAGCCATCTCATGCAATGTTTTAAATTACCAAAGGCTGTGTGTAAACAGGGAGATAGAGTCAGTTGGTAGTTCTTCTGGAATAAGGAGGGCAGGAGCAACCTCAACCTTGCGGCGTAGGGCAAGATATGCAAGCCAAAGAGTGCAAGGGGCCTAGAGTTGCGGAAAATGGAAGCAGTTAATCTTGCCTTCCTGTGTAAGCTAGCCTGGAGAATCCTAAGGGATGAGGATAATCTGTGGGTCAAGGTGGTGAAAGCTAAGTACTTGAAGGAGTCGCATCTCCTTGAGTACAGAAAGAAGGGGACGAACTCTCCTACCTGGAAGAGTGTCCTTGAAGTCAGGCCCTTTCTCCGGAAAAGGCTTAAATGGAGAGTAGGTGATGGTGCTAAAATAAACTTTTGGACGGACTGGTGGGTATCAAAGGGCCCACTGTTAGAAGGTCAGAGGATTATGCAGGAGGGGGCTGATCTGTCTCTTAAAGTGGAGGATTTCATCTCCCAGGGAGAATGGGACCCGGATAAGCTGCAGAGAGTTCTACCCCCGGAGTCCATAAAATGACATCTTGGGAGTCCCGATCCCTAGACACCAAATGGAGGACCAACTGTGCTGGGGGTATACTAGCATGGGTGAGTTCAGCATCAAATCAGCAACTTGTATGGCGTATAACCTGGACTGGGAGGATAGAAACAATTGGGAGTCCAAGTGGATTTGGAATCTGGATCTTCTCCCGAAGATTAAGGTTTTCATGTGACAGGTCCTGAATGGGGCGCTGGCCACTGGAGACCAACTGAAGAAGCGTATGTCGGATTGTAATGGGCAGGGCATCTGGTGCAGGGTGGATATCGAGGATATTTCCCACATGCTCCTAACTTGCCCTTAAGCAAAGGATTCTGGAATGCGGCAGACTAGTCGAAATGGATCAAGCAGGTGCCAGGCAGGGCCAGAATCGAGGAAGAATTGAGATCAAGAAGAGGGAAGAACAACACTGAGAAGTTTGTGGTTACCTGCTGGTTCATCTGGAAGGACAGGAACTTGGCCATCTTCAGAGGGGAAAGGCCTAGTCCGTCGCAGACTATCAGTTGTGCAGTGACGATGGTTTTGGAATGGAAGTGTAGGTGCTGGATGGATGAGGAAGGACGAGTAGAAGAGGGTAAGGCATGCTCTAATAGGAAAGGGAGTAGATGGGTATCCTGGAATCCCCTGGAGCAAGGGTGGGTGAAAGTTAATTTTGACGGATCCAGACGGCCTCCTAAAGCAGCCTCGGGCTTTGTGATTGGCAATTGGAAGGGATATATTTTGCCCAGCAGAACTAGAAGACTTGGGAATGCTCTAGTCATTGCGCAGAAGTCCTGGTGGCCCAGGACGGTCTGGAATTGGCATTGTCGAAAGGGGTAACTCACGTTATCCTGAAAGGGGATAGCGAAGTCGTCATCAAAACTCTCTAGGGCAAGTACAAGTGTCCTGCTGATATCCAGCTAATCGTGAATGAGATCAAGGCTCTGTGTGATCATCTTTGCCAAGTCAAGTTTTCTCATGTTTTCAGGGAAGCAAATAAAGCAGCGGACTGTGCAGCTGGCGAAGGTTACTCGAGGCGAGGCTTCCATGTAGATCTGCTGGAACCCTCGGAGACTCTTCTCCTCATATCTCGAGCGGAGGCTTTAGGCTGCCCCTCTCTAGAAAAGGAAGCTAAAGTCTGGTGTTGTATCTTTACCATCTTAAAAAAAATATATATATATGTCGTGAATGCATCATCTTCATGTACTCCCACTGGTCTCTTTAGCAAACTTCCATCGTTTAATCTTTAGTAGTTGTTGCTAGCTATCACTTGCAAGAACTCATAAGCCTCTTCCGGTGTCTCTTTATTGAATGCCACACCAGTTTCTGCTTTAACCATATCTTGAGTATTAGGAGCTGAACCATTATATAATGTTTGAACTTGCATCCAAATTTGCAAACCAAGAGGTGGGTACCTTTTCAGTAGTTCCTTATGCCTCTCCCAAGATTCATACAATGATTCCCTGTCATATTACATGAAAGAGGTAATGTCATTTATAATCTTTGCGAATTTTGTCAGAGGAAAATATTGTGCAAGAAATGTTTAGGCATATCCATCCCATTTAATGATGGTTCCTTAAAATAATGGCATGAGTCATCCTTTAGCCTTGTCCCTCAATGAAAATGGGAGCAACATGAAATTAATTGCATCATCGGCGACTCCATTGTGCTTGAAAATTTCACATATCTCCAAGAAGTTGGAAACATATAAATTCAGATCTTCACTAGGCAATCCAACAAATTGAACCAATTGTTGAATCATTTGAATGATAGCCATCTTAATCTTAAAGTTATTCCCTTGAATTGGTGGCAGTCTAATGTTAAAAGCAGATCTTACGATGGTCAAAACAACATACTCCACCAAAGCCTTATTTTCTTCTCCTTCTTCAACATGTCTGGCCATGGTTACGTGTTTTTCACTTGCTTCCTTTCCTTTTTTTTGCACCTAAATGTTCTCGTACTTTTGGGATCAATGAAAATAACATCTACCCCTGTCGATTGTAGCATGCAAATAAGAAAAACCAAGAATTAAACTAGAGAAAAGAAATAAGAACAATAAAACTCAAAAGAGAAATTAATGGTGCGTTCTTTTGATACCCAATCGATTAGGTATGACATCCAATCGATCGGACATACACAGAAACAAAATTTCAGTCATGTTGATGCGAAAACACGACAAAGAAAATACTTAAAGTAAAAACCCTAAATACCTATTAAATACTTAAAGTAAAAACCTTAAATACCTATTAATGAAAACCCTAGTTACAAAATGTTTATAATATAATGGAGCAGCGTGCAACTGGAGATAGGCGATAAGTCATACATGTAATTGTTGTATAAAATTAGATAGTAATAAACTCTAAGAATTAATGATTATACCTTTTTTAGTTACTCGCTCGGTACCTACCCTACTAGTACTAACACACTCGGTACTTATAGGTCTGGTACTATAAGCATAATGAACATATAATTATTATATAAAAGTTAGGTACACTGACCTAGACTTAAATTAGAAAATCGGACTTGAAAATACGAAACATGTCAGCCTGACCGGGTGACGCCATGTGTCACTCTCGTGACAATCGCAAGAGGGGAAGCCCCGCAAGGACATCTCCCCAAAATTCACGTATAATAAAAAAAGGAAGCATGAGTTTAGTAAGGGGGTGGATAGAGAGGAGGGTGATGATGAATGAAGGCATGGTTATTAAATTGCTCATCCAGATCTTAAAATCTTACGATTTTACGATTCCACAATAGTCGATTGATCTGAATCCTAAGTAAAATCTTAATTTTGTAGAATCTTTTGATCCATTGATGTTAAGCAAAACTAACAGATAGGATTATAATACGATTTTACGATTCTACCAATCTTACCTCGATCCTACCATGCATACATAAAAAGTTAAAAAGTAAAAATTTCAAGCACATATTGTAAGTGAACATTTTTTCTTACCCTGAAGTAAAAGAAAGTTAAATTAAATGTTTATAAGTTCTAATAAAACTTAAATTAAGCTTAGTTTTAAGGTATAGCCTTATAAAGCTTGATTAGCAACATATATATCTTGAATGCTCTCATGATCTTTTGAGCATATAATGACACAACTATGTTATATGAGAACATAGTATCATATTTGGTTGCTGATTTTTTCTACGTCTATCAAAATTTAATATTAAACCCTATCTACTAAACACATCTAAATTGAAGTCTAGGGCAAAAGGGTGTCGAACCATAGGGACTAAGAGTGCGTAAATTTATTATATGACTTAAATTGATTTGGGGAGAATTTGAGAATTTTTGTTAAATTAATCTAAAAAACAAAAATTAAACGAAAGTAATCTAATTCTAAAGGGAAAGTGTGTGAAATTAGAACCTAGTATTTCAAATCCACCATTAGCCAATTATTCTTGCATTGACTTTTGAATTGGAATTATTGATTGGCACAGGGGTAGTGGTTTAGGCTACAAGCTTCAACCTACTAAGGCGATGTTATGAGTATCGCGTATTGACTCTATCTAACTAAAATATAAGGAAAATAGGCTTTTTTTATTTTTTGTTTAAAGCATTAATTGCTTTGTGATTTTCATTCATAGGTAGATTTTAGGATAGCTTATTATTTGTTTTTCTGTTGCAGCGTTTGTTTTGCTTGTTTTAATTTTTAGTTTTACTTGCTTCTTGTGGTTGTTTGCTCATGCATGGTCATCACTCTTTGTCTCTTGACCTCACCATATTCGACCCTGAGATTGAAAAGACCTTAAGAGATCTTAGAGCCCAACACCAAACACACACCGCAGTGGCTGACGAACAACAACCACATCCACTTATGGAGTATTTTACTCCCACCACATACACCTCACCTTCATGCATTAGGTTGCCACCTATAGCCCATCAGTTAAAAGCTTAAGCCATATATCATACAGATGCTTCCTTTTTTCTATGGCTTAGGTAATGAGAACCCATATAATCATTTGGACAGCTTCATGGAGGTTTGCTTAACCTTCAAGATCCCTAACGTTAGTGATGATGCCATCCTACTTTGCCTTTTTCCTTTCTCCTTGAAGGATGAGGCTAAGCATTGGTTAGGCACCTTACCTAGGGGAAGGATTAGTACTTCGACTCAAATGCAACAAGAATTTCTTAAGAAATTCTATCCCATTAGTAAGACCAACACTGCTAGAAGAGCCACTAACACCTTTGCCCAACTTCCTAATGAAGAGTTCAATGAGAATTGGAATAGGTTTAGGGAACTTTTACGAGCTTGTCCACATCATGCTATCTCTAAATGGCAACTGGTCCAAAACTTCTATTATGGGTTGAATGAAAAGGGTCAACAAAATTTTGATGCCTCATGTGGTGGTCAATTCCTTAGGAAGAATAATGATGAGGCGTGGGAACTTTTCCAACATTTGAATGAGAACTCACAACAATCTACCGCACATGCACGTTTAAATGTTACTAGGTTAAATAGAGGAGGAGTCCATGATACACACCTCCATCTTAGATAAGAAAGTAGACACTCTTGCCTCTTCTGTGGAGCAGCTTACTTACTTAATTAAGATAACATTGACTCTATCTACTATGCCTAATATGTCTAATGTTCAAAGCATGCATAGTGCTTGTTCTTCATGTTTTAATGTCTCTCATTCTACATTTGAGTGCCCCTCTACTTCTCCCTTTGTTGAATGTTTACAGGAATAGGTTAATGCAGCCTAAGGATTCTCAAGGAATAGTCTGTACTCGAACATATACATTTGAGGCAAGGAGGAGCAGGACAATTCGTGCCACAACACCCGAATCCATGACCTCAACAATTTGGTATGTCAGAACCTCCTGGTTTTCAACTGCAAGGGTATGCTTCTAACTACTCTTAACCTTCTAATTTGAGCTTTAATTTGAATTTTGAAGAGAAGGTTTTGAGTGCGCTGAAAGGTTTAGAAAATAATTCCCAACTCCTTCACTCCCATACACAATTAATCTCAAAGCAAGAAACTCAAATAGGTCAGCTAGCTAACACTTTGAGTAGGAGAGATGAGGGAAGACTCCCTGGCCAGGCCAAGAACCGTGTGAGGCAAGACAGCTATCCTCCCTATCAAGAACAAGCAAAGTCCATTATAGCATTAAGAAGTGGGACGAAGGTTGACAATGGGTGAGTGCTGAAAGTAAAATAACCACGAGTGGTGAGGGAGAAGAGAAGAGCAAGGAAAGAGAGAAGGAGACCAATGAGGTCACGCACCCTTCTCCCATTCCTAAAGCCTCTGATCTTATTTCCTCATATAAACCTAGAGTACCCTTCCCCCAGGCTTTATTGCACCACATCCAAATGGGAAGGACAAGAAGTGGGTAGTCATTTTGAAGATGCTTGGGCAAGTCAAGATTAACATTCCCCTTCTTGATGCGATCAAACAAATCCCGGCCCATGCGAAGTTTATCAAGGACCTGCTGAACCAAAAGATGCGGGACTGCGATGAGCTTGCGCCACTGCTGCTGGTGTCGGAGGTGGGCCTGTGGTTTTGCTAGGTCGAACATTAAGTTTGGCTAAGGGTGCTGTGCAGGTGAGAGATCTGAAGTTTCGGTGATGTTGGGTTGAGCTGAGTGTTGGTGGTTAACGGTGATGACGATGGGCCTGCGTTGGGCTGCGTTGAGCTCAGTACTTAGGTTAGGTGTGGGTGACGATGGTGTAGCTGGGACGTGGGTTGTTGCTGTTGTTGGGCTGATGCGGAGCAGTTGGTGCGAGTCGGGTCGGGCTCGACTCATATGATCTTGTTCCGATCTCCGATTGACTTGATTTAATTGTTTATGCATTGAATTTGTGTTATTTGCACCCATTTGACAAATTTCAGAACTTTGATCTTCGAACCTATAAAACATAAAAATTGCCAAAATGAGTATATAACTATAATTAAACAGGTGCAAAATAACTAAAATAGCAATTAAAAGATGCATAAATACGAGGCACTTCAGTTGCATTTCTTATACGTACCTTTGTAAGTTGAAGTCCTATATAATACTTTGTGAATTATGCAACTAGTTTTAATATGGAATATAATTATACCATGTAGTAGATGTCAAAGAACTAAGTTTCCCAAAAGTTTAAGTTGATGGGTTAAGGCCCAATATTGATTTTATACTCTAATATGCCTCCTCACACAAATGCTCATTAGGCTTGAGCATGACTATTGCACTAGCTCACCTTATGCCTTGTGCTTAAATTATATTAATATTAAAAGTGGGAATTATTGGGATTTGAACTCGTGATCTCTTATTCAACAAGGCTATGATACCATGTCAAAGAAAATACTTTTCAATAAGGTTAAGCTAATGGTTGAAAGTGCATGATTGATTTATGCCCTCATAGTAGAATCTTATGATTTTTGATTCGATCTAACGATTTCGATTCTATAAATCCCAACTCTAACAACCTTAGGTGAAGGCGGTAAAATGAAACGTGAATGAAGGTGGTGTTGTATGACGACAACGACATGGTATATGATGATGATGGGGGCACGATGATGACGATCATGATGATGTGATTCTACCGCTCAATTTAGCTATTTTGGGTTCTCTACTCATCTTAAGCTAAGAAGGCTTAGGTTGGCTTATTCATCTTACTAGCCCACAACATGTCTAGCTAATCAAACCTTCATTTCGCCCTCCTAATAAACCCTTGATAGGGTTTTAGGCCAATATTATACTTACCCTTTTTATTATATTCATCCTAGGGGCTTTTAACCGCGTATTTTGATATATTTATTCGATCCTATTAATTTGTTGACTCTTCATTATTATGTTTATTTATTACTCGTCTTTATTATTTGATGAGATTGATACTGGCTTGAACGTCAGAGGGGTCTCCCATGGGTTAGCTATGGACCCCTCTAATGGTTTGTTTGGTCTTGCAGGAAATATTAAGTCGGGCGTGTAGCTGGCGCTTGATTTCAGCTCATCCCAATGAATCCCACCTCAAATATAATTCAAATACGATGAATAAACAAACTGACCCCATTAATCATAAACATTTTGGTGCTGTCTATGAGAAGGATCACAACAAGCTCACGCCTAGTTTGGTATTTCTTGTGAGATTCATGCGCTTTAACATCAAGTGAGTTAATTTTCAAAATTTTTTGATCCCTTTTGCTTTTTTTTTTATAAGAAAGAACATACTTAGGTAAAATTAACCAAAGAAGCTATCTTATATGTTTTGGACATCGGGAGAAGTTTATTTAGGCAAAATCAAGCATTAAAACATCCCCTGAGTTGGGCTTCATAGTCAACAATCCATATCCATGACGAGTTTGTATTGTAGTTAAATATGACTCGAGGGATAAAATGGTTGGATAGGAAAAAGCCATGCGCAACATAATATTATTTAACTCATCAGGAATTATAATTCTCATCATGAATCACAGTTAAACCCTAGGGCTAATATAGACTAACTATACCAGTATCTTGGAATGGAAATAAGCATATCTTAAAAACGAGTCAATTTTTTTTCTTGAGTCAAAATAATTCTTTTTTTGTTCATTTTAAGCAAAAACAAGTACCGTTCTTCTATGAAATGAATAAATCTTTTATTTCCTTAAAGTAAAAACAAACTTTCTTACTTTTTTTTATTTCCTTTGAGCAAGCATTTGAAAAATCATTATAGTTGCATAGAATAAGAACTTTGTTTTGATAGGTGGTTCGACATGCAACTCCTCATGAATTGGAAGTTTCTCACATTTTAAGTTATAGGGTCCTTTATACTTATTAATATGTTCAATCACCCCTATACTTTGACTACCACAACCATACTTGGACCACCACGAACCAAAAATGCCCAACCTAAAATGCTGAGTAAAATGCCCACCTGGTAAAATGCCCACCGGAGAAAAACACCCACCGGGTAAAACGCCCACCTGGTAAAATGCCCACTGGAGAAAAATGTGCAACAGAGAAAAATGCCCATCGGGTCAAACACCCATTAGATAAAGCGTCCACCGGAGAAAACTGGCCACCAGATAAAACGTCCGCTGGAAAAATGTCTATTTTGAAAAACGCACGCTATCGAAAACGTCCACCGTCATGCAAGGCTTCGTATTCCGACCTCCAACCATCGTTTTCATATGACCACCTTGTGAGGGTTTGAATTCCAACCACCATCATTTGTTCTGAAAACTGTTGCGACTTTTGGCTTACCACCATTGTCGCTTCCTCTCCCCATGCATGTCGTTTTGTATTCTACCACTTCAAGCACCATCATCACTCCTTTCGTGCGTCAATAGCATCATACTCGCACATGCACCTCCACCACAGTGACCTCTATTCCTCTGTTATTTGTCATCCCTACCACTAAGGAATATAACCATCACCACCATTCTGCTCTGGCACCATCACCGTCGTCTCCTTTAGCACGACTTCCACCCACATTGTTTCCCATTCTAGCCACTGCCACATCACCTTAGCGCACCACCACTGATTCAAACACCACCACCACCAACTCGTACATCACCACTGATTCGCACCACCGTCAATGCACTCACTGGCCCCTACCATGCTATGGTGGACCACCACCAATGATTCTCTTTCCTCCATTAAACCTTAATTGGGTCAATTTTCCTTACAATCTCATTTTAATTTAACCCTAATTGGGAAAAATTTTGTTACAATCTGATATGGTTTTAAAGTGTTGATAAAACCGTCTACTCACAAGCGTACGAATAAGTTGTAGTTGTGGCAAGTATACGAGTCGTATCCATAGGGTATCAGAATAAAGTCAGCTTTAATAATTATTGAGCAATTAAAATCGAGTTTTTGTTTGAAACGTGGGTGGTAAGTAGATTAACAAAACTAAAAACTAAATTGAACTGTCAATCAATCAAGGATAGTTTAAGGTATAAATTTAGGTTAGCCTAACTTGGATTCTTTCATTCATAACAATAGTGACTTTAAAGGTTTAGGCTATAATTTCTAAGCCTAAATTGATATTAAACTAGAATTTAGGGTAATGAACTAGTTTATGGTATAAACTATCTTATCGCCGTAGGTGTATGATAGATTATTTCAATAGCACTACTAAATTTCTTTATCACACATAATTTCATGTTTAATGTGGATTAATGCTTAAGTTAGGGCTTTGGGCAATGAATTTTTCTAATGGCATAACCCATCTAATCACTCTAAGTACATCATGGATTATCTCAGTTGCACTAACAAATTATTTTGTTACTCCTATAGCATTTATTTGTATAAAGATTGCGTTCAGTGTTAGGTATAACCTCCACCCTAACAATTCCCAGAGAACCTATTATATTATAGTTTAGGCTGCACGCACAAGACAACATGTAAAAAATTGGTAAAGCAAATTATGGCTATAAGCACATAAAAAGAAAACCAATCTAAAATATGGAATTCTCCACAGGGTTGTTTCAAATACAAAAAAGAAAACCAATCTATAAGCACATATATTCTATACAAAAAATTAGTTGTTTTAAATTGTATGACCGAATTTTTATCTAGATGGGTTATTTTTTCCACACGTGGCCGGGTTTCTCATTGTAGTCTTCAAATTTCTCCACTTTAGCTCATTCTATACCGCTTTTTGAGATGTCTTTACTCTAATGCATTCCAAAGCTAAATGCACATAAATTATGCCATATCACACATTTAATAGCTGAAAATATAGAAGGAATGTATTATTAAACATATAAGTATGAGGCACATCACATCCCCAAACCCAAACCTTACTTATCTTCAAGCAAGACTTAATTCAAACTAGTCGAAAGCAGGAATGAATGATACATGCATATGGTTGCATTAATTAGTTGTGAAAAATATTTTTTTGAAAGCACATGAGAGGGAACTCAACAAAGAGCAATTCACATATAATGAGATTATTACACTGGTTCTAGCTAGAGTTTCACTATTTAAGTCTTCTTATTAGTAAGTAAGTTTAAAACTTTCTCCCCTATCTTACTTCAAACTTTACATATCTAAAATGATTAGTAAGTACAATTAATGGAATAAGTGTTCCTAATAAGGTACCTTTAAACGAAATAGGTTTCCCAAGTCTTTTCTTCTCCTTTTTTCTCTCGCTTTCTCTCTCTCTGTTTTTTTTAATAAGTAACTTATGGTTAGGCGTCTTTCCCTAAGACCCAAGTAATGAGCTTTGGGTTAGTTACTCCTGATCTAGTTGGCTCAAGGCACCAAGTGAAGAGCACTCCTTGGACCTAATGACGCGAGTCAAAGAAATTCACAACCTAAGCCGTTACTAACACATACCTTAGAAGAATATCACACTCAAGTTAGGCACTGGTGCTTATCAAGGTGACTTACAGAAGTTTACTCTTCTTAAGCTTTCCCTGTGGCCTGTGTAGCGAGCTTTTGACCAGTAGCTCCCAATCCAGTTGGCTCAGGGTATCGGGTGTTATAACACCCCTATGGGTTGACTTGCTCGAGACACAAGGGCTATAAGAACCAACAAGTTATGGGTCCTTACCTGATTACGGCAAGGATTGGTACCTCTTTTATTCTTTTTTTTTTTAAATGAATTCAAGAAAAAGAAATAGACTGATGATTTTTTTTTAAGAGTAAGACGCTCAAGCTCCAATTCTAAAAATTATTCATACCAGTACAACTTAATATGTGGGGTTTGAATAAGATTGAGAGCGAATGAATTAAACTCTCAAATCGATTCAAAGACAAAAGCAGTGAAAACAGCATTAGAATCTAGGAATAACAGCATTACATAAAGTTTAAAAATTCCTAATACTTCTCAAATCTGAACTCAATATAATTTACACCAGTTCACAACTAACCATGCAAGAAGTTAAACTAATTTCAATTAAATAATGCTAAATGACAAGTAAAAGTTTAAACTTCTCACTCCATCCCCAACCCCAAACCGTGCATTATTCTCAATGCAACAAATATAGAAATAAATGAAGGCAAGGGAAGGAAAGAGAAAAACTGAGTAGTTGGATACGCTAATCGAATAAAGTTGGCTTGGTGGGGTGTGGCGAAGGATATCTCAAAAGGGTAGTCGAAGAAACATGGATATTAAAGAAGAAAAACAAAGACAGACTGACCAAGTGACCTTGTTAAAAGTGTTAGGAGAAATTTATACCTAGAGCTTAGTACAACATGTAAACAAAGTAATCAAGTGGGTGGAAAAAAACAAAGAAATAAAAACAGTAAATGGAAATCAAACTAACCAAAGAAACAAAAATAGGTTGGGTTAATGTTTGCTATATTTTCTTTGTAACTGAATGTAATGTTATTGCCGTAAAAATGAAACAAAACAAACATACAAAAGGTACTCACCATGACTAGGGAGTGAGCCTAAATTTGAACCGCACGTCTTGTACTTAAACAACTCACTATTTTTGGGGAAAAGGTTTTGATATTTTACTGTATCTGACTTAGGTTATACAGTGAGTTCAACTTATGCATCAATTAAGAAGACTTAGTTATATATTTTTGTGAATTTTTGTATATATATTGACAGAAAAATAAAGGGACATGGACCTAATTCAAGTGCTAGTTATAGTGACGGATTAGGGCCTATAGACACCTTTCCTCGAACACTTAAAAGTTACAAATTGGGGTGGAGACAAACCTAAAAGCTTCGCAGTCCACTTACAATCCCCGAGTCAATTAGGTTTTTAACTTGGCACCCTTGACTTATAATAACTCGAATGAGTTTAGGTCTGACAAATTAAGATGGAGCAATGTGTATTCAGGTCACTAGACCAGGAGCAATGCAATCAAGGTCAAGCATTGGCTGTCAAAGCCTAAATCAATGGTGCGAACCTAAGTTCACCGGACTTATCAAGCAATGACAATAGTGTTATGGCCAACGCGATCAAGGTCAAGCCTTGGAAGTCAAATGCTTAAACTAAAGCCTCAAGTCTTAACTCGTCAAAATTTGGGAACATATTAAATCGGAAGTTCATAATTGAAGCCCGAACGACTGTTTTGCTGAAGAAGCAAGTAAAACAAGTTCTATTCTAAGCTATGCTACTTTAAGTTACACTACTCTTAAGAAAATAGCACAAATGCACTATAAAGAAAACTTGAAGAAGTTTTGTATTGAGCGTATGTACTAATTTGGACTACACAGAGTCCTTTATTTATAAAAAAGCTAAATAATAGCTGCCCCCTGATTCCACGGCCACCGAGCTCTTTCTTGGGCACAAATAATTACTGAATATGTCCATGATTCAATTTTAGAGGGAATTCCTCAGATCCCATGTCCGAATTTCTAGCTAAAGTCTCCTCTAGAAGCACCACATTTTCTTGGATTAAGCTTAGTGCCTAAGTATCTGAAATTGCTCTCCAAGTAATTGTCTGGAGCTTGGAAACCACCTATGTTGCAGCCTTCTTAGCAGCCCCTCATGCTCGAGCTCCTTTTTCCCTTCAACCTTCTCAACGCTCGAGTGGTTGAAACCCTTATCAAGGTGATAGTCTTCTCAGGATGCTGGGCTCAAGATGCCGTTATTTTAGCACCTAAAGGCTTAATTCTCCTTAAGGAGGACTCCGCGTGTTAAGTAGAGGACACTTTTCTCAAAACGGCATCGTCCTAGCTCCCTCGAAATTAGGGTGTAAACAAATGCCCCCCTTTTATCGATGGGGAAATTCAAATTTGCGACTGGTAAAAGATCTGTGAACTTGCCCTTCTACGACAATAGAAAGCTCGAGAGAACACTATTTGTCATTTGCTCTTCCTTCCCATGTGTCTATAAGTATGAAAGTTAGGGCTTGAAATCTCCACTATTATGCTCTGTGCTCTCTCTCTTTACAAGGAGACTCAATCCCCATTGATGAGATCTTTGAACATATGATTTTGTCACCTGGCTTCCTAACTCTTGATGTCTTCTGATGTCTTAACCCATACTTGGTTCTAACATGTAGGCGTTGTTCTCTAGAGGCTTCCATCGAGGAAGGTGTCTCTGTGGTTGAAGAGTCAGTAGATGATCCAATGGGAGGAATGCTGCCTCAAGCTGAGTTTTTAGAGTTAATGATAGCTCCTCTAACTTTGGTTATGAAGTTCCTCAAGACCATGGCTGTTAACCTAGTCCTTAGCACAGATCCATTGGTCCTGGGACCATTATTTTTAATGATAGGAACAAAGTTCGCTAACCATTCAACATACCTGGTAGTCCTGATAAATTTTGCCTTTAAGAGTCTTTCGACTTGACCAAATCAATAACTTGTTGGGACATTCTCTTATGGGCCTAAATGATAGGCCTCGAGCCTGACTTGATAGAAGCCTATGCTCAACAACCTTTCTATCTAGACTAGGCATCTCTTGATGGTCCCAAGCAAAGCAGTCCTTGAACTCACTAAGCAAGGTCAAATACGGGTCTCTCTACTCTTCATAAAGAAGAGTGCTTAGATACGTTAGTCTTGGGTCTTCTGTTGAGCCTAAGCTAACCTGGAGGAGGGGGTCTGGAACTTCAACCCTCAAATCCTCCATCTTGGCTGGTGCTGCTCTTAAGTCAAAGAGTTATAGCTCTTTTTCTTGCACCGTCTGGACCTCAAAGCCATGAAATGGTTGCCCAATCCAAAATTAATCCCCAACCTGCCAATCCACAAGCCTTGCTAATGCTGAGTAAATGGCCTCTTGGTACATCAATGGAAGGTCTTGGCTCCTCTGTACAAAGGTTCCGGCGTGCCTTAGAGATCTCCTTGTTCAAGAAGGGCCCTCATGCATCAGTAGAAATAAGAGTCTTTAGACTCTACGTCAACTTGACTAACCTCAGCTTCAGCTAGTGGGCTGTTAAGGATGGGTATTGTATCTTGTTGTTGGGCAGACTGTGGGGTGGCCCTTCTGATGTCAAGCTCCCAGACCATCTTCATTAAACTTTACCTCAACGTAGTTGGACCAAGTCATGAATGGCTTATTATCTATCATAATAATCTCATACTTTTCATGGTTCCATAAGGTTAACAATTGGTGCAATAAAGATGGGATATAATAATTGGTATGTAATCAATCTCTCTCGAGAAAAGCATTATAGCTCAATGAAGTATCCAGCACAAAAAAGGCTGTTAGCTTGCTCAAGTTGCCATTAGTTAACTCAATCGGGATGACCCCTTCAGACTTAGTAGTAGTTCCGAAAGAGCCAGAGATTGCAATATCTAAAGTTATCAGGTCATCTCATGTTTTACCAATGACCCCCAACATATAAGAAGGTGAGACGTTGATAGCTACCCCATTATCTACCAAGACCCTGTTCACTAGAATGCTATCAAATTTGGTCTTGATAAATAGGGGCTTGATGTGTTTATTGGTAGTATTTGGCCCATCGAAAATCATCTTCATTATGTCAGGTGTATCCTTAAGTGATTTAGATGTTGGGGTATTAACTTTGAAAGACAAAGGATCGAGGTTACCTTTGGTGGCTGCTACTTCTGAGGATCTTCCTCTGATGCTATAACATCCCTCTTGAGGCCTTCTTGAGTATTAGTTGCCATGAACTCCGAAGGAAGGATCAAGGAAGTTCTAACATCAATCTTTTAAGGAAGCGTCCCGAATTGTATCCAAACCCCTTGATCTGTTTCTCTTTTAGGGCTTCCATCCATGGGCACGTCCTGAACTTGTTTTTGAGGAGTACCATTGGTTAGCATATCCTGCTCTAGATGTTGGTCTTTTTTATCAACTGATGGAGTTTGAGTCTCCTCCATAGGTTGGGGGAAGTCCTTTTTTGGGAAGCCATTCTTGATATCAGACCATGTTGGGTTGACATGGTTTAGAGGTTCCACTATGTTTATGTTGAGAGGGGAGTACTCTTTGTCATCGACTAATCTCCAAGCCTGTGAATTCTTGGCAAGCCAACTCCACCAAGATTTCCTTCAAAAGATAAGAGACTGGTCCATCTCTTCAGCTTCTTATGTGGTTGCTCCTTATCAGTGGTAGTAATGTGCCTAGACTCAGTTGCTAGATCTTCAAGATTCATAGGCTTAGTTTGCTTGCTCTTGTGGGCCTTGGCTTCCTTTTGAGAGAGCCTAGTTAAGCATGTCGAGAAGAGTTCTTCGTTAAGCTGCCATCTTCCATAGCTACCTCCTCTTCTGAGTTTGATTAAGAATAGAGGGACTAACCTCCTCTTGATCGAGGTGGTTGCTCCTCCAAATATTACTAAACCGGACCCCAGAAGGATGGTGTTTTGATTGTCGTTTTCCTTGAATGGTGTCCACGTCCAGTAGGTGGTATTTCGGATTTCTCCTTGGATGCCCAGTTCTCATGATGATCTGGATGTTTGAAGTAAGACCTCGAGGAGGTCTCATTAGTGATGTCTTTGGTAAATGAGCAAGCATTTTCTTTGGGTAAATGCTCAGCTTTTTCATTTCAGACACCAACTTATGGCCACAACCCTCACAGAGGTCACATGCAAGGCACAAGAGTTTCCTTAAGGCCTGGTTCTTGGAAGTGAAGACTCAATGCCAATGGTCATTAGTAAGAATTCCCATGGCTAACGCTTCTCCTTTGGAAAGAAGAATAACTCCTTCCTTTAATTGCTTTTTTAGGAACCTGTTGAACGTAACACAATCACGTGTTGGATGTTCAGCCGTGATGTGCCACTTACAATGATATTCTGGCTGGCTTACTGAAGTTCCGGGGAACCTCAGTGTTCCTAACCCCTGCAGCCTGTCAAACAAAGGGTTTGCTAGAGCCAAATTTTCTTCGTCTATACTTATCCTGCATAGAGATTTTGCCACTAGTTTGGTTATTATAGGAAATATAAAGGCTTGCTACCTCAATTATATTAACTTATAGGAATCATAAGGGTTCACTACCTCAATTATATTAACTTGGGCAAGACTAGGGAAGGGATCTTTGTCAACGCCCATCTGTCCTTCTCTTAGGAAGATCAATTCCCTTGCCTCTGTGGTATCTTGATCCATGTTTCTAAATATCACGCAGTTCTTCATTGAATGGGTCAACAAATTGTGCCATTTATAGTACACCTTCCCCTTAGTAGAATTTAGGGTCAGGCTTTCTATGTTTACCCCTAATGTTGAGTTTGTTATTTGTCTCAAGCGAATCGAATATTACGTTGGCTCTTGAGAGGTCAAACAAATATGTCCTCAAGTCTTGGGATTGATAAGACTTCTTAGCTTTGATATCGTTCTTGATCAAATAATTGCCAACCATATGAGGCACCTTGACATATTCAACATCGACAATCTTGTAAGGAGGATCTTCATCCTCTTCGATTAAGCTGTGTACAGAAGTCTTATACACGCTATTTTTCTTCAGGCTTTCTTCTTTTAAGATGGCCTCATATCCAGAGGCACATTATGCCAGCTGTAAGAGTGTCATAAAGTTAGAGCCTTGAAATTTCTTCCTAAATTTAATATCCAAGCCACCTAAGGCTAGATTGGCATATTCAGCCTTAGGAAGGGATACAGTGCATTTTAAACCTGGCTCTCTTGAACCGTTTAATGTAATATTCCACTAATTCACCTAGCTTTTATCTCATCCGAGCCAAGTCAGACATGGATGGTCCTAGTTCCATTCTTGGGAACTGAGCCTGGAATTGTTTGGCCATGTCATCCCAACAATAAATGGAATTAGGAAGTAGGCTAATGTACCACTAAATGGCGATCCCAGTTAGAGAACTGGGGAACAACCTAAGCTTAAGATACTGATTATTAGCTACTTCTCTACACTAGGAATTGAATCTTGCCAAGTGATCGAGGGCAAACACAGTCCCTTCTCCTATGAATAGGGTAAATTCAGGGATTTTGTATCCTCGAGGAAAAGGATAGTCCATGTGTATATAGTCAAGGTAAGGTTTACCATACAAGGGTCTATTGACCCATCTAAGGCCCGGCCCATACATATGTTCTATAAAGGGCAGCCAATTGGTGCTAGAGCGTAGGTTAGGCACATGGTTATGCATCTACCACTGCTCCCAAAGTAGGTGAGGATCTTGAGGAGGATATGTAGGATAACCCTAAGCACCCATCACAATTGGGTGTGGAACTGTTGTTGCCCCTCAAACCCGAGGTAACTAGCCTGATCAACTTGGCCATGCACTTGGTTAGACATGAAGTATGTTCCAGTAGGACCTGGGTTATATGGCATGCCTTGGAGCTTACCAATATTAGCAGGCTATTGGTTCATCCTTTCTTAATTAATCCCCAAGTTGTAATGTTGAGGAAGTGGGTGGTTAGCTTGCCCCCGTAGTATTGTAAGCATGAAGAGGTCTAGGAAGGGGAAGCTAGCTCCCAAAAGTGGGTACCTGCCCTTGCACTCCTACTTCAAGGCCTTGAGTGCACCTCCAGGCAACCTTTACTACTTGAAGAGGGTATGAACGGTTATGCCCCTTGTCTCAGGGACAACACTGGTATATTGGCGTTGAGGTCTCTTGAAGTCAGAGAAAAACCTTGATTCGAAGGCCTAGCAACCCCAAGGGGCACGTTGTCATTCTTATGGCTGGATTCCATGTGTGTAACACTTGGGTTAGCCATAAGCAGGTTTTTTGTTCTCGCAGGGACAATGTAGTCACCCTGAGCAACCAATAATCATGAGCTCGAAGTGGCATCGCGAGGGTATCTAGTTGGTACTGATGAGAGAGATGCAGGCCTAAGTAGCCTGATATCCTTTCTATCAGCTTCAACCAAGCCATTATGAGCCTCAGCCTGTCCAACCAAGATAGGCTCAATCTCAACTATTGTCTGTCTTGCCACGTCCTTAGCAATAAGGGTAGCAGTAGAAGACCAGGTTGAGTTCAATTTAACTAAGACTGTATCAATCTCCTTGTGAAGCTTGTCATTCATTGAGGTTCCAACATCATTTATCACAGCTCTAATGGCAGTCGAGTTTTCACGCTGGGCCGTTAGATTGCACTATGTTTCAGCACTTTATCTCTCAAAGGCTTCTTTTATTATTTGTTGGGCTCTTTGGTCCAAAATTTCTAAACGGTATTTGAGCATAGCCATGAAACTTTTGCGAGAATGGCCATCCAGCCCAATGCGTTCATTTTTCGGGATGTCATCATCGCCAGCGCTCTCACTACCATGGCTATGTATTGGTTCATCCCTTTGTGTTATAGGGCTTTGTTTAAGAGGATACTCAAGAGGGGATTCAATCAAGGCTAGGCTCCTCATGCTCGATAGCACTGGACCTCTTGGTTATTTCCATCAATGAATGGTTTGTAATTACGTCCTGGTAATCCACGATGGGATAAAGACAATGAAGTCTTGTTTTAGGCCAACCACTGCAGTTGCCAAAAGGGCAGGTTTGCATTATTTTGTTTGTAATTGAGTGGGATTGGTCGCCATAAAAATGAAACAAAACGAACATGCAAAACAAACTCATTGCGACTATGGAGTGAGACTAAATTTGAACTGTACATCTTTGTCCTCAACCGCTCACTGTTTTAAGAGAAACAGTTGTGATATTTTGGTGTATCTAACTTCGGTTATACTGTAAGTTCAGCTCATGCTTTAATTAAGAAGAATGGGTTAAATATTTTTGTACATATACTAATAAAGAAATAGAAGAATATGGACCTAACTCAAGTGGCAGTTACAGTCACAGAGTAGGGCTTGTAGACACCTTTCCTCGTACACTTCAAACTTAGAAATTAGGGTGGAGACAAATCCAAGAGCTCAACAGTGCACTTACAAGCCTGAGTCAATCGAGTTTTTAACCTTGGCACCTTTGACTTATAATAACTCAAATGAGTTTAGACCTGACAAGTTTAAGATGGAGCAAGCTGTATCCAGGTCATTGGACTAGGACTAACGCAATCAAGGTCAAGCATTGGCCGTCAAAGCCCTAATCACTAGCGCGAATCTAAGTTCACCTGACTTACCAAGCAGTGACAGTAGTGTTCAGATCAACACAATCAAGGTTAAGCCTTGGCTGTGAAAGCCTCATATTAAGGCATCAATTCTTAACTTGTCAAAATTTGGGAACATATTAAAACATAATCTTTGTACCTAAAGCCCGAAAATTGTATTACTGATGAAGTAAGTATAAAAAGTTATATGCTAAGGTACGCTACATTAAGTTATGCTACTCCTATAAAAAGAGCACAGGTGTGCAATAAAGAAAACTTGAAAAAGTTTTGTATGGAGTGTATGTACTGATGTCAAGTCTAGAGAGAGAAACTAGTGAGAGAAGCTCTGGAATCGTAGGAGGTGCGTGGGGTGCCCTGGTGGCATATGGGATTTCTTCTCCCCATCTTCTAGTGGCTCGTGAGGGCGCCTGCGAGATCTTACGGTGGTGCTCTTTACAACTTTGTGATCCTGATCTTCTCCTCTTCCATGGTGGCTAGCGCAATCTCCAATTTGATAGTGATTTGAGAATGGAAACACATGTGAGAGAGGGAGCTTGAACGTGGTGACGTTGATCTACGTAGGACGCATTTTCTGGTCATCTTTCCACTAGAACTCAACCTCTAATCATTCGGTGGCTCCTTTCTTGCAATTGTGACGTCTCCTATTTGGGTGGCTATGGCGGTGGTGTTGGTTTTCTCTCTCCTATGGGCTTTCTCTTTCTTGGTTCTTGCAATGATTTCCTCCCTCTTATGAGAAATCATTTGTGTAAGACCTCCCTTCTTACTGATTACATTGCTCTTTGTGCTGCCCATATCATTTGTGGATGGATTGCTTTGCGAGCGTAGCTTCGTTTCTTAGGGTGTGATGCAGACTTTGTGTATGCGTTAGCAAGTGCACTAGTCGTACCAAGTAATATAGAATGAGTAGAGTATCGTTCCCATGAGAATTGTATTGAGTGAATGCCCAAATTAGTAGCTTTAATACTATTTAAAAGACCAAAAAATTTAGGATTTTGATATGAAATAAAGTAAAATAAAATAAAAGGAAATAAAAGTTAAAACGAGATCAGAATGTGCTAATTTTTTGTTAGTTTTTATCAGTTTATAAAGTCTAAGGCATACGATTTCACCTTAGTTGCATCAATACGCCTTTTCTATTCTCGATATTCAAGTTGTTAATGTGTGCTGATGGTTGAAAATCGTAATTTACTAAATATTCTCTCTCGAGCAACATTTAGCATCCTCTTTAACATATTAACCAATCACTCTCGTGCATGAATTTAAATAAGAAAAGAGTTTTTAAAGCTCTATGATTTTCTTTCTTGAAAACCACACAAATCGCGTTAATCTCTCTCAAGCATTCGCCCAATTTGTGGTGCTTATCACCTCAGCAATCATTATAAATCTCCTCTCAGACTTATTATAAATCATTATAGGCTTTAAATGGTTATCAAGCATTCAAAACTCATGAAGAACAATGATAAACACTTCAACAACACAATAACATAAACATTGAATACTTTGAATTAGAAATAAGAGTATGTTACAACTTAGGCTACATCATAGCCTTAGAATAACAAAATTAGTTTATGATAAACTTAATATAAAAAATTATTAACACAAAATTCATGAACTTAGGAAAGAAAAAGGGTAGAAAGAACTAAAAATATAAAATTACAAGCCAAACTTTCTTCCGTCCTTTCCTTCCTTCTTTCTTCACCCGGTTTTCTTCTTCTTTTTCTACACTTTGTATGAGATTTTTTTTGAGTAAAGGATGATCCAAACACTCCAAATCACCCTCTATTTATAGTGTTAGAAGGGGAAATAAAATATGCAAAAAATTACTTCAAATTTGCTTCCCATTTGCTACATGGTGAGGCTGATGCTGAAGCTACTTTGTTCATCCCCCCAAAACCTGCCCAAAAGCATCATGCGCATGTTTTATAAGGTGTATACAATGAATTTGAGCTAAAATAATGCATAATATTGCACCCAAAGTGAGGAAAATTTGTAAGTTGATAAAAAAAAATCTTTTTTTTTTTTTTTCTGTTGCTGCAAGTTGTGTTTTTCATCCATTTTTTTAATTTTTTCTGAAATTCCACCGCCCAAAACTTGTAAAAGATGAGTTATTACATGTTAAAATATGTTTGTAAAATGAATTTGGGTAAAAAGCATTGAGTTTTTGCTCCCAAACTGCAAGTTGAAGCTGATTACACCACCACCTGCACCCAGATTCTGCAATGGCTGTTCTACTCGATTTATTTTAATTTTTTTATTGCTTTGCACCACCCAAAATCAGCTTTAACATCAACTTGAACATGTTAATGAAGTATTCAAGAAGTTCTTTCATGTTATTTGTCCAGTTTGCCACCCAAAATTGCAAGTTGAAATGGATTGGTTGAGCTTGGTTCATTTTCTCTATTCTTGTTGTTCTTTGCTGATTTTCTTCAAATTTTTGAGCTTAGAACCACCTAAATTCAGAGTTTACATCAACTTTGACATGTTAAAGCATTTTTTAATTAATCCTTGCACTTGATTTGTGCATTTTGTTGCCCATTTTTGCAAGTTGAATTGTATTGTGCATGAACTTGTTGTGTTCTTGCTTTAGCCATGTCAATTATTATGTTTTGCCCATTTTTTGCTTTTTTTTGGTGTATCTTGCTTTTACTTGTTGATTTTAATGGTAAAACTTAGCAAGATTTAGCATAAAACGAGTGTTTTTGCAAGAAAATGGCAATATGAGCGAAAAAGAGCAAAATCGAGAAAAAGCGATAAAAATTTGATGTAAAATATTTAAAAATATATTAAAATAATATAAAAAATTATATACTAATTTAGACTTATTAGGGTGCTTGCTATGCTTTGTTTGGTCTGAGACAGGGGATGTCTTCCTTGCGTTCTTCTCCTTGTTTTAGTTATATTTGATCAAGCTTTGGTTCATTTTTGGTCAAGCTTTGGTTGTTTGTCCAATTTCCTCGATTGGTTTGTTTGATTGGATATCTTAGGTTGCTTGCAACCTTGATTTTGATTTGTATTGTGGCCCTTGTTCTTTTGTGGCTCTTATTTTCTTCCTTGCTACTTGCTTGTACTCTCCTTGGACTTTTGGTTGTTACTTGGTCGTGGATTGGGGTCACTATTGGTGGTGGTTGTGGTTGACTCCTTTGGTAGTGTTCGTGTGGTGTTGGGGTGGAATGGGTTGTGGTGTTGCGGTTTGCTTGGTTGGGGTTGTGGTTGTTTGGGTGGTGGCCGGTGGTGGGTGTTGATGGTTATTGGAGTATGGGTGGTCTTGGGGGTGGATTTGAGGGTTGTTGGGTGAGCTATTGGCCTGCACAATGGTGGCTTAGGTGGCTGTGAGTGGTGGCGGTGGTTTCTTGATTAAGGTGGTGATGGGTTCTTGGTTGGTTGGGTGGTTAGTTTAGGTTTGTTAGGAGGTTTGGGAAGTGTGCAACTTGTTTTAGGATTGCTAGAAGATATTTTTCTTCTTGTTCCCTCTCTCTTTCTGTAGTTTTGGGCTCAGTTTTCATGGCTACAGATCGTTCAAATTCAGATGAGGAGTTGTTCCCATAATACTTGATTAATGATTTTTGGGATGAGAACACGGGAGAGTCATTTGATTCATGTAATGATCATTTTTATTCCCCCTCAATAGGCAATCTCTATTATGTCCCTCGAAAAGATAATGGTACTATTGTAACATCCATCTCTTAAGACGATGTCGCCGCGAGATTTGCAAAATGGAGCCATTGCCTCACAGCTTGGTTCATGGTGGACAGGTTGCGCTTTCTTCTTGCACGGCTTTTGCCAACTCTGTTTGGGGCTCGATGGGCCTTGAGTGCGTTACACCCTTTAAGAAGGGTTATTTCTTTCGATTTTTTCTTTCGATGATGCCGATAGGGGGGTCCTTGGCATTTCAAGGGCCGTTATCTATCCCTTCGTCATTGGTTCCTTGAGGACCTTACATCTCGGGCTGAGCCTTCTCGACTCCCAATTTGAATTCACATTTACGGGTTACATGTGACTTTATGCACGGATAAGGCCCTTAGCTTTATTGCTAGCGGGGTGGGGAAACCCCTATACATGGATCAATTGACCTTCAAGGCCCTTTTACTTAATATGCTCCAGCCAACATGGAAATTGATGCTCGAGAATTCCCTCCTTGTAGTTTGGAGGTTCATTTTGATGGTCTTCGCATCCCAATATCTATCAAGTGTGAAAGGTTGCCCCAAATTTGCAAAAAATGCATGGTTTTTGGTCATTCTTGCCCTGATTCCGGCCCTGCTCCTCATTTGGATATTATTACGGGGACTAAGAACCACTGGCATAGCCGGCGGCGCAAAGGGCTGGAGGTGGTAGCCATACAGTGGATGATGACGGCAATGGGCTAGGGGTAGATGTTGTTGGGCCTATTGGGATGAGTCATACTCATAGCCCACATGTTGGGCTGACTCCCTTATTCACTGTGCCCCCTAGTCATGGGCTAACATTGGCTACTGATGAGGGGTTAGAAAGTGTTGGGAGTTCTACATTTGCTGGGCCTCATCTTCATGCTACCAAGACTCCTATTCATGTTGTTGGGCTATCTACAAATGCTGGGGAGGCTTTGTTCCTTGCTGAGCCTGTAGGCCACAGGCAAGTCAGGGCCCAACATCACTTGGATGCTTGGCCCATGTCCCTTTCCTTCGCTGGGGGAGCGATGGCCCCGGCTCCCTTAGACCCGAGAGGCGCTTGGAATCCTGGGTCCATCCCATTAGTTGGGGGCGCATTGCCACTCGGGTCAGATCCTAGGACTGAGGGATCACGGCCCCCAGTCCAGGGTCTTCCTCCCTCTGTGCAGGTTTCTCCCTCTACACCTCGGATTGATGCTGCCTCCGCTCTGGGATCGGCTAGGGGTCATTTGGATCCTTTGGGTCTTTCTGCTTTTCACATTTCTACTGATTCCTCCCGGGCTAGGTTGGGATCCTTTGCTTTCCCTACCATGACTCCTATGGGCCAAATTCCTCCTCCTAGGACTAATGAGCCTTTACATTGTACTCTGAATCCCGAGGCTAGCTCTTTGAGTATTGCTCCGATGGGTCGAACTTCTGATCAGGATAGCTCGGCGACCACATCCTTGACTTCGATTGCTTGCTCCTAGTCCATTTCTCATGCTGCTTCTGTTGGTATTGTTGATCTAGGATGGACTACTGCTACTTCTTCCTTTCACCGTTCGTGCTTTGCTGAGCGTCAGATGACTTGGGAAGCTCCCAAAGCTACTGCTACTGCAGCGGGATGATTTTCCCATTTTCTTTCTTTTTCTTTTTTTTTTTTTCTATTTTGTTCTTTGTTTATTTTATTCTTTGTAGGAGTTAGTTTGACATATCTTTCTTCCTCTGTTTGTCTTGGCTCTTTCTGCCTTTCTTTTTGTGTTTTCGCTTTGTTTTAGTTTTCTTTGTTGCTTTGCTTGGTCCAGTCTGACTTGTAGGCTTTTGACTTGCGATGAGGTATGCCCTTTTTTTGGTTGTAAAAAAAATCAATGACGTACTAATACAAAAAGTGCACGTATAGATTAGGACTATCACAAAGCCCGTTATTTATAGAAAAACTAATAACGACTACCCCCTAATTCTGCGGTATTTTCTCCCCCGTTGGGCCACTAAGCTCTTTTTTGCGTGTTAATGATCAATGAACGTGTCCATGATTTAGTTTTGTAGGGAATCCTTAGAGCCCAAGTCTGAATTTCTAGCTAAAGGCCCCTCTGGAAGCCCCACATTCTCTTAGATTAGGCTTAGTTCCCAAGTATCTGAAATTGCGATTCAAGTAACTGTCTTGAGCTTAGAAACCACCTATCTTACTGCCTTCTTGGTCGTCCCTTAAGCTAAAACCCCCTGTACCCTTAAACCATCTCAAACCTTGAGGGGTTGATGCCCTGATCATGATGATAGTCTTCTTAGGACACTGGGCTTGAAATGCGGTTACTTTAGCACCAAAAGACCCAATTATTCTCGAGAAGGACCCCACATGTTATGAACATGGAACTTTTCTCAAAATGGCGTCGTCCCAACTCTCTTGAATTTAGGGTGTAAATAGTTAGCTCCTAGAAGCGCTAAGTTTAACGTCTTCATCTAGATGCGGCATAGAGCTATTAGCCATAAAAAATATGAGGCGATGGCCTCGAAGTGAAAAATGTAAAGCTCCTCAGGATGGTCCCCTAACCCAATAGTGTTCTTAGTCTAGTGCTCATTAAAGATGAGAACTAGGCCAAAATTTGGGTCTATAATTTCTTTTCTATCAATGCTTAGGTGACGACTTATTAATTAAAGCACAATTATCAACACAGACAGAAACATTACTCCAATCATCATATTTAATGGAATCGGGTGCACTTAACTCTACCAAAGGGTAAATATAATCAACCTTGTAACACTCTAACTCGTTCTCAGTCTCAGGGTGGGAAGCAATATTCGGGACATTCAATTTGCCATTTAGGTTTCCATAAGAAGCCTCTAACACTCCCATCCTACAATGAATCATAACATCAATCATTGCTAGGAATGGTTAACCTATAATGATATGAGCGGTGTTCTTCCTCTTTGGAATAAGGTCCATATCTAAGACAATAAAATTGATCAGGGAGAAAAACTTGTCAACCTTAACAAGCACATCCTCTAACACCCCACGAAATATACGCTCTTTCCTATCAACCAACCGAAGTGTAACCCTAGTTGGCTTAAGGTTGTGTCAATGTTAGGAGAGGCAAACCATTGGGTAGTTGAGGTTGAGGTTGAAAAGGAGGTGGCTTCCCCTCCCACTGTTGATGGAGATGGATCATGAGATAGGGTTTATGAACCCGCTATTCTTTTCCCTTTAGCCCTTTTAAGACCAAAGGAAAAGGACAACCCAAAGAGAACTAAGCTCATAGACTTGTTTAAGGACGTGGAAATCAACTTGCCATTGATTGATACCATTAAACACATTCCTATTATGCTAAGTTCATTAAGGACCCCTGCGTTAAGAAGAAGCGCGCATAGATGCACACTCCAAAGAAGATCTAACTCACTGAAAAAGTTAGTAGTATTTTGGCATCAGGCACCCTTCCCAAGTTTAGAGATCCTAGGGCCTTCACGATACCATGTTTCATCAGGCAGAGTTACTCCAGTCGAGCCCTTTTCGATCTAGGAGCAAGTATAAATCTCATAGGGTTAGAATTATTTGACCTTGCCGGGTTTGCGAATGGTTGGGAATAATAGGTAGTTATAGATATAGAATTTTTTTGTAACATAGATTAATTATCATTTTATAAATATATATTTTGTATAATGTATATGGTTATAGCTAAAAAATAGAAGTGGTGGACATTTAATTGGTGAAGTAATTTTTTTAATGTTTATGAAATTCATATGATTTTTAAAATTTAGGATTGTGGATTTCAAGACTTGTGAGGGGTGGAGGAAGTTAGGATTAATTGATCAGATAGATAAGACATGAGTATAGAGCACTAGAGCTATTATGTTTTGAAATTGAGAGTCTCCCCTCCCCCCCCCCCCCCCCCCCCCCCCCCCCCCTCTGTGGGTGTCATAATGTTTCGAAAGGAAATCCTCTTTGCCTAATTTATTAATTATTGATGACATTGCATATTTAATTATTATGGCCTTTCAAATTGATGGGTTCTTGACTTGATCTTTGAAAATTTTATTTGCCCAAGGCAGAGTTGTTATGTTCAATGAATTGGGTGATTACTTCTTTGAAATTTCTAAAAGTATGGAAGATATTGTTTTCGATTTTTTTATTGATTTCTTCTTGACCTAAAAAATAAAGTACTAAATTATGACTGCATTGTAAAAAAGATTGTAATTATTCATCATATATGATGACTGCATTGAAATGAATATGATAAATGCATACATAGCAAGCTTGATAATGATGATGGAGTCATTATCTATCTGTATTCCAATGACAAATGGATATATAGTACAAATATGAAACAAGCTGAGAAAACTAAGTAATTTCTCTCAAATAACTCTACAATGAAAGATAAAAGTGCTCAAAACTTTTAATTACCCTGAATGTGCTCTTGTATTGACTCCGATGTATCCAAGCATAAAGCTTACACCAAATGAAGGTGCTCTAGCAGCACAATGTTGTGATTTCCTTGATTTGGTTACTTTTGAGTCATGTAATGGTTGTATAGTTCGAATAATGCGTTTGATGTAATGATTCAAATGTGAGTTAGTGAGTCTTTCGGCGCCAAAGTTGGTTAGTGGGTCAAACAAGGTCAAATGTGGAGGCTAGCTGATTTTTGGCAGTAAAAGTTGGTATGACTTGGTTAGGAGCTTAGTGTTCATTCAATGTATCAAGATCTATTATAAATAGATCTAAATCATGTAATATCTTCATTCAATCAATAAAATTCTGATTTTCTTTTGGATAATCTCTCTCTAACTCTCATCTCCGTCTCTAATTCTCATTTAATTCAATTCTCTTCTCATCTTACCTCTCTTCCACAAGGTTAGCTCTCAATCATTTGGATTGGAAGCTAACAATTCGTATCAGAGCCTGATCAAGCACAATTTTGAATTTGATAGGGGCTGATGAAAATTCCTTTCTCACTCATAATAATTGTTAGGCATTTCAATGGACTATGCAAGAGCATCCGCTCACCTTTGATTTCAGAGTTCTTCCCTTGGGTGGATGTGACATGGTGCTCGGTGTTGATTGGATGAGGTCCTTTAATCCAGTGATATTCGACTTTGAAAAGCAGACTGTTTCTTTTGAAGTTCGTGGAACTAAAGTCACATTGCAAGGCATGGCTGATCATGCTCAACTACAATTGATCAAAGGCAAAAGCTTACGAGGAGGATTTGAGAAGAGTGCCATTTAGTGGATTGGACAATTGTTTGCTGTCTCTCCTACAGAGTTGGGATCTATTACTCAGCCTAAAGTGCGATCCTTGATTGAGGAATTTTAAGATATCTTTGAGCAGCCAAAGGCTCTACCTCATCAGAGAAGTATTGATCAAGCTATTCCTCTTAAGGCTTATTCAGATCAAGTGAAGATGAGGCCTTATCGGTATCCTCATGCTCAGAAGACAGAGATTGAGAACCAAGTGGATGAATTGCTCAAGACGTGTTTCATCAGGCCTAGTCACAGTCCGTTTACCTCTCCTGTTATTCTGGTTAAGAAGAAGGATGAAACAGTAAGGATGTGCATCGATTACCGATAGCCTAATTTTTTAACAATGAAAGATAAGTTCCATATTCCTGTCATAGACGAATTACTTGATGAGTTATATGGAGTAAAGTTTTTCACTAAACTTGATTTGAGGTAGGGATACCATCAAATCAGAGTTCTTGAGCCGAACATA
Source organism: Simmondsia chinensis (assembly GCA_018398585.1). Classification (NCBI taxonomy): domain Eukaryota; kingdom Viridiplantae; phylum Streptophyta; class Magnoliopsida; order Caryophyllales; family Simmondsiaceae; genus Simmondsia; species Simmondsia chinensis. The sequence goes on from JAGTTD010000001.1 coordinate 33,872,684, forward strand.
TATAAGACTGCTTTTTAGACTCATCATGGACACTTGGAGTTTGTGGTTATGCCATTCGGCCTTACCAATGCTCTTGCTACTTTTCAAGCCACTATGAATGAAATTTTTAAGCCCTTTCTGAGGAGAACAGTGCTGGTCTTCTTTGATGATATTTAAATATACAGTTCTTCTTTTGTGGATCATCTCAGGTATCTCTGGGAAGTGTTTACAGTAATGCGCAGCCATAAGTTGTTTGCAAAGTTGGCCAAATGTTCTTTTGCACAAACTCGGCTAGAATATTTAGGCTATGTAATCTCATTTGAAGGAGTTTCAACCGATCCTTCTAAAGTTCAAGCGATGCAAGATTGGTCTAGTCCAGAGTCTTTGAAACAGTTGAGGGGTTTCTTAGGACTGACCGGCTACTATAGGAAGTTCATTGCGGGATATGGATCTATTGCAAAGCCTTTGACTGAACTTCTCAAAAAAACATGCATTTAAGTGGTCAGATCAAGCACAATCATCTTTTAAAGCTCTCGAGGTAGCTATGTGCACATCTCCATTCTAGCAATGCCTAATTTTGCTGAGGAGTTCATTCTTGAGACAGATGCTAGTGGTACAGGCATTGGAGTGGTCCTTTCTCAAAAGGGAAGACCGATTGCCTATTTTAGCCAAGCTCTCAGCCCAAAATATCAAGCAATGCCTACTTACGAAAAGGAATACTCTGCGATTCATTTAGCTGTTGAGAATGGAGGCATTACTTAGATGGGCACAGGTTCATTATCAGGACAAACCATCAGAGTCTCAAGCACCTTTTGGAATAGAAGATTATGACAAGAATCCAAAAGAAGGGGCTAATGGAAATATTGGGTCTCGATTATGCTATTGAGTATCACAGGGGAAAAGAAAATCTGGCAGCTGATGCACTTCCACGAAAATTTGAAGATTGTGAGCAGAGTTCTTATTATGCAGTATCCATTGTCTTCCCATCATGGATGGAAGAAGTTCAAAAGTCCTATGAAGATGATTCCTTTCCTCAAGAATGCATTATTGCTGGCAGTGTGAAGGATTCAGGAAGTAATGATGCTAATGCAGAGACCTTAGTCCAAAAAGGCATCATCCGGTTGAAGAACAGGCTGTATATCGATTCTTGTACATATCTGAGAGATCAAATTGTCAGTGCTTCACACGATTCAGCATGGGGAGGTCACTCAGGAATCAAAGGAGCATATCAGAGGGTCAAGGCACATTTCAGTTGGCCCGCTATGAAGAAGACAATTTCTGATTTGGTGAGAGCTTGCGAAGTCTGTCAACAAACTAAATTGGGAGATCATTGTTACTAAGGTCTTCTATAGCCACTTCCTATACCTGAGGGTGCTTGGATTAGCATAAGGATGGATTTTATTGAAGGATTGCTGAATTCAGATGGCAAGGAAGTGATTTGGGTTGTTGTTGATTGCTTCACCAACTATAGTGACTTCATCCCCTTAATTCAACCTGTTACTGCAGTAAAGTTGGCCAAAAGCTTCCTTGATAACATATACAAAAAGCGGGTAGACAAGAATTATGAAGTTGGTGACTTGGTCTACCTTAAATTACAGCCTTATAGACAGTCCTCTTTGGCTGTCAAAAGAAATGTCAAGCTAAGTGCTCATTTCTTTGGCCCATACAAAATATTGGAAAAGAATGGCAAAGTGGAGTATAGACTTGACTTACCTCCTAACTCGTACATTCACCAAGTGTTTCATGTGTCTTTACTCAAAAAGTAGGTGAAGAAATAAGTTAAAAGTTCAAAGAAGGCACCTGAAGTTGGATCAAATTGCTTGCTGCTGCTGCAACCTGTTGCTGTTAAGGCCACCCGAGAGCTGGATGTTGCAGACAGTGTTGTTCATGAAGAGCTTGTACAATGGCAGAACCTTGACAAGGGCTTTGCCACATGGGAGGAACTTGCATTTTTGAAGAGTTAATTTCCCAATCTTTTTCTCCTTGAGGACAAGGAGCTCTTCAAGAGAAGGGGAATGTTGTGATTTCTTTGATTTGGTTGCTTTTGAGTAATGTAATGGTTGTATAGTTCTAATAATGTGTCTGATGTAATGATTCAAATGTGAGTTAGTGAGTCTTTAGGCGCCAAAGTTGGTTAGTGGGTCAAACAAGGTCAAATGTGGCGGCTAGCTGATTTTTGGCGGTAAAAGCTGGTATGCGTCGGTGTTAAGGTTTCAAAGATTAGCTCTTGAGCCTTAACCTTGGTTGGGATGGAGAGAGTATGAGATGAGAAAGAATATAGAGTTTAGATGAGATAAGAAAGGAAAGGAGATGAGAAATAGAGAGAAATATCAAAAGATATCAATTCATTCATCAAAAGTTATGAGATTACAAGCTAGACCCTCTTATTTATACTACTTACATGATATGAGCTAATACACAAGGACTAACCATCTTAGGAAACATCTAGAAATATCTAGAACTAAAGCTTAACTAATATTTAAACCCCATTTGGCGCCAAAACACCACTCCTAACAGGACTACAACCTGCTGCAGCAACTAACACTTACGGCACTTCTTCGGACCCCTATTTCAGGCCATCCTCTGCAGCTTATTACATTTAAACAACTAAAGACAATACAATGCAACTACTAGCACATTATTTATTAAGCCAATTAACTCTAATCAGCATTATAACAACCACGATATGCAGCAGCACAGTATAACCACAGCTAAACAACAGCCCAAATATCAACAGCCCATGCCTCGGATTCTCGGTTCATAATATTCCCTTCCCCTTGAGAACATTCTTGTCCTCAAGAATAGGAGAGAGTTGAAACAATGAAGAACTCTAATTGCATAGAAAAAATTTGTTGAAGTGATGAATCCTTGATGAGATCAGCAGCTGGAAGGACCACTAAGCAACTCCATCTGAATTTGCTTATCTCAATGCAATGCTTGCGTTTGAGGACATAATACTCTTCAGAAGGTCTGCTACGTTCAAACCAAACATCGACAACACATTCCCAACTCCTCTTGATGCAGCTAATACAGCTCACAACCCAGTCGTGCTGTTGAAAGTCCCAACACGCAGCAGCATCTCTGTAATTCATGTTGCAAAATGTTGTACAAAAGAGTTTGAATGTCGTTAAACCCATAAGTATGTATATGGAGTCCTTTAAATTCTCAGGAGGCCTTCCAAACTCAAACCAAGAGAACCAAATATCGAATTCAGCTCGAAGACCTTCCCTAACGCAGCTCCAACAACCACTTATCTTGATCATGGAAGCAACACACCTACTAAACTCTTTCATCTTGGATGTTATCCAAAATTTGTATTGGTCACACAACCACATACTAAACCAACTCATGACATGCTTAACAAATTCTTGATTGCTTCCCAATTGCACCAAAGTGGCTGCAGATTTTAGTAATTCAGCAGTGCAATCCCGATGCAAATCACATTGACAGATTTCGGCTTGTTTCTTGTTCAAATGGAGGCTCATTGATGTGAACAAGTGATTACACCTTCCAAAAGACATAATAGCACCAATCAAACCCAATCTGAACAGCTCATCTAATGCTGACAGAGAAAGGAATGTAGTTTTCCAAGAATGTTCAACAGCCTCGACTTCTATTGCTTGAACCTGGATTGTGAACTTGCAAGATCTGAAAGTACCAGCCATTTCTTCTCCCACTCTTGCATAGACCACACAAACCAAGAGTTCATAAACCATTGTTGAATGCCAATTGCACAATGTCATAGCTTGAACACCCAAAGCATCCCAATCGATACTGCCCTTACTACAATTCACACATTCCAGCCTGTTCTCTGATATTTCCTGGTTCCAAAGCTCATTCTACCACCAAATATACCTCAAATGATCAAGCTTTGCTTCCTTGTCAACCTTCTCAAGCATGAGTAACAAATATAGCAAGTGAAGACACCAAAGGGACTCAAGAACAGCTGCAAATTTCTTCAACATCTGAAATGTTTTGCCCCCAACTCTGCTGCTGATATGCACTACAATTTCAGCTAAGATTATTCTTGGTGTTGCATTGATCTTTTCCATCCACACGTTGAGAAGATATTGAAGCTTATGCATATGATTTTTTCACTCCGAAACCCCACTACAGATCACCCAAAACTCACCCAGATTCTGCACCAGATTATGACCATTATCAAAAATGCCCCAAATACCTTCAATGCCAATGGATCTTGGTTGATTAGATCCCATTTTCAGTTCAATACCCCATTTGTGAACTTCTAACATGTTAAGAATGCTTTCACAAATCAGTCTTGGCCTAAATTGACCTCGGAAAAGGATTTTAGCAGCTTGCTCGAACTTTTCCTCCAACTCGTCCTCATGTTTTGGCTTGCTACAATCACGAACTATCTTTCCCGGATCAAAAGGACTTTCAACCTCAATTTCATCAACTAAAACATCTGCTAGACAACTTCTGAACTGATCAGAATATGGTCTCTGGATATTACTGTATTTATACACATCCAATAACTTCATTACTTGTATAGATACACGGCTTTCCCTTTGTTGGACCTTGAAACGCCCTCTCGCAGCATGAGTGCCTCTTTCCAGCAAAAATTCAAGCCCTCTCAGCTTCATATGGTCTTGAGAATCCTCTCCCGGATCCGGAGGCAATTTATCACAAGGACTCGCGCTTGGATAAGTCACAACTCCACTCACATAAAGGAGTAGATCATTTCGAACTTGCAGATTGGCATGCCGATAGTGCATATTAGCTACTGGAATTTGGTCTTAAGGACTAACACCAGCTGTTTGAAGTTGAACTTAAGGATTAGTCGACACATTCATGGGCAACTTCATCTTTTCCTTCATGAAATCATAGGTCTTGTTCAGATACACTTCATTTGGATGTTCATGAGGTCTAACGGCAACTTCTACCTCTGGAATTCGATTTTGAGGCATGCCTTCATTTGATTGAAGAGGGTCTTGAGGACTAACATTTACATTAGCAATTTGAGATCATTCTTGAACCAATGTCTCCTCACGCTTCAACTTCGGCTTTGTCGACTTCTTTTTAGCCCCAAAATCTTTCAATGCTTCACTTAGATGATTCCTCTTCGATTTACTCTTTGCTTCCTTAATCATTCTTTTGACATGTGAATCATATTTCCATTCCGGATGCATGTCGTATTGTGTCTCAACATCATCAAGATACTGTAACTCCAGCAAAGAGTTTTCATAAGAATCATCTTGTTCATACTCAGTTTCTTCACGCCTGTGTTCATCAATTTCGGCATTGTCGTGGTCGAGTTCATCTTCAACAACAACAAATTCCACTGTCTCTTTTCGCTCAACACAGAACTTCCATTGTCTAACGCCATCAGCTAACTCCGAAAACTCACTTGCATCAAGAACACCAGCATAATCACCACTGATATTACCAACCGGTTGAGCTGAATATTGCCGTTTCTCCATTAGCTGCATACATTCTTGTCTCCATTCTTGAAATGCTCGTCTCCATTCTTCACATTCTTGCATCCATTCTTCACGTTCTTGCATCCATTCTTGTCTCTGTTTTATTAATTTCTCCAACAGCTCTTTCAACTCAGCCATATCGAGAATGAAAAACAACTTCGATCTGGAATCAGCACGGTTCGCAGAGTACAATTTCGAAAATCGCAGAAATGTGAAACTTGTTTCGCAACTCTTCAACAATCGATCGTTTTATGAAGTTGTACTCCTTTGTTCGCACAACCAATCAACTGCTATCGGTTTGACATTCGTCAATGATTATAAAACCTAACTGATAAACTTCGAACAGAGCTTCGAACAAACCCTAACCTCGAACGATTTCTGACAGCAATGTTTAGTTGAGTAATTCGACTTACACTTCTGAATTAAGCTCGAGTCTAACTCAAAATCAAGTCCTCAACACAATACTCAAAGCGATCTTAACAAACGAAATTGGATTTCAATACTTTCGCTTCTCCTTCCGATGTCATATTTTTGCCTCCGCCGTCAGATTTTTCGCCTAAGCAAATCTCAACATAATAACATAAAATTCTTAAAAATCACCGCAGATTCTGATGGATTCTTACCACTTCTATGCTTATCAACGCAATTTCATCACAATCCAACAACAAACACGCATTCTCAATGAATTGCAACTTGAAGTTCAGGAAACCATTACCTCAAACTTCAACTCCTGAATTGTAAAATCTGTAATCACCTCAATTCAGATGATTTTAGCTATTTTGATGATGATCATGTATAATGTGGAACAAATAGCTCAACTTCAACTTCTTCCTCAACCGATCAGGTGAATGATCAATCAACACAGTTAGCTCAACATCAAAATTCAGCAACTGCTACTTGCTTCAGCACACAAATTCAGCAGCTATTGCTTGATCGATGCAACTGAATTCAATCAATTTGAATCAGCTTCAATGTTGAATGTAATAAACAACTTATGATCAAATTAACTTCCTTCAATGTAACTCAATTATGTCCCAACCGAACAATTCCTAGGCAATGAATGTTGCATATGTCATTAACCGCCAGAATTCAATTCAAATTGCAGAATTGAATTGCCTCAATGCAAAAACTGAACTAAATCAATATCACCTATTTTTATTGATTAATTACAATTCAATTAATTAGATTTTGCATTTTTTTTTTCCGGATATGAGCTTGATTCGGAAGCCAAATCAAGGCTCTGATACCAATTGTTAAAGTTTCAAAGATTAGCTCTTGAGCCTTAACCTTGGTTGGGATAGAGAGAGTATGAGATGAGAAAGAATATAGAGTTTAGATGAGATAAGAAGGGAAAGGAGATGAGAAATAGAGAGAAATATCAAAAGATATCAATTCATTCATCAAAAGTTATGAGATTACAAGCTAGACCCTCCTATTTATACTACTTACATGATATGAGCTAATACACAAGGGCTAACTATCTTAGGAAACATCTAGAAATATCTAGAACTAAAGCTTAACTAACATTTAAACCCCATTTGGCCCCCAAAACACCACTCCTAACAGAACTACAACCCGCTGCAGCAACTAACACTTACAGCACTTCTTTGGACCCCTGTTTCAGGCCATCCTCTACAGCTTATTACATTTAAACAACTAAAGACAATACAATGCAACTACTAACACATTATTTATTAAACCAATTAACTCTAATCAGCATTATAATAGCCACAATATGCAGCAGCGCAGCATAACCGCATCTAAACAACAGCCCAAACATCAACAGCCCATGCCTTGGATTCTCGGTTCATAACAGTCGGTTAGAAGCTTAGTGTTCATTCAATGTATCAAGATCTATCATAAATAGATCCAAATCATGTAATATCTTCATTCAATCAATAAATTTCTAATTTTCTTTTGGATAATCTCTCCCTAACTCTCATCTCCTTCTCTAATTCTCATCTAATTCAGTTCTCTTCTCATCTTACCTCTCTTTCACAAGGTTATCTCTCTATCTTTTGGATTGGAAGCTAACACACAATTTGAAAATGCCAAAGTCATTGACTATCTTATGTATGCTATAGCTAGCACAAGGTTAGATATAGTCTTTACTATTGGAAAACTAAGTAGATATACTAGCAACCCAAGTAAATTTCATTAACAAGAAGTATATAGAGTACTAAAATGTCTTAAGAAAACCATGGGTTATGGTATAACCTTTAATGGGTATCCTACTACTTTAGAAGGATACTAGAATTCCACTAGAAACTCCAATAAAGAGGATTACGCTTCTATAAGCAGATGGGTATTCTTACTTGGTGAGGTGTTGTCTCTTGAGGTTCCAAGAAACAGACATATATTATTGATTTTACTTTGGCTTCCACTTTTAGAGAAGTAGCATGGTTGAAGGATCTATTATATGAGATTCTTTTGTGGCCTAAGCCAATTTTTCATATTATGGACGAGGTGGCCTAAAGCATCGGCACATATGAGAAAAGATAGGGCTCTGTCCAGTGGATGATCCCACATCAAAAGACTAAAGCCCCTAAGAACCAAATTTGCTAACCGATCTACAAGTCCGTTGCCTTCCTAAAAACAACGATGAAAGTTGACACATTGATGACTAAAGAGATAAATATCATCGACAACAATGAAGATATTCGCCGGAGTCAAATACAAGCCCTTAATCGATTTAATGACCACTTCATTATCTTCCTCTAGGATAATCTTATGAGATATAAGTGCTGTTGCATGATATAATGCATCTCTATCCGCTATCGATTTAACCACCAAGATATGGAAGCATCATCTATTTCTCTCGAGCCAACAAGTAGCATTTTCCCATGATACTCCTAGATAATAAAGTCCGCCAATGCAATATTACTACGTTTTGAACCCTCAAAGTTCACCTTGAGCCAACCTTCTGGAGGAGGCTTCCGGGTAATCCAAGGGTTTGAGCTTGACTTCTTTTTTCTTGGCATGAAATCCACACCTTCCTACACCTCATCCACTTGAGTACGAAGATTCCATTCCAGATGTATATGTTTAGCAAGAGTAAGAATAACATGTTTCCAGGGATTGGGACACTAGTTATGGAACACAAAATTATTTCTATCTTTCCAAATTTTCCAGGAAAGAAAAATGAGCAGAATAAGATCTTCCCGACCTCGGCTGCTTGTCAAACGTTTACACTTACAAAGCTCATTAAACAAATGAAGGCAAGGAGACAACCAATGCAGCCCTCTAATGTCGCGGCAAACTTCTAGATGAATCGTTATCAAGGGCAACTGAGAAAGATGTGATTGAGAATCTCATAAGCTTTCCTATAATGGGGACATTGATCGCGATAAGCACATAACTAGTAACCAAACTATTGTTCAGAGCTTGCCAAAATGAATTGAAATTCCCATGAAAATCCTGATTATGGACTAATCAAGTTGCAAATTTAACATTAAGTTGTCCAGAGCTTTTAAAGCCCCAACATGTTCTATCCTTCAATGCGTTTATGGAATAGGCACCACAAGTGCCATTTGTTGTAGCTAATCCGGAAGAATTTGTTCGAATTTTTCATCTTCCCTCCCCTTCCCCCAATGAAACAAGACACCTTAAGATCTGGATCATAACCTCCTATATCGCCTGCTACTATATCTATCAAAGGTTTATCAGTTATACACCCATGAAACCAGAATGCAACTTGATCCCCTTTTTTGATTTTCCACCTAATACCTTTCGCCAACAATGGTCTAGTCGCCAATATTCCTTTCTAAGCCAGAGAGTTCCTTTTTTGATTTGATAGCTATGAAAATTTACTCCCTTCAATTATTTACTCTTTACAATCTGAACCCACAGGTTGTCCACATTATAAATTACCTTCCATCCTAGCTGATGAAAAAACGCCAAATTAATCGCATCCATATTTCGAAGGGATAACCCTCCAAAACCTTTGGGTTTGTAGACCTTGCTCTAGGCTACTAGATTCATACCCTTACTTGAACTAATCTTCCAAAAACAATTCCTACTACACAAATCCCACTTATGACAAACCTTCTTCTGTAAGAGGAAACATTACATGACATGGCTCTAGTTCTCGCAATGATTGAATTAAGGTAGCTCGACCTGCCTTAGATAGAAAGTCAGCTTTCAAGTTTTCTATCTTGGAAGATAGCCTATCAGTCATATGAGCTGCCACCTTCGAGGTAAACCTCAATTGGTCAAAGAGATAACCTGGATATTTTTCCAAAAGATTGAGAACAAGGGACACCCAGGAATCACTAATTCTTTATTTCGTGACTCTTTCTATATTACACGAGAATTTTCCAAGATTAACTGGTAGACCAAAATCTCTACAATAGAGTTCAATTGCGTTTGGAGCCTTGCAATAAACTCAATAAAAAAAAGGAAGGCAATCATCCGTAAAGAAAAGGCATGGGATACTAGGAGCCCCTCGAGCAATTTTAATGCCAATACCCGACTTCTTCAACTTGCCTTCGGCTTGGAGATTAGCAACCAACACTTCTAATCACAAGATAAATAGGCAAGGGGACAAAGGATTACCTTTTGAGGCTCCAGGATGAGCTAAACCATCACATAGGGGACTCATCAATAAGAACAAAGAAAGAAAGGGACATTACACATTCATGACCCAATTTACCCGTTTCATGTTAGATCCTAACTTTATCAGGACTTGGAAAAGAAAACCCAATTCGAATATGTTGTATGTCTTCTCCACATCTAGGTTCATTGCCATCCACCCAAACTTGCCTTTTCTCGTTAACACAATTGTTATCTCATGAGCAATTAAAATATTATCAGGAACTAATCAACCTGGGACAAAAGGCCCCTGATACAGACTTATCATTTTCCCCATAATAGGTTTGAGCTGATTGGCCAGGACCATAGCCACATCTTCGTACAAAATATTACAAAGGCGAATTGGTCGAAACTGATTAACGATCTGAGGGCCGTCTGTCTTTGGCATATGTGTAATGAATGTATGACTTATCTGCTGGAGGAGCCGGCCACCCTTCAGGGTAAACCTAACTTCTTTGGCTAGATCCTGGCCGAAAGTATCTATGTACTTTTGGAAGAAGAAAGTCATAAAACCTTGTCTTTGAGCTTTATGTGGGCTTATATCAAAAACCGCACTCTTTACCTCAGCATCCATATAACCTTGGTTAGGTCAAAACTGTCCTAAGCTAACACTCTAGCACCAAGAACTCCAATGATTAAAAGTTACTACTAGAGCCCAAGGACTGAAATCTTTTCTTGAATTCCTGAATAAATAGGTCAGCAATTCTTTGACGATATGTAACAGACTCCCCATCATCATTTTTTAACTCAATAATGCTTCTCCTCTTTCCCTTAGATGAGACCATTAGATGAAAAATTGAGAGAGAACCCTTTTCTTGATGAGTAAGCCCGCATGAAGATTAAGGCACCGGGATGAGAAAGCAGATGAAAATTACAACACAATACTAACAGTAGTAAATAAAACACAATATTAATAGTAGGGAGTGTGATAAAAAAAATATAGTAGGAGGAGTTATGGTTCTAATTTTCATATCTCTTCGTATACTATAAGTTTTCCATGCATCGTGATGATAACAACAGGAAAGCACAATATACTTCATAATAATGACATTAATAATAGTCTCAATATAGTTTAGAACTGAAAGAACATAATTTACATCAAAATTGAAAATGTATTTCCAATAATCTTAAAAAAGTTTTAAGGTTGGAAAATAAAATGATTACATCAATAAGAAGCTAAGGATGACAGTTCAAGTTTTAAACAATGAGACATATTCAATTTCTTTAAAATGTAAACGCACTCCATACATCGCACGGAATAGAACTAGTAATTATATTACCTATGTCATACAACATTGTACTACTTTGCAGGATAAGTTCATTAATTAAAACTAGCTTTCAAAGAAAAATATTTCTCCAAATTGCATCTATGTTATTTGTTGTGAATTCGGGCCCTAAATCGGACTCGAACTCAACTCGAAAACAGGATCTTGTTCCAGCACTAAGCAACAAAAAACCCACAAACGAAATCAATGCGGAAATTAAACCAAAAACAATGAAAACAACGAAGAACACACGATATACGTGGGTCGGCACCTCAGCGAGGTCCTAGTCCACGGGCCTCCATTTTAAGAGGAGTCAAATCCACTATCACTAAAGTTAGGGTTACAATCACAGACCGAGCATCAAGTCTAAAAACAAAAACCATAACAGAGATTAAAGCAAGAAAATAAGAAAGAACAAGATGAAAGCCATCACCGAGCGAATACGGGGGAAGAACAGCCTAGGGACCCAAGCCCTAGCCAGAATCGTTGAAGAAGACCTCGTTTGGGAAGATGCATCGCCTTGAACCGAGCATCCCGAGCTCCAAGGTTCACCACCATCTTCTTCTCCTTAATCTTCAGCCTCCTACCTCGAACTTCACGCTTTCTCTCGCTCCTCGACCTTTCTCACACTAGAAACACCGTCTTTCTCCTTCATGTTTTTTCCTCTCTCTCCTCTGCGTTTTCTTTATAGAAAACCCCATAGAAATGGGTTTTCACCATTGCTCTCTCTCTCTGTGTAAAAGCAACCCCTCTTCATTTTTCATCTTTTTTTTTTTTTGTAAAAGGTTAAGTAATGGGTATATAAAGCAACAGTGGCACATCTCATCCAACGGCTGAGACTAGCACACGTGGCTTCAATCTGACGGGACGAGCTAGCTGGTTGGCACGGGTATCCGAGTCGGTTAATAAACAACGAGTAGTATAACAAATCTGATATTATTTTACCCAAACAAAAATACAATATATTTTTCAAATCTTTTATCCATTTTAAAGCCCAAGTTCAAATCAATAAAATTGTCTATAATTTCTATTCCCCAAATTAGGATATAATTATACAAGTTTGCCTCCAACGGGCCTACACAAGGCGGGTGGCTAAAATCGGCAAACGACATCCTAATTTCCCGAATAGAAATTCTCTGACAATTTTAACCTTTCATTTAGTCAAGACGCTCCATTCTATTATTACTGATTAACTTACATAGCTCAGTTACATCCTATAGTGGATATCGAATTTCATGGGACTATACTCCAACAGTATTATTTGAATTTTTTTTTTTAATTTTTACTTTCTTATTTTATTTTTAGTATATTTATAATTTTTTAAATTTATAATACTTTCTTAATTATAACAAATAAATTAAAATAAAATTATTTATATACAAATTTAATGATAAATAGTTTATTTATTTATTATAATATACAAAATATTATAAATTTAAAAAATTTTAAATGTATTGAAAAAATTAAAAAAAACAAATGATGACTCAAATGGCATTTGGGGAAATAGTTTTTTTTTTTAAAGCTAGTTTTGAAAATATTTTTTGTTTTGGCGTTATTTTAGATAGTGGCTGGTCTTCTTCATATTTTATCAATTCAACTTCCATACTTTTTCAAATGCTTCAATGTCATCGAGATCGAAGAGTTACATATATTGTCCATAAATTATTTTACTTGCCAACATCTTGCTCACAAAATTACAACTGGAAAATGTAAGGTTATCCGTATCAAACATCCCCTAACTCAACCTTAAATTATCTCGAACGAAAAAAGAATCAACCCTAAGCCTTTTGTTTATTTTAATCAAAGTAAAAGAACATTATAATATCGGCTGTACTTTGTATCAGATGAGAAAAATGTGATTGAGAGACTATTAAATTAAATGTCTACGAATTATTATAAGCTGTTTCCCTTTACGACAAGAAACGTGCGAATTTAACAGTTGAGTTTTTTTTGCTTTTCTTGTGGTTTTATTTCTGCCCCTTGTTTTTATTTTATCTTTTTACAAACGTAAATTAGACCGGTTTTAGTACCATCCACAACGGGCAGGGAATCCTAAAGCATCAGCATTAATAAAAGAAGAGAGGGCTCTGTCCGAAGGGCCCAAACTCAACTACTAGAGTCCATTTTCTCCCCTTTATATATAGGCTTTTATAAAGCTAAATATATAATATCTATTCTAGTTTATATATTTAGTTACCGTAAATCACACATAGTATTCTTAAGTTTGATAGACTAATTTTTTTAGTTTATGAATTTTATTAAATAATATTTTGGTGTAAAAGTTATATGTATTTATAAAATAGTTTAAATGACAGGGAAAAAAGGTGTAAAATTTATAGTTATTTATTAGTAACGCACCAACCTCTTGCTATTCCCTTCATCCCATACACAAATCGGAATATTTTAATACTACTAATGAAGAAGAGTTGGATAAAAGACTTATTTCATATATTTTTAAACTGATGTTTTAATTATTTGAATAAATATTCGTTACTTTTGGACTAAAATATAGTTTAACAAATTTTATAAACTAAAAAAAATTAATACATCAAACTTTGCAGTACTAAAATATCATTTAGCCTTTACTTTATGTATCGATTACATAGTGAAATGAAAATATAAGTAATACTAAAGTTGAACTAATATTAAATAATTATTTATATATTATAAATTAATTAGAAGTTATCCCTTCCAAAAACTTCGACTCCCATGTCATTGAATTGTGTAGGTTATATGCCTTATATTTACATGTTTTATTCTTCATTCCTGCGACATATTCGGCTTTTACATGTATGTTTTATTGTCATCTAGCTACATTTAGGCTTGGAGTGTAATGGAGCAAACAAAGTTGAAAAGTGGCATAATCAAGCGTAATTGGGGCATATTTGAAGACTATTTTGAGAAACCCAACCATGTGTGTAAACGAAGTAACCATTGGGTCAACATTTGGTTGAAAAGAGTATTTCCTTGGGTGTGTGGATTGATTGACCATGCATTTGGCAAACGGTCAAGATTAAAATGAGTAAAAGGTTAAAAGAAGAGTATTTATTACCCAATAATTTACCAATCCACCAATGAAACAACTGGGGTTACGTAGATCTCTTCGAGAGCGTTGATTTGGTATATAATTTGGCCCATAACTACTTATGGATCAAAAGTTATGCGTGTATTAAGTTAATTGCGCAAACTGCTGTCAAGCAGCCGATTGATTGGCCAATTTGGCCGATTGATCGGGGAGGCATCTGTATGTATCCTAATGACGCCTCATCGATAAATAAAGAGTGGGAGACCTACTTTTCCATCTTCTGCCACGCCTCCTCTCCTCCTCTCCTTCCTGAAGCCGCTACGAGATCCAAAGGGTTCTCAAATGTTGAAGCACAGGTGGTCGGAGTACTGGATGAATCAAAGCAAGGATCAATGTCAACGTTAATTGGGGAGTCTTCAAGTCCTTAGTTTTATTCATTATTTTATCTTTTTTAGATTTAAATGATGTGTAAAACTCCTATGGAAGAGTAGACTAGCAATTTAAAAATGAAGGGCTGGTAGCCACCCGTATCCCGGATTTATATTATGCTTTTGACAATGGATTTATGTTATGTTATATACGCACCCTTGTGGGGAATTTATTATTGTGTTTGGCATTTCTTTGTGTGTGATTGTAACCACGTTGAGATCTTAAAGTTATTAGTGTTACTCAATGAGTTCGTAACCTGGATCATAACATAGTTGGCTTTCATGCGTGGTCAGGGTTGAAGTTGTACCCAACCCTGAATAGAATCTTTTACATAAGTTAATACTTAATTAGGAGTGACAAAAGAATTTATTAGTGCTAGTGAGGTAAGCCATGGTACACCAAGGGTTATACGATAGGTTATGCTCTTAGATTAGTTCATTATCCTAACTCCCAGTTTAAGTACTAATTCAAGTTTAATATTGAATTGGGAGCAAGAAAGGAATTAAGTTGTACTAGTGAGATAACATATGCTACACGTAGTATGATATGATAGATTACGCCCTTGAACTAGTTCATTACATTAAACCCTAGTTTAAATATTAGTCCAAGCTTAGTGCTTGTAACCTAAGCCTCCCAAGTCATTGTCATAGTATAATATAATGATTGGATATGATTAACACTACCCTTAATTCATTTCCTAACCTAACCTTAATTGAACTGACACTTCTAGTTTATCATTAGTTTTGTTAATTAGTAAACAAATTAATCAAACCACACAAAAAATCCAATCTCAGCCACTCAATAATCACTAAGTCTAACTTAACACCAATTCTTTGTGGATACGACCCGTATACACCATTAAGCTACGACGATCTCGTATGCTTGAGAGTAGATGGTTTTAAAGCAACCTCTAAGATCACATCAAGTTTTTGACGTCGTTGCCGTGGAATCTATAAGCTAAGTCGATTTAGGAATTAACGAGTTAGTTTATTTTTATTTTTTTTGTTTAAGAAAAAAAAATCTAAACAAATAAAAAATTTTTATTTTACTTTAATTTATTTCTTTCTATTTTATTTATTCCTTCTCGTTTATTTTTATTTTTAATTTTTTTTTGACCATTATTATAATATTTTTCTCGTTATGGCCAATTATGTACCTTGTACGATTGGGGACTACTTTGTCCCCCAAACGTATGTCGCTCCTGTCGGAGTTGCATTACTGACCGCGGGTAATGCAAACTTCAAAATTAAGCCGGGGATCATCAACATGCTTCCCACTGTTATGATTCAAGCTCAACTTGAATCATAACATAGGGTTTGAAGGTGAATTACACTTCAAATTAGAGTTCTAGATAAGAGAATTTAAATATTAAAATGAGATTAGAAGAATAAGAGGAGATCAAGATGATCAAGATGAGATAATAGAAGAAATGAGATGAGATTGATAGAGATTCAAGAAGAGAAGAGAAGATAATTGTTAGGATTCTATATAGAATTGAGAGATCAAGAGAAGTAAGAGATCATTTCATTATTCATCAACTCCCCAGCTTCTAAGGCAATTCTCGTACTTATACTCCCTTAGAGCTAAATACGGCTAACCCAAATACAATGAACAAGGACAAACAAGCTAACCGACCATCACATTAGCTGCCAACATTGGCTCTAGCAAACTAACATCATGACCATGACTAACGGACACACTACTAAACGTCACAATCATGACAAAAACCTCCCCCTTTAGAGATTCTTGTCCTCAAGAATCTTAGAGAGAAGTATAGCTTCTAATCAAGGATATTGAATTGTTCTCAGCTTGAGTTGCTTATTCTTGTTTGCACTGCTATCCATGACTTCAGATCCATTCCTATAGCTTCCAAGATTCCCAACCAATTGAGTTTTCCAATTGCAATAATCAAGACTGAGATTTCCTTCCCAAACTTTTAGTCCTGCCTTTGCTTCAGTAGCATCATGTGAAAAAGCTTGCAGATGTCCTCCCAATAGAGAGGTTTCTTCATGAAACACCCATTGATTTTGAGCTGGAAGAAGTTTACAGCAACTTTAATAGGCTTGTGAATGTGTTCATGCTGAGCAAGAGTTGAGAAAGTGGTATTGGGCCTTTGAAATTGAGTCCAACTTAGCTCGCTTTGAATCCAAAAGCTTGTTGCAACAACAAAAGTCAACAACTTGCATATATACTCCCATTTGTAAGGTTGCATTATGAAGTCTTTGGCTTGCTTGATGCCAACATGTAGACTCTTGAAACCTTAAGCATTGCCACAATATTGCACCCCATTCTTTCTTGTACAGCCTTCTGGAAGCCCAAATATCCCAAATTTGAGTTGAGGCTCCTCTAAAATACCAGGAGGCCTGCCACTGTCCTGCCCAAATAGCCATGCTTCAACTCCATTTGCCCTACCTATGATCCCTTTGATATGGCTACTATAAATCACCGATGAATGTGGCTATTGCCTGCCCTTAGGATCCTTGACAATAAGCCATCCAATTTCATGACCATGAGGTCTTCCTCTATCAAACACAAATGAATTAATTCCCTGCTACGTTTGGAATTGCAGTCTTGACTTTCCAACCCTAAAAACCTCAAGATGTATTTGTAACTTCTTGACTGTAAGATCCAATGGTTCAACCACTTGCAAAGGTACAACCTCATCCTATAATGTTGCTACAAAAGTGGAATTTAGCTTCTAAAAATCATTTGCAACATTTGAATTAAAAATCAATCCACCACTGACAATGAAGTTGTGATCCCATTTTGATTTCGGTTGCTGCCGCAGATCAATCTCAATTTGAGTTTATGATTCTTCATGATCTACCTCTGCAATCTCTGATTTGTCCTTTGGAACTTGCTCAACTCGATGTTCTTCCACATTTCTTGCTATATTGGAGTGCATTGCAGCAAGATTTTGATCATATTCTTTAAGTATTTGCTGATGCATTTCTTGGCTTTTGCTCAACATTTCTTGAAATAGCTGCGAAATTTGTGACCGGAAGTCCTTAAAATTTTGTGAAGTGTTGGAATTGCTTCACCATCCATTCTGTTGTACTTGAGTATGTATCAATTGCTTAGAAGAGTCCCACGATTTAGCTTACTCAACACTACTCCACTGGACAGAGAAGCTCAAACACAAAATCAGCAAGTTCAATCCACAAAACTCAAAGACTTGGAATCCTCGATGACTGAATTAGAAATTCTGAAGCTAGCTGATCAACAACTTCAATCGAATACACTGAGCTTGATCTATTCCAATCCGATTTTGCTGCTACTGGACAATTTAGGACTTCAGATTCTTGAATGAACCCTTAATCCAAATAACTGGATCGCAAAACTGGAATCTCTGATGCATGAACAGAAGCAATCTGAACATTTAAGCACAACTTTCTTGATCACATTTGTTCTGATTAGCAAAACCTTATCTTGTTATGGCAAGATTATCTTAATCACAGTAGAACAATGCCAATGCAGCACAACTCGATCAAACTAAACCTTAAACTCGTTATCAAAGATCTAACACCATTTGATCAAAAATTAGACATCAATTACTTGATTTTGGAAGCAAATCAAGGCTCTGATACAAATTATTATGATTCAAGCTCAACTTGAATCATAACCTAGGGTTTGAAGGTGAATTACAATTGAAATTAGAGATCTAGATAAGAGAAACTGGAGATTAAAATGAGATTAGAAGAATAAGAGGAGATCAAGATGATTAAGATGAGATAATAGAAGAATTGAGATGAGCTTGATAGAGATTCAAGAAGAGAAGAGAAGATATTTGTTAGCAATATTTGTTAGGATTCTAGAGAGAATTAAGAGATCAAGAGAAGTAAGAGATCATTTCATTATTCATCAACTCCCTAGCTTACAAAGGCAATTCTCTTACTTAGACTTCCCTAGAGCTAAAGGCGGCTAACCCCGATACAATGAACAAGGACAAACTAGCTAACTGACCATCACATTTGCCTCCAACATTGGCTCTAGCTAACATCTTGACCATCACTAACCGACACACTGCTAAACATCACAATCATGACACCCACCTTCTATGGGAAGCCAATTGAGAGCCCATACGAGCACCTTGATGCTTTCATTGTAATATGCGGAACTTGCCACTATCAAGGTGTCTCAATTGATGCTATTAGACTACGCTTTTTTCCATTTTCGTTAAAGAACGTAGCTAAAAGGTGGTTTCTGTCCCTTCCAAGGGGTCAAACCACCACCTAGGATGACCTCCAGCAAAAGCTCCTGATCAAGTTTTATCCTCAAGCCAGGACGATGGCTGTTACGCATGCGATCAACAGTTTTGAATAAAACGATCAAGAAAAATTTCATGAAAGTTGGGACAGATTTAAGGAGCTTTTTAGAAACTATTCCAACCACGGGTCACCTAAGTGGACTCTTGTGCAGAACTCCTATGATGGTCTCACGACTTCTAACGAGCAAATGGTTAATGCTTCATATGGGGGAGCATTTAACCAACAAGATGAGCGCAGGGCATGGACACTCTCTCGACCAAGCCTCCTCTGTGAGGTTGGTTAGAGGGGGCACACGTGGTGTCTACAATGTAGCACCCAACAATGACGTCAACCTTAGACTGGATGCCCTTAGTAGGAAGATGGATCAGATTATGAACTTGCACACAAATCCTACTAATATGTGCCTGATCAATGCATTTGAGTCATCGGTGGTACTATTCTGCATGACATTTGTTCGGGTGAGGACCATTATGTTCGTGATTGTTTATATGTGTCAAAATTTCCTGAATATGTGCAGGAACAGGTTTATGCAGCTCAAGGATACTCGAGGAATGACGATCCATTCTCCAACACCTACAATCCCGAGCGGCATAATCATCTGACCTTCTTGTATAAGTAGAATGCCAATCAGAATCAACTCATGAGACATCGAGATCCTGACTTTGTGGGTAGTGCACACCCTCCCATTTTCAGGGAGGGCACATGTATGATGCTCGACCTCATTCCAATGTTGCTCATGATAACCCCTTCCCCCACATCCATGACATATATCACAATTCGAGGAGCGTATGCTGCACTTTATGGAGGACACCACACAACTGGTTCGGTCTCACTCGCAATCTATAGCCAAATTACAGGACCGAATAGGACAATTAGACAAAGCACTTTATAAGGAGTTGACCCCACCAACCTCTCACAATTCAAGCAGGGTCGACTAGTTTTAACCCTAACTTGCTTCCTCATGAGCAAGTCAAGGCTGTACCAGTGTCTGAGGAAGGGAATCTTAGGAATGTGGATGTCGAGGTTGAGAAGGAGAGCATGGACCCCTCTCTCACTGCTGACGGGGAGGGCCCACAAGGTAGGTCTTTGTCGGCCCTTATAAGACTGAAGGAAAAGGGCAACACAAAGAGAGCTGAGCTCATAGATGTGTTTAAGGACATGAAGATCAACTTGCCGTTGATTGAAGCCACTGAACACATTCCTATGTATGCCAAGTTCCTTAAGGACCTTTGAACCAAAAAGAAGCGCACGCAAGTCCATACCTTAAAGAAGGTTTGGCTCACCGAGAAGGTGAGTAGTATTTTAGCATTGAGCACGCCACCAGAGTTTCAAGACCACGGGGCTTTTATAGTTCCATGTGTTTTAGGAGAACGTTACACTAGTAGAGCCTTGCTAGATCTAGGAGCGAGTGTAAACCTCATCCTTTACTCAGTCTTTCGAGAATTGCTTATAGGTGACCTTAAGCTCACTAATGTTACATTTCAGCTGACTGATAGGATAGAATGGGTACCTCGTGGGGTAGTGGAAGATATACTTGTCAAGGTTAACAAGTTTGTCTTCTCTGTTGATTTTATTGTCTTAGATATAGACCCTACTCCTAGGCAGAAGCAAAACACTCCCGTTATTCTAGATTGACCGTTCCTAGCAATAGTCGATGCTGTGATTCACTGTAGGACGGGAGCGTGGAGGTTTCTTTTGGAAACCTCAATGGCAAATTGAAGGTCTAGAATGCTATACATTAATCCTTTGGTAGGGTCGGGTTAGCCCGATTCTGCTAAAAGTGCTAATTATAATTGTGTCCCTTTATGTGTTGATAGCTGCATTTCATCACCTATACCTAGTAGGATAAAGATTCGCGACCCTAATGCTAGTAATGTTTCCCGCTTTGATAGTCACGGGGTCGAAGAACACTGTTGGGTTTGAGGATCGTCCTGACTAGCTTAACCTGAGTTCCATGGCATACATGCCTCGAATTTTGGTTGACAATGTGCTCTAGACTGCGTTCAACTAAATACATTAAACTTAGCACTCTTGGGAGGTAACCCAACCTACTTTTAATTTTGTATGTGTTTTAATTTATTTTTCCGCATGAACTCTCTTTTAGTTGCAGATCCTTTTGTTGTCCCTACCATGCTCGCTCTGTTTCTCTTTTACTAAATACTTGTACAATCCTTATTTCTAACACTATTACCAAGTTTGTTGAGTACTCGGTCTTCTATGTCTTCGATTGCAGCTTGCTACTTCTGTATTCTCTTTTTGGATTTGCTCACCACGCATAGTTGAATATGCCCCACCTCAGGTTGTCTCTTTCCTCTCCTTGCTTGTATTTATTTTCGTCAATTGCATTGAGGACAATGCAAGTTTTGGATTTGGGGATGGCATGTGTGGTGTGAACCTTTGATTATTCTTTTAACATCTTTTTGCTTCAATTAGCTGTGGGTTTTTTTTTTTTTTTTTTTTTTTTTGTTGCATGGATTAGCATAGAATTATGGTGACTTATATTGAAGTTCAAATTTGAGATGTATTATGACGATTGGAATACTTATGTAATAAGATTATTTCTAAATCTGACTTTTGAATCTTTATTTTTTGTTTTAACTCGTGAGAGAGATTACTACTTTTCACCCTTAATCTTGTAACATATCCTACTTTTTAGATTGTAATAGTAGAAAGAACTTTAGGAATTTGAATCCACCATTTTACTCCTAACAATGTTGAAATCAATTTGCTATCTTTGTATCTTGAGTGATTCCAAAAAACCAAAAACGACTGGTTGGTTCTTGTGGTCTCTGTGTCTCGAGCAAGTAAGCCCATAGGGGTGTCTTAACACCTGGTACCTTGAGCCAATTGGGTCGGGAGCTGCCGGTCTAAAGCTCGTTACATGGGCCACGGGGAAAGCTTAAAAGAATCAACCATTTTAGGTCACTGTAATAAGCACTAATACATAAAAAAAGGTTATGTGCTAACGGATTAGGCCATGAATTCCTTTGACTCGAGCCATTAGGTCTAAGGAGTGCTCTTCACTCGCTGCCTTGAACCAACAGTATCAGGAGTCACCGGTCAAAAACTTATTACATGGGTCTAAGGGAGACACGCCTAACCATAAAAAAAAAAGAAGAAAAAAAAATAAAAAATAAAAAAAATAAAAAATAAGAGAGAAAAGAAAAGCTTTTAATTTCACTATTGATTAGCAGTGAATGATTAGGATAACTAATTTCTTTGATTATTTCTCTATTCATCCTAAATTTGGAGGGTTTTGAAATAAGAAGAAGAGAGAGACGTTCTACGCACACACACTAGTAAAAGGAGTTGAATCATAAGAATCTGAGCCGGGCCTAGCAAAATAATAACATTACATATACATTCTCTACTCTCATGTATACCTTCAAATATATTGGAAATATTTTTCACAAGTAATTCTTGCCATTACATGCTTGATTAAAATTTTTTCATCTTTAGCTAGTTTGAGCTAAATCTTACATGAGGACAAGCAAGAAGTAGGTTTGGGGATGTTGATATGCCTTATATTTGCATATATTTTCTTCATTCCGATGACATATTCGGCTTTTACATGTGTGTTTTGTTGTAATCGAGGTACATTTAGACTTAGAGTGCAATGGAGCAAACAAAGGGTGAAAAGAGGCATAATCAAGCATAATTGAGGCATATTTGAAGACTATTTTGAGAAACATGACCATGTGTGTAAAAGATGTACCCATTGAGTCAAGATTCGGTCGAAAAGAGTCTTTTCTTGGGTGCGTGGATTGATTGACCATGTATTTTGGCAATCGGTCAAGCTTAAAATAAGCAAAAGGTTAAAAGAAGGGTATTTATGACCCAATAATTTTCCAATGCACTAATGAAACCACTGGGGTTGCGTAGATTTCTTTAAGAGCTTCGATTTGGTATATAATTTAGCTCGTAGCTATTTACTGATCAAAAGTTACGCTACTTGCGCAAGCTGCTGGAGGGTAGCCGATTAGCCGATCGATCGGGGGGCATTTCTACGTACCCTAATGGTGCCCCATCAATATATAAAGAGTGGGACACCTATTTTCCCATCTTTTGCCACGCCTCCTCTCCTCCTTTCCTTCTCGAAGCCACTACAAGATCCAAAGGGTTCTCAAACGCCGAAGCGCAGGCGGCCGAAGTACTAGAAGGATCAAAGTAAGGATTAACGTCAACGTCAATTGAGGCAATCTTTAATTCTTTAGTTTTTTTTATTCATTATTTTATCTTTTTTAGAATTAAATGATGTGTAAAACTCCTATGGAGGAGTAGACTTGTAGCTTAGGGATGAAGGACAAGTAGCTGCCCATATCCCAAATTTATATTATGCTTTTGATAATGGATTTATGCTATGTTATATACGCACCCCGTGGGAAATTTATGATTGTGGTTGGCATTTCTTCGTGTGTGCTTGTAGCCATGTTGAGATCTCCAAATTATTAGTATTAGCCTGCAAGTTCGTAACCTAAACCATAACATAACTGGTTTTCACGCGTGGTCAGGGTTAAGGTTGTACCTAATCCTGAATACAATTTTTTATATAAGTTAATACTTAATTAGGAGGGACAAAGGAATTTGTGAGTGCTATTGAGTTAAGTCATGCTACGCCTAGAATCATAGAATGGGGTTATGCCCTTAGACTCGTGCATTACCCTAAGCCCTAGTTTAAGTACAAATTCAAGTTTAATATTGAATTGGGACCAAGAAAGGAATTAAGTAGTGCTAATGAGATAACCTATGCTACACGTAGGATGATATGATAGGTTATGCCCTTGGACTAGTTCATTACCCTAAGCCCTATTTTAAATTAGCCCAGGCTTAGTGCTTATAGCTTAAGCCTCCCAAATCATTGTCATAGTATAATATAATGGCAGGATACGAGTAACACTAGCCTGAATTCTTTCCCTAAACTAACCTTAATTAAATTGACACTTTTAGTTTATCATTAGTTTTGTTAATTAGTAAACAAATTATTCGAACCACACAAAAACTCGATTTTAACCACTCGTTAATCACTAAGTCTGACTTAACCTCGATTCCTATGGATATGACTCGTATACACGACTAAGCTACGACGATCTTGTATGCTTGCAAGTAAACGGTTTTAAAACAAACTCTAAGATCACATTCGTAGGCCATCACTTCACCTCTCCCTCCCTTAAACTTAAACCCCCTTGCCTTCGTCTACTAAATATATATCTATATAAAAAGTTATGAATGATAAAGTTAACTATATTTTCGTAATTTAAATGGACATAAGTACTTACGTAATAGAACTATATTTTTATTTAGGTTAATAATATAATGCATTAATCGCAACATGTGGATGTAATTATTTAAAATTTAACTACACACCATATATGATATATGGGAAAACTCTAGTTATTTTTTAAGTAATTAGTAAGTTAGAATGGCCAAGTTTTGCTTCTAAAATGAACACAGGGAAATGATGTCGGCCTACCAGCTCTCTACCATGTGACTTTGCGAAGAACACGTCTACAGAACCCATTCAACCATCCAAAAAAAATATTCCTTAATCATTAAAACAATTAAATACCAATCATATGATCTACTTAATAATATAATCGTAATCACCATTATAATTCTCTAGTCTCCACCTTCATCCTCTACCTTTCACAATGATTGTCAGCTTCATTAACTCTCTACGATCACCGGCGCCTGACCATGAAGAAATTCATTTGCCAAGAATTTTCCGTGCGCCGGTGACAAACGAAGAAACCTCTCTTTGTTACCCTCGTCTTCTCCTTTACTTTCTCTTGCTATCTTGCCTTGCATTTCGTTGCCTTGTGGAACAAGAAACCCCTTCACCGCCCACCACTGTGGCTGCTTGAACACAACGGTGATTTGGTCAAGTTAATGGCTCCGATTAACGTCACGAAAGCAGAAAGAATTTCATGGCTGACGGAAACCTCCCTGATATGGAGATTTTTCAGTCAACCCAATAAAAAGCAGCAAAATTTTCGCATCGAATTCAGCGGTTTCTGAACCCCAAGCGCAAGTGTCACGGGTAGTTCTTCATGACTTCGATATACCCAGTGAGTGGGTTTGGCCGGAGAGAGATTCTGGTTGTAGAGAGCCTCTTGAAGGCGCACCCGAACGGTTGCCTTGTGATTCTCTCAACGACTTTGGACTCTAAAAGGGGATGGAAAATCTTGGGTCCATTGATTGAGAAGGGATTCAGGGTCATTGCCACTGAACCGGATTTAGGGTTCTTGTTTAAGGGCACCCCTGCAATGGACTTGCTTAATGGGATAAGGGATGGGAAAATTGACCCAGGTAGAATCTCATTATCTCAAAATTTGTCTAATCTTACAAGGTTAGCTGTGTTGTATAAGTATTTTGGGGGGTTATTTGGACACTGATTTGATAATTTTGAGCGCAAAGTATGGATGAGAAAGGGAATTGGACTCGGTTGAATAATGCATTGTTAGTGTTTGATAAGGGGTTCCCATTATTGTTTAGGTTTATTGAGGAGTTTCCTTTAAATTTTGATGGAAATAAGTGGGGTTACAATGGGCCTTACTTGGTATCTAGGGTGGTGAAAAGGGTGGCAGTGGAGGAGGGATTGAGGTTTAAATTTACGATTTTACCCCCTATGGCGTTCTACAAGGTGGATTGGATTACGATTGTTGGGCTTTATGACAAGCCAAAGAGTCGATCCCATACATGGTGGGTTGAGACAAAGATGGCCCGAATTAGTGAATGCAACTATGACATTCACTTGTGGAACAAGATGACTAGTGGGTTGAGGATTGAGGAAGGGAGCGCACTAGGGAGGCTGATTTCTAATCACTGTATCATATGCCAAGGTGTATACAACTGCTGAATACTACTTAACTAGCATTGAGCCCATGTGAGGCCAAATAGTCGAGCCCGTCAAAGGTGGATTGAGATAGCCTAAATTAGTGATAGGAGCTATGGTGTTCACTTTTAAAACAGGCGAACTAGTGGGCTGAGGATTGAGGAAGGCAGCATTATAGGGAGGCTGGTGTCTGGTCACTGAATCATATGCCAAGGGATATATGACTCCTAAAAACTAGGTAGTTTGCTCTTGTTTGTTCCACAGATTAATGCTTAGTTGTGGAAAAATTTAAGTTGTACAGTCTCACTTTGTTTGGAATTTGTCATACACCATAATGTCTTTAAGAGAGCTTGAATTAACTTGTATATATTGTAATTTTGTATTGGTGAGCTATGTAATCAATATAGTTTAAGGAACACTGACCTTTACAAGTTTCTGTAAGTAGGGATGACAATGAGACAGGGCGGCTACATGAGGTGCCTCCCACATATCATACCCACTATCATGTTTTTGCACGATAAATTCTAGCATGGCCTGCTTAGTTTGCAATGCATGAAACCATCAAATACTTTACCTTGGAAAACATCCATACAAACGACCATGATTAATGCTACAATAATAGCATAAACAAAGTCGAAACAAAGTAAAGAAAGAAAATAGCCAACATTTGGCATCATGTTTCCAGAAGAATAAGAAAAAATATATGATCATACTTGTATGAATCCCGGATTTTCAATGTGTTTATGCGCACATTGTGTTTGTGTTGGTAAGAGGCAGAAATTCCGAAACAATAACAATTTTGTGCTTCAATAAATGAAAGTGGAAAGATAATTTGAATCTCATAATGATAGAGAAAATTGAATCAGAGGTTGTTGTTAGTAACTCATAATTGAGTAGCTTGCTATTGTAGATGGGCAAATAGGTTATACGGGCAAAAAATTGTACGCAACTATGTCTTCAAAATGCATAAAATGCAATCCACCCACTATTCATGCAATTAGCCCACTTTGCTTACAATGCAATTCGCCCACTTTGTACAACAATACAATTGGCCTACTAACTGTGCAATTCGCCTACTTTGCTTACAGTGCATTTCGCCCACTTTGTACGACAACACAATTCGTCCACTAACAGTGCAATTCCCCCACTTTGCTTACAATGCAATTCGCCCAATTTGTACAGCAACACAATTCGCCCACTAATAGTGCAATTCGCCCCCTTTGTTTACAATGCAATTCGCCCACTTTGTATAATAGCACAATTCGCCCACTAACAGTGCAATTCGCTAACTTTGCCTAACAACACAATTCACCCACTTTATCTAATTTATTGCACAAATTACTAAAAGATATAATTAAGCATGCTCATCCTAAAAGTTACACTCGTCCACCCACTCCTTTTTCTATAAAAGGGGAAAAGGAGTGAGAATAAAAGGGGGCATGTTTATGAGGGCTACACGCTTTCTTCTCCTTCTTCTTCCACCTCTACGGAGCAACAATCGTTCAAACTTCCTACTCCTCCAAGGAAATATCAGGCCAAGCGTGCAGCTAGAGCTTGAGTTCAGCTCATCCTAACAAACCCTACCTCATATAGAACTTCAAAATAATGAATAAACACACTGACCAAATTCATCACAATTATTTTGGCGCAGTCTATGGGAAAGATCTTAACCTCACACCTAGCTTGGTGTTTCTTGTAAGATTCAAACATTTTTAATATCAGGTAAGTTAATTTTGAGCATTTTTCAGTCTCTTTTGTATTTTTTCTGATAAGAACGAGCCTACTTGAGTGAAACTTGAGTGAAACTAACTAAAGAAACCTATTTGAGAGATATCAAGTATGAAGTATCTTGTTATTTATTTTAAACAAAACAAAGCACTGATTTTTGGATTTTATACTCCGACTCATAACGCGTCTGGGCTCCAAGTGTGTTTTATCTAGAGCTTAAGAGACGCTACATGAAAGTTTTACAATTGAATCTTTGATTTCTAGTTTTTCTTGTTTTGATTGGTGAGACTCTTAGGGAGATTATGGTTCTGATTTTGAAATACAGATTAGCTTTTATTGTGAGATTGATCATAGAATCATGTGATACTTAATATTGGATCAAAGCAAAGCACTAATTGGGGCAGGGTCTACCATATTTAACCCCAACGCACAGATTGTTGCCTGAATCTTTGGTTTTCTTTGATTAAAAATTTGAAAAATCATTGTAGTTACATAAAACTCTTCAAGAGCTTCGTTTTGACGTATACCTCAATCTTTAACTCTTCATGGATTAAAAGTTATTCTTGTGTTAAATTACAAGGTAAGTTATGTAACTACTACACTCAGAATTCTCCCAGTTCATATTTTCTCCTCCTTTGCATATTATCTTTGATAACAAGCTTTAAAAACTCATTACAGTTACATAAAAATCTTCAAGAGCTTCGTTTTGATATATAACTAAATCTGTAACTCTTCACGGATTAAAAGTTATCATTGTTTTAAATTATAGGGTCAGTTATGTAACTACTACACTCGAAATTCGTCCGGTTCATCTTTTCACCTCCATTTCATATTATATTTGATCAAAAGCTTTAAAAATAATTATAGTTATATAGAACTCTTCAAGATCTTCATTTTGAGATGTAACTCAATCCATAACTATTCATGGATTAAAAGTTATACTTGTTTTAAATTACAAGGTAAGTTATGTAACTACAATACTTGGAATTCGCCCGGTTCATCTTTTCACCTCCTTTGCATATTATTTTTGATCAAAATCTTTAAAATTCATTATAGTTACATAGAACTCTTCAAAATTTTCGTTTTGATATGTAACTCAATCCATAACTCTTCACGGATTAAAAGTTATCCTTGTTTTAACTTACAAGGTAAGTTATGTAACTACTACACTAGGAATTCGCCAAGTTCAAGTTTTCACCTCCATTGCATATTATCTCCGATCAAAAGCTTTAAAAATCATTATAGTTACATAGAATACTTCGATAGCTTCGTTTTTATATGTAATTCAATCCGTAACTCTTCATGAGGTAAAAGTTATGCTTGTTTTGAATTACAAGGTACATTATACAACTATTACACGCATAATTCACCCACTTTGTTTTTTTACCACTTTTTCATTTTTCCTTGTTCAAAAACTTAAAGAAATCATCATAGGTGTCTAGCACACTTCTATAGCTTCATTTTGATATATAACTCAATCCGTGACTCTTTATAGATTTAAAGTTATGTGCGTTCTAATTTACAAGGTAGGTTAAATAACCACTTCGCTTGGAACTCGCAAGGCATGTCTGTTAACTCTTGCTATCCATGATTAATCCAATTATTCCATGAATTTCTTATTGGAATATTCTATATACCTACAAGGAGATCCCAAAGCAAACAATTCATCCAATGGGAACTCAATGTCCTGTTAATGAACAAGCTACCAATTAGGTGTCAACGTGGTAATAATTCACCTATAGAGCACTAGCAAGGGAAATGTAGTCAAAAAGACAGAATTCCACCATACTTGACTTGCTTCATAAGCTGGGCGATATCACCATCTGCCGAAATCAAACGTAGCTGTAAGCTAAGTACCTTTTGTGAGATACTTTTCAACCTAGCTAAATCAAGTAAAATCAAAACTCAAAAATGCATCCTAGTTAGAAATTGTTTCATAAGTATTGGAAGCTAGAAGACTTTGCCTTCATTCACGATTCCTTATCCATGCTGGTGGAGATCATTTTAGGGCTGGTGGACTATATCCTGATTCACAGCCCTAATTTCATTTCAATGGTGGTGTAAATCATTTTAGGGCTGGAGGACTTCGTCTCAATTAACAGCCTGAATTTCATTTTAATGGTGGTACAAATCATTTTAGGGCTAGGGGACTTCATCCCAATTCACAGCCTGAATTTCATTTTACTGGTGGTGCATATCATTTTAGGGCTGGGGGAGTTCGTCTCAATTCACAGCTCAAATTTCATTTCAATGGCGGTGTAAATCATTTTAGGGCTGGGGGCTTTCGTCCCGATTCACAGCCCGACTATCATTTCAATGGTGGTACAAATCATTTTAGGGCTTGGGAACTTCGTCCTGATTCACATCCCGAATTTTATTTCAATGGTGGTGTAAATCATTTTAGGCTCGAGGGACTTTGTCCCGATTCACAGCCCGGATTTCATGTCAACGGTGGTGCAAATCATTTTAGGGCTAGGGTACTTCATCCCGATTCACAGCCCGAATTTCATTTCAATGCTGGTGTATATCATTTTAGGGCTAGGGGACTCCGTCCCGATTCACAGCCCGAATTTCATTTCAATGCTGGTGTATATCATTTTAGGGCTAGGGGACTTCGTCCCGATTCACAGCCTGAATTTTATTTCAATGGTGATGTAAATCATTTTAGGGCTAAGGGATTTCACAACCTAGATTTCCTTATCTCGGGGGCCTTAATCGTTTGAGGACTCCGGGACATCGCCTCAGGTGTGAGTTACATTCCTTTCATTAATGACAAGGGAATTATTTTCACACTAGGAATCCCGCCCCAAGCTAAGACTAAATGTTGTCGACGAATTGCAAATCTTTTTGCGGGCCAAGGAGGCCCAACCCCCACTAAAAGCATAACCTCATTCATAGGTTGCAAACCTCTTTAGGACCAAAAAACTTCATTACGCATCGTAACTCAAACATCAAACTACAATTATGTTGCCTACTGTGACTCATAAAACATTTCTAAAAGGAAGGTCCAGCATGGATCACCCCTGTTACCATACTTAAGCAACCTACACTCTAATTAACTCTCTTGGGCGCCACTGCTGTCCAATAACTTAGGAAAAACAATATAAGAGATCGCTTTTACCTACCTAACTCTTGGCACTTATCAACCACCCATTCAAAATGAAAAGTCACAAGCTAGTGACATATGGGCATAAGTGACAACTTAATAGTAAAAAGCCCTTCATAGTGTGGAATTCTAAACAAAAAGGTTGGAAATAGAATGAACTAGTTCAATATCCGGAATGACCTACTTCGAGATAGTCTTGAACTTTTTGTAATCCATTTTAAACTCTTGTCTCAGCCTAATCAATTTAGCAATAGGTGCTATTTAACAATAAGTGTCAAGATAAGAAGATATAAAGGCTGGTCGTTATTAAGCCCCATATGGGACATAAGTGCTTTAAAAATTAGCAATAGTTTCTATGATGAATCACATCCTTCATGTAATATTCATGTTCAAAATAAATTGTATGGATACTACTAATCAAAATTCATGCGATTGTTCATTTGCAACCTCTAAAAAGGAAGAACACCAAGCTCATCAGTTCGTAAATGAATGCCAGAGGTAAACCAATGCCAGCGAAGGGCATCCTTTAAGAATGATATACCATATGCTTGGCATGTAACAGCACTCAAGGTTTGTAAATTCTAGCAACCTGTCTTTACTTTGATATATGTCCTCGATATTCTCATTATTAAGCAAGAATACTACCATGTGTGGTTTTACTATCTCGATTATGCCTGCTACCTTGACTTTATCCAGGTATTCTATACATGACACTTAATATTCACCAAGTACGTCCTTGTCACCATGGTTCGTCATAGTGCAATCACCCGCAATGGATGCAACACTTTTTACCATGGTCCATCCTAGTGCAATCATTAGCAACAAGTGCAACACTCCTCACCATGTTCCGTCTTGGTGTAATCACCCACAACGGCTACAACACTCCTCACCATGGTCCGTCCAAGTGCAATCACCTGCGACGTGTGCAACACTCCTCACCATGGTCCGTCCTGATGCAATCACCCGCAATGAGTGCAACAATTTTCACCATGGTTCGTCCTTGTGTAATCACCCGTAACGGGTGCAACACTCTTTACCATGGTCATGGCTTCCCCTAGTGCAATCACCCGCAACGGGTGCAAGGCTCATCACCATGGTCCACCCTGGCGCAATCACCCATAACGGGTGCAACACTCATCGCCATGGTTTGTCCTGGTGCAATTACCCGCAATGGGTGCAACACTCATCAGTATGGTCTGCCCTGGTGCAATCACCTGCAACGTATGCAACACTCCTCACCATGGTTTGCCCTGGTGCAATCATGGTCAACGGGTGCGATACTCATCATGATCCTTCCGAGAGTTATCTAGGGATGATACAGTGAGTGCCACTATCTATTCCCCATTTAATGCCATATGACTTACGTTTTATTACTTAGGATATGCAGGTTTAAAAGATGTGCCAATCTCCATGATATACGTTCTATCTACTTAAAGGACAGTTACATCAATGACATGCTCATCCCCGTCGGACCGGTATGACATATTCATTATCATTGATTCTAGAATGTTAGGGTGTACTCACCACACTAAATTCATTAAGGTATACCACATACTGTTTACTTAGGCAGTAAATAAGCAACGCAACATATTGGGCACCTTAATCTCGTCCAAGCGTGTTACACCTATCACCTGTATACAAACAGGGTATATGGATTCAACCACCTCTGGCTCTGGCCATAAGTGCCTTTGCCTATCAAAATAACTTGAGTTAGAAGCATCATACTCACCGCTTTATGGATGTGACTAACTAAATGCACATATACTTAGTAGCTAATCGTGATAGTGATATCCTTACATGTTTATCACATAAAGCCTGAATCGCTGTGAATGCTTGTTGGAATAAAAGAGCAAAATGCTTAAAT
The DNA here is from genome assembly GCA_018398585.1 of Simmondsia chinensis. NCBI lineage: Eukaryota > Viridiplantae > Streptophyta > Magnoliopsida > Caryophyllales > Simmondsiaceae > Simmondsia > Simmondsia chinensis. The sequence goes on from JAGTTD010000001.1 coordinate 33,905,211, forward strand.
ACTCTAAGTTTCATAAGGCCTCAGGGGCCCAAATTTCTTTAAACATTCTTACACAAATAAAAACTACTCCATTGAAAGACAAAATGCTCTATTAAGATCAACGATTGGGCTAAACGCACTATTAAGGTTCATGATGGGTAATGCACCTAGTTATGAGTTGTAATGACTTAAACATCCTTTTAAGTCTCAAGTACCCTATTACACATATTATTTAAGTCGTACGCTCTACTAATTTTGAATAAAATTCAAAATACACATAAATGACAACTACAATACGCCAAAACAGAAGACTGAATACCTCCATCGTTCAAAAAAACATTGTACAATATCAAGCTAAGAGTAAAATAGGTTTATTACTGTTGTTAAAAAAAAAAAAAGGTTTATTACTACATCACTGAACTTGGAATAGTCGAAGTTCGCTCACGAAGTAGGGGACTAATATGTTCGTAATTTGTAATTGAGTAGCTTGCTACCATAGATGGCAAATAGGTTATAGGGAAATCACTCAAACAAAAAATGTTTGCAACTATGTCTTCAAAATGCATAAAAAGCAATTCGTCCACTATCCATGCAATTTGCCCACTTTGCTTACGGTGCAATTCGCCCACTTTGTGCAATAGCACAATTCGCCCACTAACAGTGCAATTCACCCACTTTGTACAACAACACAATTTGCCCATTAACAGTGGAATTCATCCACTTTGCTTATAGTGCAACTTGCCCAATTTGTACAACAATACAATTCACTCAGTAATAGTACAATTTGCCCACTTTGTACAACAACACAATTCGCCCACTAACAGTGCAATTCACCCACTTTGCTTACAGTGCAATTCACCCACTTTGCCTAACAACACAATTCACCCACTTTATCTAATTTACCCCACAAATAATTAAAGGACATAATCAACCACGCTCATCCTAAAAGTTATACTCATCCTCCTAGTCCTTCTTCTACAAAAAGGGAAAAGGAGGGAGAAAAAAGAGGGCATGTTTATGAGGGCCACATGCCTTCTTCTCCATCTTCTTCCATCTCTATGATCACCTGTCCAGAGCAATAATCGTCAAGCTTCCTATGCCTCTCAGGAAATATCAGGCCAGGCGTGCAGCTAGAGCATGAGTTCAGCTCATCCTAATGAACCCCACCTCATACAGAACTCAAAAATAATAAATAAATACATTGACCAAATTCATCACAAACAGTTGCTAGGTTAAGTGTGATCCCATTTTCTTTTCTTAGGCAGAATTCTTCAAATGCCACAACTATTCCCAAATGCCTAATGATCTTGTGGTATAAAAGACAAAGGTGATAACCTCAATGGAACAAGTTTGGACTTCTTCTTAATATCAAAACAACAATTGTGTATCACAGTCAACTAAGTTACTTTTGGGAAGGGAAATCCTAACATAGAAGAGCTCGATTTGAGTTAACCTATCCCTAAATGCACTAATCCATGGACTTTGAATTCAAGTATAATTGATTATGACCATTTTGCTAAATTTTCACTAAGCATGATCTCAATCTCTAGTAGCGGCAGTATTGTCGAATAAAATAAGAACACTCATCGATCAACATAAACCCTTTCAATTGAAAACTTCACATATCAACTTATGAAAACCAGATAATATCCCTTAGATCAAAACAAATCACACAATGAATTTAGCATCTAAGTCACTGCAATAACTTAGAGGAGCACAAAGCTAATTCAATTTTTTCTACTAGTACAAAACCAATATTCATATTTAAATTACTTAATCTTCTATGCAACCTAGGTTGTAAATGACCTAAATTTTGGCATAAACACGCCGATAATATAGGTCATATTTAAATTACTCACTCCTCTATGCAACCTAGGTCGAACTAGATCTCAAAAGCTGCGAGAGCATAACAAAAGAAAAGCTAAAAGATGACATATCTTGATTTTACAATATTGAGTTCTCCTCACCTTGAATATTAACCATTGTATCTTATTCCTCATCAACTACACGGAGTTGAGAAATGTCAAGTATAGGATGCATAGGATGTTGATGCCCTAGTTGTGTTTGATGCAATTGTGATTGAGTTCCTTGTGCATTAGCATGCTTATGTTTCCTCGTGGATTGTATATGCATACAATAAAAGAAACAATGAAGATGTTTATGCCAAAGAAATAAATATAGTCAACATTTTAGGATTACACCTTTGAGCTGCTTCCTGAATGATCATCTTTTTGTGGTTGACTTTTTCTCTCTTTCCCTTCTAGAGATATTGAAACGTTTAAATTTGCCATCAATGCTAACTATACATAAATAAAAAGATGAACAAAAGCAAGAAGCTAAAAAAAAAAAAAAAATTATTCAACGTATCACTATAATTTGGCTTATATCAATTTTCTTTCACATACATACTATTGGATGGAGCACTATATAAATCATTTATTCAAGATATTTTTCTTTCATCCAGGTAAGCAGGTTATATTTATAAAAATATAGGATGAAAGTGGACAAGACCTTGTAGGAGTAAGGCTGTGTACGTCTTACTCTTTCATATTCTATCTTGGCGGAAGCCTTTTAAGGGATTGGGCTTGTTGTTTTAGGATGAAAGTGGACCAGTTCTTCACAAAAGTGGTAATTTCTTTTAATAGTCGAGGCTGATGCTCTGAATTCATATGAGATTGACAAATGGAAAAGTGGACTTGAATTTGCAAAATTAATATACAATAGAAGTCCACAAACCACCTAATTAACACCAAGCAAAATCTCCTTGTGCTTGAAGATAGATTAACATTGGACTATTGAAAGACTCAGCTATTGATGGCTAGAAAACATTTTGATCACCATGCTTAGTGGCTACGCCAGCCACATTCTGCCTTCTGCAATACTCTCTCTTACAGCCAGAAAATTCCCTTTGGAGCATGTTTCAATGGATGTATAAATTTCACATGTTTGTCTAGTTATGTGATTATATTAAAATTTTTGTATTAAAGTTAGTGAGACAAGAGAGATCACTATATATAGCAAGTGAGTTCTTTTTCTTTTGTATTAGGAAATTTCCTGCATCCAATTTTATTGTTCTACCTAATTATCAAGATGTATAACATCATATGAATCCAAACTTGTGCCCTGTAACATCCAAATTTGCGAATAAACAACTTAAAATCTAGTCAAACCACAAAATAGAACATAAATCCAATCATATCCAGTGTAACAACTAGAGATGACAAATGTGTAATTGTGTGTTAGGTTCACATTCATGTGATATTGGAGGTTCTAGCTCATTATTATTAATTGTTAGGAAAAAGATTTAAAATTTCGTTGAAAAAATAAACTCTGATGCCGCCTATTGGGTTCACAATTCTTAACTATGGTCACAACAATAGGCACTTGTTAAAGCACTTAGAATATGAGACTCTTCTCTCTACTTAAACCCTCAGTCGGAGAGTCACGCTTCGTGACACCTCACGTGCAAGAGTTCCCGAGAATAGGTTTATCTCTATAAATCCTTTGCCCTAATACCAGCTGTTGGGACATATTTCAAAAATTTTCCCTAATTTTATAAAGTTAACGCAGCGGAACAGGTTTAGAATTCATAACTCTAAACTTAGAGTCGATTTACAATTCTTAATTTTAAATCTACTGGCTTAAATTCATAATTTAGTTGATAGATCTAAATTCTTAATTTAGATCTATAGGCTTTTTACCTAATACATTCATAACAGCACATAAACTTAAACAGGCATAATAACGAATACTATAAATAAATAGAAAAGCAAAAACTAAAAGAAGAAGGAAAGAAGAACATACTTGAAATTGCTCCAATTATAAAGAATACCAAGAAAATCGAGACCCTGCGATCTTCTACGCAATGACCTCGAACTGCCCAGAGGGTGGGCTCTGAAAAATATTAAACTGAGGAAAGAAAATTTCAACGGAAATTTTTCTCTCCAATTAGGTCTCTGAAACTATTTCCAGAAACCAATTTATTTTGATTGATTGCCAAACCTCTGAAATAGGTACCTCTATTTATAGGAGTATACCGGAGTGAAAAAATTACAAAACTACCGATGTGGGGCGCGCATAAATGAATTCCAATTAAAATACAAAAACCATTGTTTCAAAACAAAACAACCCCAAAACCTGTCGCTTCGGTTCAAAGCAAAATCGAGCTCTTTTTTTATTTTGAACAAAGTGTGACACGCGCCGGGCCTGGATTTGCCTACTCGTGCTCATGCGGATCACCGTCCGAATACCCAGCACTAGTGGTCGACCTGTGAGCACACGGATCCAGCCCTGTGCGACTATTTCGTGCCTCTTTTTCCTTTTCTTCTTTTTTTTTTTGTCTTTGTTTCCCCCATGTAAAAATTCATATTATGAATTTTAATTTTCCTAAATTATTTTATTTTATAATTTTTAACTTTTATTCATCTCATTAATAATGTTTGGCAAAATAAAATACCCATTTTGTGGATAAATAATTCATTTCTTGAATTCTTTAATATTTTTTCGATGGAAATAAATATAGAAGCATGCGCAGGGACCTCAGGGACAATTTAAATCTAGCTCCAAATGGGTTAAATAATCATCTCATGAAATAATTTAATTATCATTTAATGAGAATTAATTCTACTAAATAAATCTCACTGCACTCCAGTCTTAAAATATTTATTCAATATCTCCTTAATAGACTGTATTGATGACAACAACCCCTTCACTAGATGTCCATGACAAAGGATAAATATAACCACTACAATTATCATTCTCACAGCTTCTCCATTAGTTACTGACTTGCTCTTCACTGAATAATTCGTTTATACTTGAACATATTCAGAGTATAAAACCCAAATGTCAAACACTTGGAATACTTTGGCCAAAGTTTTCGAACAATTCAAATATTAACGAATCAACTAAGGGGACACCTGTATCTCATAAGAGACTGCAGATTCCCTATTGAATACCTGATCATTGTCACACTTCACACCGCTACCTAGTATACGTGGGATTTCAATCATTCGTTTAAACCTTAGTTATAGTACACCAAAGTAACTAACGCTCCATGCACAAGTTCAGAATACCTTTAGGATTTAGAGTCGTGGTTCAAACAGTACAACGTGAATCACTCATCTTCGATAGTAGTATAGAAATAAGTAACCCGCATGGTCCAACTCAGTGTGTCAATCTTATTAAACACACTAACCTAACACTTTTGGATCTCCATCCATATGACCAAGACAAGTCATCTAAAGTGTCACGTTATAGTCTTAACATACAAGTAGTCCAAACTTGTCTTCGACTATGAGTCTTTCAAACAACAATCCATATCATTTGTTCCAAGTATCTCTGTGGCTTAGTCTCATAAACCACTTAGAACAAAAATGTAAATTGTAGTCTGAGGACTATACCCATCTCATGGATATCTCCAAAAAGAAAGTCACATGCAGTATAAATGCTTGCTTACACAAATTTAACTAGGAAATAACTGGGACTTCAATCTTATTTATTAATTAAAATAATATATCCAGAATAAATCTGGATTTTAGGACACTATTCCTAACAATCTCCCACTTATCCTAAATCCAATTTATGAGAAAGGCCATACTGACCTCTTTTAAGCTTGAACCAAAGGTCTACTGAGCCCAATCCTTAATACGTATAATTACTCTATTGTGAAATCAGTAGTACAATACTGCTTGACATTCCTCTCACTATTGGCTCCCACTCCAAGGGTAAAGACATGCCTAGACGTCGAATGCCTATCATTTTTAATCTAACTGGAAGGCTTAAAACAATGTATCCAACTGGAACTAGCTTATCACTTTGAAATATCAGGATAGGATCTCTAGTTCTTTTCAAGAACTTGAGAAAACACTTCACTATCACCTAATCCATTGGACCCAGGTTAGACTAACACCTGCTTACTATACCATAGCGTAGCAGATATCAAGTCTCGTGCACAACATGGCATACCTGAAGCTCTCACTGCCAAAGCATATGGAATATTCTTCAATTGTTCTTCCTCTTGAGGTGTCCTAGAACACTACTCAAAAGAGAGAAAGGGAATCCATGCCTGAAAGGTAAAAAACCTTTCCTAGAGTTCTCCATGAAATACCTTGACAATATTTTGTCAATATAAGCGGCTAGAGAAAGACCTAACATCCTACTCTAATGACCTCGCAGAAGCTTAATCCTAAGAATAGAGCTGGCTTCTCCTATGTCTTTCATATTGAGCTATCTTGACAATTAAATTTTTATAGCTAATGACACCCCTACATCATTCTTAATGAGTAGTATATCGTTGACATATAATACTAAGAAAGTCACTACTTTCTCTTAATATTATTTGTACACGCATGGTTCGATCAACCGATTGCACAAAACTAGAAGAGTTAATTGCTTCATTGTGGCTAAAAGGACCAGATTCAATACCATGGTCTACCACTAAGGCTCCCGTTATGAACCTGTTAGGTGTCCTGACAAACCTCCCACCACACCGAAGCTCTCGTATACCTGGAACATTTTTGTTCCTATTAGTAGGTGCATCTAATGTAACCACTATGTCTTGAGTTGTGTTTAGCTGTTAAAAATTAGACATTCTCCTTTAATACTATTTTGTTTTTTTTCTTTTTTTATTTTTGTAGCTTACTTGCAAAATGCTTCTCTAAGTATTTTGTATTATATTTAAAAAAAAAACTTTTTTTGAATTAAAAGAACTGTGGAAAAAGACCATCCTTGTTCTTTTTATTTGCAACACCATTCTGAGAAAGCTAAAATCTTATTTCATTTGCAGTTAGGAAATCCAGAAATTCACCCAAAAAATATTCACCACCTCGATCTAATCGAAGTGACTTAACTTGTTAACCTAATAGCTTTTAAAATTCAACTTTCTACTGTTTGAATTTCTCCAAAAATGTTCGGCTTATGTCTCATCAGGTAAACATATCCATGCCTTGAGTAATCATCACTAAATGTAGTTAAGTACCTATACCCACCTCTTGCCTGAACGTGCATTGGTCCACATACATATGTGTGAACCAACTCAAGCAAGTCACCAACCTTGTTGCCTTTACTCTTGAAGACAGACTTGGTCATATCTCTTTCTATGCACGATTTGTAGATTGGTAATGACCTCAAGTCCAAAGCCTTTATCGTTCCATCTTTTACCAGTCTTTGGATCCTGTTTAAATTGGTGTGACCTAAACGTTGGTGTGAGGTGTAGGCATTATCAATTTCAGGGTGTTTTCTTTTAGAAGATTGAACAAGTGAACTTATGTTAGATTCATTTAAACAATTACCTGAGTTTTGATAAGGAAATAACCTGAATAAACAATTTATTCATGTATATGTTCAAATAAACAATTTATTTCTCGTATTAAAATTTTCATTATAAAAATCAACTAAATAAAAACTATCCATTAACCGAAATACAGAAATCAAATTCATGTACAGCGAAGGTTTAAATACTCAATCCTTTAAAACAAAACTCTATCACTAAAGTCTAAGCTAACATCTCCAACACTTAGGACCAATATTATTGTACTATCCCTGACCATCAGGTACAACACCCATCATGTAGCCTTTAGCCTAGCCTGACCTCATGTAACATATTACAGACTTGGTCAGTTGAACCTGAATCCACCCACCATGAAATTGGTGGACTCTCAACTGCGCATGGCTTAACTAAGTGAGATATCAACATATCTCCACTAGATGGCTTAGCAGTCCTTTTAGGAATAGTAGCTATGTACTTAGTGTAGTTTCTTCTCCAGTGGCCTAGTGTTCTTGCAAAAGAAATACTTTTCTTTTGGTGACTTCCTTATGGACTTGGTTGCTACAATAGCAACCTTGCCCTTTCCTTTCTTTCTAATTGGTCCCTTGTGATTAATAATAAAGTCTAACTTATTTTTCAAGGCAAAGTAATTTGGTTCAATGAGTACGCTATGTATTCGAAATCAAGTGAAGTTTTCCAGCCGTATCCATATCAAAGATACTGTAAATGCAAACATATGTTTAATTGTCTAACAAGAGTCATGTATAATGTAGTGATATATATTCTTTCAATTTAGCATACACAATAAGTTATATATCCACCAAACTATACTATCATGCATACAATGATGACCCAAACACACCACTCCTTACTCCTCGGCAGCGGGGTCGCACGAAGTTAGTTCGGGTGAGAACTATTCTTAATTAACCTATTTTCTTGTAACTCTTACTAAACACGATTAACTCACCACTTTACCTTTGTCTCTAACATGACACAACAAAGCTCTTCGGGGAGGCTAATGCACCACGCTAGTCAAGTGTAAACTATTACCTAAACTTCCATACAAATACATGAAATATTCCATGGCAGTGTGATTGCATCGCGTCTTTGCACTTTGGCTTATCCCAATAGAAGTCTAACCCCGTAATCTGCAAACCGACATCCTCCGCGGGGAGGTCTATCGATTTGCTATACTGCTAGACCAGTAATGGAGACCGTGAGGTTACAACAATTGAAACCTCGCTCCCACTTGATTTTTATAACACGTGGTTTTTAATTAACTTGCATTTATCGCCTGTATTATCTCATAGTCCCCTTTAGAATCTCATTCTAAAATTAATCATTATTAATTAATTAATTAATTCAAAAATACTATTGTTTCACAATATACATTATCTCATAATCATACATTAGAATCTCATTCTAAAACAAATAAAAAAAATTAATTAATTAATTTTTAATTAAAATAATACCAACATCTCAATTTTGATAATCACATAATCTACTTTTAAAAATCTAATTCTAGAATTAAGTTAAAAAAAAAAAATTTGTTTAAAATCAATAGCGATTTTGTGCCTAGACTATCTCATAGTCTATTTTATAATCTCATTCTGAAAATAAAAAACTTTATCCATTATTAAAAATATTTGAATCTAATCTTATTAGATCAATTTTGTCTGATTTCGCAAATCATGACCGAGAACGTACAATCTCATTATACGAACAACATAATCGCAAATTTATGGGTTGTTCCGAATTACCGATTAATTCATTAACGATTTAAACAATTTAAATAGTAACTGAAAACAACCTAGTTAATTATTAAATCTTTTAACTAATTCAAACAATTTAAATTGATACTTTAAAATATTCTAATTAACAATTAACTACTTTAATAATTTAAACAATTTAAATCACTAATTCAAATAATGATTTGAATTAACTATTGAATCTTTATTGATTTAAACAATTTAAATCGAACCATCAAATTAAACTAACTTTTCTTCTTAATAAAATCTCTATATTATTAAATTGCCAATCTATTTATTTCGATTTTATTATACCAAGTCATGTATATTATGAATGTAATCAGAGGCTGGCTCTGATACCAATTGTTGGGAAAAAGATGTAAAATTTTGTTGGAAAAATAAACTCGATGCCGACTATTGGGTTCACAGTTCTCAACTATGATCACAACAATAGGCACCTATTAAAGCAGTTAGAGTAACATATTCTTCTCTCTACTTAAGCCCCCAGTCGGAGAGTCACGCTTCGTGACACCTCACGTGCGAGAGTTCCCGGGAATAAATTTATCTCTATGAACCCTTTGCTCAATTACCGGTTGTTGGGACAAACTTTAAAATTTCTCCCTAGTTTTATACGCAGCGGAACAGGTTTAGAATTCATAACTCTAAACTTAGGGTTGATTTAAAATTCTTAATTCTAAATCTACAAACTTAAATTCATAATTTAATTAACAGATCTAAATTCTTAATTTAGATCTATAGGCCTTTTACTCTAATACATTCATAACGATACGAATACTATAAATAAATAGAAAAGTGAAAACCAAAAGAAGAAGAAAAGAAGAGCATACCTGGAATTGATCCAATTATGAAGAATACCAAGAAAATCGAGACCCTGCGATCTTCTACGCAATGACCTCGAATTGCCAGGAGGTTGGGCTCCAAAAAATATTAAATTGAGGAAAGAAAAATTTCAATCGAAAATTTTCTCTCCAATTAGGTCTCTGAAACTATTTCCAAAAGCCCAAAATAAATTATTTTGATTGAATGCCAAACCTCTTGAATAGGTACCTTTATTTATAGGAGTGCACCAGAGCGAAAAAATTACAAAACTACCGATGTCGGATGCGCAGAAATTAATTCCAATTAAAACACAAAACGTAGTGTTTCAAAACAAAACAAAGCGTGTCATTTCGGTTCAAAGCAAAATTGGGCTCTTTTTTATTTTGAACAATGCGTGACACGTGGAAGGCCATGATTTGCCCGCCCATGCTCACGCATATCACCATCCGAATACCCAGCGCGAGTGGTCAATCTGTGAGCACATGGATCCCGCCCTGTGCGACTATTTCGTGCCTTTTTTTTTTCTTTTTTTTTTTTCCTTTGTTTCCCACATGTAAAAATTCATATTATGAATTTTAATTTTTTAAAATTATTTTATTTTATAATTTTTAATATTTATTCATCTCATGAGTAATGTTTGGCAAAATAAATTACCCATCTTATGGATAAATAATTCATCTCATGAGTTCTTTAATATTTTTTTGATGAAAATAAATATAGAGGCTTGCGCAGGGACCTCAGGGACAATTTAAATCTAGCTCCACATGGGTTAAATTAATCATCTCATGAAATAAATTAATTACCATTTAATGAGACTTAATTCTACTAAATAAATCTCACTGCACTCCAGACTTAAATTATTTATTCGATATCTCCCTAATAGACTGTATGGATGACAACAACCCCTCCATTAGATGTCCGTGACAAAGGATAAATATAACCACTACCATTATCCTTCTCACAGTTTCTCCATTAGTTACCTACTCGCCCTTCACTGAATAATTCATTTATACTTGAACATATTTATAGTATAAATCCCAAATGTCAAACACATGGAATACTATGGCCAAAGTTTTCGAACTATTCAAATATTTGCAAATCAACTAAGGGGACATCTGTATCTCATAAGAAACTGTAGATTCCCTATTGAATACCTAATCCTTGTCACACTTCACGCCGCTACCCAATGTACGTGGGATTTCAGTCATTCATTTAGACCTTACTTACGGTACACCAAAGTAAGTAACGCTCTATGCACAAGTTCAGAATACCATCAGGATTTAGAGTCACTGTTCAAACAGTACAACGTGAACCACTCATCTCCGCTAGTGGTCTAGAAATAAGTAACCCACATGGTCCAACTCAGTGTGTCAATCTTATTGAACGCACTAACCTAACACTTTTGGATCTCCGTCCATATGACCAGGACAAGTCATCCAAAGTTTCACGTTATAGTCTTAACGTATAAGTGGTCCAAACTTGTCTTCGACTACGAGTCTTTCAAATAACAATCCATATCATTTGTTCCAAGTCTATCTGTGGCTTAGTCTCATAAACCACTTAGAACAAACATGTAAATGGTAGTATGAGGACTACACCCATCTCATGGATGTCCCCGAAAAGAAAATCACTTGCAGTATAAATGATCGCTTACACAAATTTAACTTGAAAACGACTGGGACTTCAATCTTATTATTAATTAAAGTAATATATCCAGAATAAATCTGGATTTCAGGACACTGTTCCTAACATTAATAATGTCACATTCATGAACACTACAAACTTTGACACGCCTGGAGAGAGCATAGTTGCAAAAAACTCCTAAAATGGTAATGGTTTTTGCTTACAAAAAGTTGGGCGTTTGGAAGTCAAATTTTCATTTCCAACACATATAAATCTCGATGAAAATACGATCCAAACATACAAGCTCAATATAGATTCAAAATGTGCCACTCAAGAATAGCTCATTATGCCTATTAATGAAAACTACAAATCTAGTTTCAATTGAAGGAAACAAATTCATCAAAGAGTTAACCATGAAGCCTAAAGATAAATAAGATAAAAAAACCTACTAAATTTTAATCAATTAGAACATAGAACTATAAAAAATTATCAATATACACCAAGGATTCTTCAAAAAATTCAAAGAAAGGATTCTCCCACAAAACAAGTGGCAATTAAGAATACATATTACCTAAATTGAGGAACAAATGTACGATGATCGGGAAGAAATTTGTGCTAATTGACGACAAATGACACTTTCAAACAAACAAGTCGACAAATTAGAGCGTAATTTTTTCAAATTCGAAAAGCAAATGTAGAGTTGAATATGAAAATTGAATTGATAAGTACGATTTCAGATCCAAAATTAGACCTAAACAATCCTTACAATTGCATTGTTGTATTGTAAACGCGTCATAACAAAAATTAGGGCATGAAGCTCAAAACAACAAAAATAACCAACAAATAGCTAAAATGAAGAACAAATGGAATGCAAATTGAGCAAGATGCAACAAAGAGACAACCTACACCAGTGATGCAACGCGGAATAGAAAACACACATTTAGAGACGAAAATTTAGAGACGGCGCAAGCACGTCACAAATTTAGAGACGAGGCAGAGATGGAAAATATTTAGAGACGGATTTGCAACGGATTTGTGACGGAGAATAGAGATGGAAAGCTCCGTCTCTATTTAATCTCCAAATACAGACAGATTAAAGACGGAAGTAGCCGTCTCTACTTTTGAAACAGAGATGGTAACTTTTCATCACTAATATGTCACTAATTGAGACGGAATAGAGACAGTCTGCTATCTCTGTATTTCAGAATTGGAATTTTAAAATTGAAATTATTTATAGTGAAGTTTTTAATCTTTAATTTATTTTCATAAGGATTTGTTTTGAATTTTTTTACTTAAAATTACCTATATTTTAGGTACGGTTTCATAAAATCACCTAACTTTTTCAAAATTTTAAAGTCATACCTAAATTTTTCAAAAAAATTTCAACATCACACCTAGTACTAACATCGTTAACTTTCATCACATGAAAGTCATGTTTTGGGTAAAAATGCATCAAACCACAGAGTTTCACTTAAATTAATTAAATTTATATTAAATAATATATTTTACAAATGACGAAATTAGATACATTTTAATTTGTTAAGGGGTTTGGTGCGCTACTACAATTTTTTGTCACAAAACAAATTTTGAATGAAACAAAAAAAAAAAAAAAATAATTCTTCTTGTTTGGTCGAATTTTTATTTCATTACAAACAAAATTTTTTTATAGAGGGTATTTTGATAATTTCGTATTTAATATAATGAAAATTTAATGGTATTAGTATTATGTGTGACATTGAAAATGACGAAATGTCTAAAAATTGATCAATCTTAATAAGATATATAAGGGTCTTATTTATAGTGGCAGCAGCGGTGGGCGATGGCGGTGGCGGTGGCGGTGGTAGTGGCTGTGGTTGTGGGTGGCGGTGGTGGTGACTATAGGGATCTGAGATGGGATGCAGGTGGAGAGAGAGAGAGAGATAGGTGGTGGAGAGGGTGGTGGTGGCGGCAGTGATATTGGGTGTTGGTTAGGTCCGGATACGATGAGCCTCTTAGAACCATTGTTCAATCTTACTTAAAATCTACGGTGTAGATTTATTTTTCTCATATTCTCACAAGGCATTCATTCTCATTATAGCTACTTCCTATATATAGCAACATTCTCAGTACCCCAAGGGCACCCACCTAAGTAGGGCCTGGGGGATGGATGTACGCAGTCTTCCCCCTTGAGGGTACCCTGAAGAGAGACTATTTCCGAATACCCCCAATTTGAGGGGTGAGAACTTCCCTTGAAGTCACCCATCTTGGTACTACTGTCGCCCAAGTACGCATAACTTTGGAGTTCTAATGGGATCCGGTGCTTGCATGTCGGTACCCTCTTTAGTAGCCGCTCCCTCCTACTACTACTACTACTACTACTACTAATAATAATAATAAATTAATAGTTCCCTCTTATTTTCTTTCAAATTTTAGTTGAAGGATAGTTGATTGATAAAATTTTAGAATTAATTTGGTGTAGTTGAGTGATAGAAGTTTAAACTTTAAGTATCTCGTTGTATGTTTAAAATCTCAAAGTACCTAAATAATAAATGATCAAACATCATGTTAACTTAAGTGATAATAGTCCACATTTAAAAAAAAAAATATTAAGATAATAATATAATTTAAACTCAATAATCATGATAAATTAGTTAATACAATATAAAATTGAAGAGTTATATGCGATAAGTTCTTATATTTTACTCATTGTGTCAATTGGTCCATGTATTTTAAATTAATTTAGTCCATATATATAAAATTTACTTTGTATCAATTTAAGCTTAAAATACAATTGATTTTAAGTTAGTAATAGAAATTTTAATATTCTAGTGAAGAGTGAATTTGAATTGAGTTATGTGTATATCAAATGGTCAAATTTTATCATTTATGTCATTAACTTTAATTTTTACCGTAGTACTAAATTGATATTATAAAAATTATGTATAAACTAAATTAATACATTAAAAATAACATAATTATACAATAATCTATTTTTTTTTCCTTAAAAAAAATGCCACTTAAATATCTAACCCTAATTTTATATTCCCGCCCAAATCTCAATCTCAATTTTCACTCTCCCTACCAAAATCCTTGCACTGACTTTCCATTTCCCTTAATCCCTCTCAATCCCACAACCCTCACCTCTCTCTTCTTCCACACACGACCTCCACTACGGCCCGCTGACCCCCACGAACTCGACTCCGGTCTGCTGCAAGTGTCGTCCACCGCCACCACTGTCCCAGTCCGCCACCACCACAGCGCCGCTGCTGCCAGTTCCTCATTGTGTTCTATGTATCCCTCTTCTATGTCATTTTCTCACATTTTCTTTTTGGTTGTGTAGATGAAGATTTGATTTTATACACCTCAGATTAAATATTTTATAGATGTCCAGGGTTCACCTCAGATTTGATTTTATAGACCTCAGATTGGGTGTATTGGTGATGCTTATGGTATTTGACACAAGTTGGTGGTGATTCTGTATGCTAATGATAGAAAACAATCTAAAAATTCACAGTTTTTGGGTGTATTTTTTATGCTTAAGGTGAGTGACACAAGTTGGTGGTGATTATATATATTAATGATAGAAAAATCTAAACATATACAGTTTTTGGGTATATTATGGGTGTATTTGTGATGTTTATGGTGATTGACACAAGTTAGTGGTGATTATGAATGCTAATGATAGAAAAATCTGAAAATTCACAGTTTTTGGGTGTATTTTGGGTGTATCTGTGATGTTCCTAGTGATTGATACAAGTTGGTGGAGAATTTGTATGCTAATGAGAGAAAATAATATGAATATTTACATTTTTTGGGTGTATTTTAGGTGTATTTGTGATGCTTATGGTGATTGACACAAGTTGGTGGTGCTTTTGGATGCTAATTAGAGAAAAAAAATCTGAACATTTATTGTTTTTGGGTGTATTTGTGATGCTTATGGTGATTGACACGAGTTAGTGGTGATTATGTATGCCAATGATAGAAAAATTTGAAAATTCATAAATTTTGGGTGTATTTGTGATGTTTATGGTGATTAACACAAGTTGGTGGTGATTCTATATACGAATGAGAGAAAAAAATCTTAACATTTACAGTTTTTGGGTGTATTTGTGATGCTTATGGTGATTGACATAAGTTGGTGGTGATTCTATATGCTAATGAGAGAAAAAATCTGAACATTTAAAGTTTTTGGGTGTATTTTTGGTGGATTTGTGATGCTTATGGTGATTGACACAAGTTAGTGGTGATTTTGCATGCTTATGATAGAAAAATCTTAGTATTTACAGTTTTTGGGTGTATTTGGGGTTAATTTGAGAAGAGAATGAATGAGAGAGAGAGAGAGAGATTTGGGAGAGAACAAGGATGTTCTCATATTTCTATTATGTGTTTGCTGTATGTACCACACATGTATGGAATAAATTGTGTGATATATGGCTCAGTTAGAAGTGGCAAGAGAAGTCAAAAACAAATAAAAGAAACAGAGGAAGTGAGGAAAACGAATAGAAGAAATCTGTACACGGCCGGCTCCATTACATTTTCTGAAAATAAAGGAAGGATGTTATGTCATTTAAGTGTATTTAACATGTGGTTTAATGTTATATTATTGGCTTAAGAATGATATTGCTTGTTTGGTTGTGGTTCTTTGTTGGTTAATATATTAAATTATGATGTTACATTCTATATTAGATAAAAATTTGATTGGTATAGAATGACCCAGGGTCCCAAAGGACAATTATGAGTATCTAATTTGGTGATTGATGGTCTTTGTTGGGGGTAATGCCACCAATTTTATCTATGATAGATTGCAAAAGTTTTTCAATTGGTGGTCCGCTTAACAATCATAGTGTATTGGGTGAACACAAGTGGGTTGTATTGCACATTGTTCGACTTGGAGGGCATGAGTTGGAGTTCTCATTATGAGTATTCTTTGTGTATTCATATTTGAATATTGATATTGAAAAATGGTTAAGCATAGACATATACACTATTTTTGCTATGTATTAATCATATTGGAATTAAACATGGAGAATGGTTAAGATACATTATTTTGTGTGTGTTCAGTTAAGGTTTGCTTGTGGTTCCTGGTGCGTATGCTGGGCAAACTTCTTGGTAGTTTTGTAGCATCTGGCCTTTGTACTACATCTTTTGGTTACGGGTATTATTTTTTTGGTAATGAGGGACTGGGTTTCCCGAGCCAATCTCGGCCCATGATGAGGCCCACATCCCCCATGAGTAGGTAAGTTATGAGTATATCCTTGGCAGGAATTGAACTCCTGACCCCTGGGCGATCACCGTAGGGGCAGGAGACGCTAGCAACTGAGACAACTCTTTGTTTTAAGGTGATTTTGTTTTGCTCTTCTTTAGCTTTTGTTTATGTTTGTCGATTTTTGTTCGTTTTTTTTTTTTTTTTGTTTTCTATTAGGGGTCATGTTGTTCGTCAGTACGTCCTGCTTATATCTTGAGCTCTTCGCTCTTACTGATCGAAAAATTGCTCTTCTATTTTCTATTGTATGATTTGTGTTGAACCCTTGCAAAATATGTTTCAAGATCTTCTGCTCTAGTGGCCTGGTTGAACTGAGAGAAGGCTAAGGCTTTTGCATATGAGAGGGCAAATGTGCAACATGGAGTTGTGCTAGTATATGGATTTTGTTAGGGTGTAGCATGCCTATAGCTTTATGTTTATTGCTTGAGTTCTGATTTTTTTTCCCTTCATGATGTATTTCCTCACTTGACTTTGTTTCAATAAAATGTTCAATTATAAAAAAAAAAAATATTTTTGTCAAACCCATTTTTATGGCTCATAAATTGTATGCCTAATTTTATTTTGTGGGAGGAGCGGAAAGTAATGCATGTGGAGGTATTCAAACGTACACACGTCCGACAAAAAGGAGATCGGGTTTCTAGCCTATTTTGGATTAGTTGATCTTTGTACTTTGAATTATCAAAAACCAAAACTTTTGCATTATGGAGCTCGTATTTGCTTTGTGTATCTACTCGAATTAAGAAATAATGTGTTTGGAATTTGATGTCTTTGTTATTATATGAGTTTGTTTCGATTTTTGAAATTGTATTGCCTTTTATATTTATTTTCTTTATGTTTCGGTTATAAAAAATTCATATCAGGTGATAAAGATTAATGTATTAAAAAAATTTATATAAGAAGATGAAATTATGTACTTTGTATTAAAATTAATTTGATGTAGAATAGAAACAAAACATGCCGTCTCTAAATAGAGACGGACATTGTATATGTCTCTAATTAGAGATGGACAACTCGAACTCCGTTTCGTCTCTAATTAGAGACGGACACAATGTCTGGCTCTGATTAGAGATGGACAACTCCATCTCTGTTTCGTCTCTAATTAGAGATGGATACTGCCGTCTTAGATCTGTCTCTTATTAGAGATGGAGCAGAGACAACCCACAATTAGCTACGCCCAATTTACCTACGGAATTTTTTTCCATCTCTACTCCGTCTCTAATTTTAAATTTTCCACATAAGTTATCTACGGAACTTTCCGTCTCTAAATGCGTGTTTTCTAGAAGGAAACAAAGCAAGAGGAGAGAGAGATTCACATACCATTAGTTGAAATTCGATAGATTTTTGTTGGAATATGCAAAAATTGAACACGATTTTGATAATACAAGAGAATCGACATTAGAATTTGATGATTTGTTGCCCAAAAATGCGAAAATGACTCAAGATTGTTGCAATATTTATGTAATTTACATTAACATTTAAAGATTTTATTTAGCAAATTATTATTTAAAATCAATTCAAATTAAGGTGCAAAGAATGAAAACATTCTCACTTATCTACATTTTTAAGGTTTATCGTAAAATATAAATGACCTATATGAATTCATTTGCTAACTGAATTGAAACTCATCTATCACCTAAGCATTAAAAATTTTGTCATCAACTCAATGCTAATTTTAATTTAGGAACTAAATGGACTCAAATAATACATAGACTAAATTAACACAACTAAAAATACAATGACTCAATTGACTAAAACCAAAAAATATATTAGGGAAATTGTTCAAATTTTGGGCAATTTTATATTAAATTAGCCTACGCAAATGGTTCTAAGGGACAAGCAAAAAAGTCTTGGTTTTAATGGCTTTTTATTTGCCATTAGTTTCTTTAATTTAGTCAACAAATCATTAGAACCAACAAAAACCCAAAATCTCATCGCTAGTTAATAAGAAAATCTGACTTAACTTTGATTCCTTGTGGATTCGACACTCGTATACTTGACTAAGCTACAACGAATAAGTATGCTTACGAGTGCACTGTTTTAAAGCGACCATTAAAATCACATCAAATATTAATAAAAATGTTTAGGTTTATTAACATCAAAGGTCCTTGCACTTTGCCAATTGTGTCAAATTTGTCCTTGTAATTTTAATTGTGTCAATTTATTCCCTCTCTAATTCATTTGTGTCAATTTGGTCCCTAGAGTAATTTTTGTGTTAAATTTTTCTGAAATTTTTATTGGTTCGGCTATAAACTGGGTTAAATTGAGTCAATGGGTGAACTGGCAATGGGTTATTTAAATCAAACGCGATTGTCATGTTAAAAATTATGTCAATAATTTAATTTAAATTTGACCAAGGACTAAATTGACATAATATGAATTATAGAGGGACTAAATTGACATAATCAGAAAAATACAGAAACCTTTGGCAATTTAGTTTTTAATAAAATTATTGGCAATTTATTTATTATTAATAATTAATAATAACAATATTATTATATAGGGTTAATTACAGTTTAGTACCCCCAATATTTTTTAAAGCAATAAAAAGGATCTGACCTTTTTGATTTAATAAAAAGACACTTAAGTTTTTGTCGTATTAATAAAAAGCTCATCCTTTGGCATGATAAGGTTATTTTCTATCATCAAAGTTGAAGTGCAACTCTTTTTTTATTAATGCTAAAGTAAAATGACAAAAATACCCTTCAATAACCCTAATTTTAAATACATTAATTAAAATCATATAATTTCCACACATTACAATATCATGAATTTTTTGTCGTATTAAAGCCATATCGGGGGGGTTGTTGACAGATGATAGATTACAAAGGCGAGGAGTACAGCTAGCTAGTCGTTGTGCTATGTGTAAGCAGGCTAATGAATCTGTCGAGCATTTATTTTTTGAGTGTCTGTGGTCAAAAGATGTGTGGCTTGGCATTTGTCAATGGAGCGGTATATGTTTTTTCACAACACTCCAGCAATGTTTTGATTGGTTCAGAAAGAAGATTCGAAGTCGGCTGTTTGAGTTACATATTAAACGGGCATGTTTTGCTGCAACAGTTTACATGATTTGGACAACCAGGAATGGAAAATTTTCAAGGAGTTAGACGGATGTAAAATGTGGGTGGGTGATAAGAGAAATTTAGAAATTAGTCTGGTATCGGGTCAATTTTGTGATTTTCTTTTTATGAATTTCTTTTTGGTTTGCCCTCTATTAGATTGAGTGTATAGGGGCCTTTTGTCTTTTATTTTTGCATACTTTGATATTGTTTTGTACAGAATTTTGATATATATTGAATTGGCGCTTGCCTTTTGGTAAAAAAAAAAAAAAAAAATTTGTTAATAACCTGAGAATGGTAGCATTGAATGGTACTTTTGACATTTTACTATAACATTAATAAAAAATAATTGTTACGTCAGCTCTATCGATGGAAAATAGTGTCATCATGCTGAGGGGTGCTTTTTATTAATAAGACAAAAATTTTGGGTCTTTTTATTACTTTAAAGAGGTCATGGTTCTTTTAATTTTTTTTAGAAAACGTTGGGTTACTAAAATGTAAATAACCCCAATATATAAATATTTTACTCGCATATTTGGTGAAGTTTGCATATTTTACTTGCACAAAGTACTCGCCATTTATTGTTTATACACATTTATTAGTCTTGGCTATCCAATCATCTGGGTCGCATTGGTGTGTAGCCATTCAGATTTGGGTCATTTCAAGTTTATAATAAGCTCAGGTCAGGTCGGGCTCGGGTTGATCCACTGAGATTCATGTCACTTTGGGCTTTATCTATACTTAAGTTGAGTTGGATTTGAGTCAAGTTATTTCGGGTCACGACAAAAAAACTGGGCTATTGAGTCACTAGGCTAGGGACGCTTTTGCCTATGTGTCAGACATTTGCGGTCAAAGGCTTAATAATGGCCTAGTGCGACATTAGGATAGGGACACTTTTTCCTATGTGCTGGAAATTTGTGGCCAACAGCTTAAGTATGGCCTAGTGTAGTTGTCAATTCAATGAGGTTAGTTTAGGGAATGAATTCAGGGTAGCTTTACTTGTATCCTATCATTATAATCTACTATGAAAATAATTTTGGAGGCTTAAGCTACAGGCACTAAGCCTGGACTAATATTTGAACTAGGGCTTAGGGTAATAAACTAGTCTAAAGGCATAACCTATCATATTACCGTATGTATAGTATGGGTTATCTCATTAGCACTACTAGATTCCTTTCTTGCTCCCAAATCAATATTAAACCTGAATTAATGTGTAAACTAAAGCTTGGGGTAATGACCTAGTCTAAGGGTATAATCCATCATATCACTCTAGATGTAGCATGGATTATCTTAATAACACTAACAAATTCCGTTTTCACTCCTGATTAAGTATGAATTTATATAATAGATTGTGTTCAGGCCTGGGTACAGCCGCAACCCTTATCACGCGTGAAAAATTAGTTATGCTATGGTTTAGGCTACAAGCTCGTAGATGAACGCTACTAATTTGGAGATCTTATCATGGCTACAAGCACACACAAAGAAACACCAAACAACAATTATAAATTCCTCATCGGGGGTGCGAATATAACATAACAAGACTATAATCAAAAATATAATATAAATCTTGGATACGGACGGTTACTCGTCCTTCATCCCTAAACTAAAGAGTTTATTCCTCCATAGGACTTTTACTCATCATTAAAATCAATAAAGAAAAAACCAATAAAAAAAATTAGGAAACTGAGACTCCCCCAATTTTTGTTGATGTTGATCCAAGCTTTGATCCTTCCAGCACTCTGACCATGTGCGCTTCAGTTTTTGAGAACTCAGATCTCGTAACGACTTTGGGAAGGAGAGGAGGAGAGGAGTCATTGCCATGGGTGTAAATTGGGGTCGATCGATCAATAGTGGGCCGTTCGATCAAACCCCCAGTCAATCAGCGGGGCTACTATTCTGGGTTGGTCAATCGGCCCGATTTTCCAATCGATCAGTAGCTCTACTACAAATCTTGTCCTACAACGGCCTGCTGACTGATCAGTACTTTTTGTTGATTGATAATTTAGTACCTGAAACTCTAAGAGGCCTATTTGGATTACCGAAATACGACCTGATTGGTCCTTCTTCTTTACACGTGGTCATGTTTCTCAAAATAGTCGTCAACCACAGCTCGATTACGCTTGATTTTTTCACTTTTGAACCTTTGTTTGCTTCATTGCACTCAAAGCCTAAATATGCCTAAACTACAACAAAACAAGCATGTAAACATCGAATGTCACAGGAATGGAGAATGAAATATGTCAATATAAGGCACATGAACATCTCCAAACCCATTCCTTGCTTATCTTCAAGCAAGGTTCATCTCAAACTAGCTAAAGATGGAAAATTTTGATAAAATATGTAGTGGCAAGAATTAATTGTGAAAAATATAACCAAACATATTTGAAGGTGTACCTGAGAGCAGAGAATATTTATGTAACGTTATTATTACGTTGGTTCCAACTGAAATTCTCATGAATCAAGTCTTTTAACCAGTGATTGTGCTTTGAACTTCTCTTCCCTTTTCTTACTTCAAATCCTCCATATTTAAGATCAGTAAAGAAAATAATGAAAGCAATCAGTTATCCTAACTATTCCGCTCTAACCAATTAAGAAATAAAAAAGCTTCTCTTTTATCTCCGGTTTCCTTCCCTTTTTTTTTCTTTTTCCTTTTTATTTTTGGAAGTAACTCCTGGTCAGACGTGTCTCCCTATGACCCATGTAGCAAGTTTTTAGCTAGTGACTCCCAATCCAATTGGATCAAGGCATCGAGTGAAAAGCACTCCTCTGTCCCAATGGCTCGAGTTAAAGGAATTCATAGCCTAAGCCGTTACTAGCATATACCTTATTTTTCTATTTTTTTATTTTTTATTTTTGAATTAGGCATTCGTGCTCACTTGAGTGACTTAAAGAAGTTGATCCTTCTTAAGCTTTCCCTATGGCTCGTATAGCGAGCTTTGGACCGGCAACTCCTGAACTAGTTGGCTCAAGGTATCAAGTGTTAAGACACCCCTACGGGTTTACTTGCTCGAGGCGCAGGGGCTATAAGAACAGACAAGTCATGGTTAACTACCGAATTGAATAGGCATTGGTACTCCATTCTTTTTTAGAATCACTCAAGATAAAGTGATAACAAATTGATTTAAACATTGTTAGCAGTAAGAAGGTGGATTCAAATTCCTAAGATTATTTATGATATTACAACTTAGAATGTAGGGTAAGTCATAAGACTAAGGGTGAAAAGTAATAATCTCTATAATTAGTTAAAAGACAAATATACGGATTCAATAGTCAAATCCTTGAATAATCTCATTACATAAGTTTTCTAATCGTCGTAGTATATCTCAAATTTGCACTTGAACATAATGCACCATAATTCTGTGCCAATCCACACAAAAACTCAGCTAATTTAAGTAATAAGATGCTAAAAGGACAATCAAAAGATTATGCCACACATGCCGTCCGCAAACCCAAACCTTGCATTTTCCGCAATGCAAATCAAAAAAATTAAATAGAAGAAAAGAAAGAAAAGAGACAACCTAAGGTATGGCATATTCAGCTGTGCGTTATTATTCATCTTGTATGTGTTGTTGGTTTTGAGTCCAATTGTAATAAACTTCCTTAAGGCTTAGTTGAGTGTTGCATTTTATTGTATTTGTATGCATAAGAGTCTTAAGTCTTTTGGAGCCAAAATTCAGATGTGAGTTCGGAAGTCGGTTAGAGCTTGGTCAGTCTTATTCTAGTCAATTTTGGTGGTTGCTTGCTTAAGTCGGTTGTCTAGTTGTTTTGCTTAAATAGCTTAGATCTTCTTGTATGTGATTCATTCAATGAAATACAAAATATCTTGTTTCTCTCTCTCATCGACTTCTCTCTCTAACTTCTCATCTACTTCCCTTCTTTTCTTATCTAAACTCTCTTCTATCATAGACTTCTACTAGGTTAAGTTCAAGTTTGATCTTGAAGCTTAACAATTGGTATAAGAGCCTAGTTGCTGCCGATCAAGCAAATTTTGGTTGATTGGAGCTGGAAAAGCACAAGGAGAATCAATGGCTGGTGGTGTTACAACTAGATCAGGAAATGCAAATGCTTCTACGAATCCAACTTATGCTTCGGTTGCTAGTGCCAATGCTATAGCAGGAGCTGAGTTTGTTACAATTGATCAATTAAGCAATCGAATAGAGGAAATGTTCACTCGAATGCATAAATTACAGTTAGAGTAGGATCAAAAGAATGCTGACCGATTGATTCAACAATCATAGCAGTTTGAGGAGAAGTTTGTTAAGCTAAGGAATTAGATCAATAGATTGAATGCATCTTCTGGTGTTGGAATTTTGTTAACTACGAGCCAGTAGGCTCAACCTCAGCAGCTAGTGTGGTACGTGGACAACAGGATCATGTGCAACCTTAGACAGCTAGTATGGCAGCTGGACAACAGGATCAACCTCCTGATCTAGTACAATTTTGAGCTGCAAGTGTGACTCTTGGAAAATCTAATTGTCCACCGGATCAGGTGCAACATCTGAATTATGGAACAAATGATGCTTCAGCCAGTAACAGAAGTGGCGGTTTTAGGCAGCCAAGGATTCAAATAGAACCTTTCGATGGAAAACAGCCTCAGTCATGGATTAGAAGATGTGATCAGTACTTTCATTTCTATCACATTAGTGAAGCTGGAAAGGTTGAACTAGCTGCCATTTACTTCCAAGGAGATCACAAGGTATGGTTTTACCATCTTTTGAAAAGTGATCCTTCCTTGTCTTGGGCTGAATTTGTGGAAGAACTTTGTGAGCGTCATGGAGATGAGGACTCTAGTGACATAGTTGATAACTTCAACAAGGTAGTGCAAGTTACATCTTTGAGAGAGTATATGACAAGATTCGAGAACCTAAGGGCTAGTATTATCTCAACTTATCCTTAGGCCACCGAATCATATTATGTTGCCAGCTTCATTAGTGGCTTAAAACCAAAGATTAAGAAACTTGTCAAGGCAATTGGTCTAAGAACTTTATCAAAAGCCTATTCTAAGGCTAATTTGTTTGAAGCTCTGGTTCTTACATCCAATAAGGGACCAAGGAAAAGAGGCAGTAGCTTACATCAGCAATAGAAGGGATCAGTAAGGTTAAGGTCTGTTCGTTCTAATGAGAAGAAGGTCCAACAATTGTGTTTCAAATGTAATCAACCTTATTACTTTGGACACAAATGCAATCCCAAGTTCCTTATGTCAGCAAGAGGAGCTGTTGCAGATGATGAATCTGAAGATGAGGAAATAGAGGCTGAAGTGGATAGTTTTGAACAAGTCTCATCTGATGAGCCTCTAGATGATGAAGTGGAGATTTCTATGAAGGCATTGACTGGAAATGGAGCTCATAACGCTATAAGAATCAAAGGGCAAGCAGGCAAGAAAGCCATTATGGTTTTGATAGATAGTGGTAGTACTCACAGCTTCATTGATCCAAAGGTGGTTAGGAAAGTTGGACATGAAATAATCAAGACTCATCCTTTGGCCATAACTGTGGCAGATGGGAATTCCATCCTTACTCAGACTAAATGTCAAGGGTTGAATTGGTCTATGCAGAATCACAAGTTTGTTTATGATTTCAGGATCTTGCCATTGGGAGGTTGTGACATGGTTCTTGGTGTGGACTGGATGAGATCTTTCAGTCCTGTTGTCTTTAATTTTGCACAACTGATAGTGTCCTTTGAGAGGCAAGGATCTACTGGGTAATTGTAGGGCATGGCTGATCAGGCTCAACTTCAGCTATTAAGTGGCAAGAATTTGAGTAGAGGAATCAAGAAAAAGGCTTATTAGTGGGTTGGATAGTTGTTTGCAATCTCACTTACTGAGTTGGGGGAGCCATCTCATCTTGAAGTGCAAGCTTTGATTGAGGAGTTCAAAGATCTGTTTGAGCAACTAGATTCACTGCCTCCAAAGAGGAACTTGGATCATGCGGTCCCTCTTAAACCGAATTCAGAACCTGTGAAGCTCAGGCCTTACAAATGTCCACATTCTCAGAAAACTGAGATAGAAAGGTAGGTTGAAGAATTACCCAAGACTTGTTTCATTCGACAAAGCCACAGTCCTTTTGCTTCTCCTGTTATCTTGGTTAAGAAGAAGGATGGCACGGCTAGGATGTGCATTGACTACAGACAGCTTAACTCGCTTACAATTAAGGACAAATTTCCCATACCAATTATTAATGATCTTTTAGATGAGCTTCATGCTGCACATTTCTTCTCCAAGATGGACTTGAGGCAGGGCTATCACCAGATTAGGGTGAAGAAGCAAGACAGCTATAGGACTTCCTTCAGAACTCATCATGGGCACTTTGAGTTCGTTGTTATGCCTTTTGGATTAACTAATGCTCTAGCTACTTTTCAGGCAGTGATGAATGATGTCTTCAAGAAATTCTTAAGGAGATTTGTGTTGGTGTTCTTTGATGATACCTTGAATTACAGCTCAACCTTGGAGGAACATTTAGGACTCTTGAAAGAAGTGTTCTTGGTGATGCGCAATCACAAGCTTTATGCCAAATTGACTAAGTGTTCTTTTGCTCCATAACAAATAGAGTACTTAGGACACGTGATTTCTCATGGAAGGGTTTCTACAGACCCTTCTAAAGTTCAGGCTATGAAAGAGTGGCCAACTCCAGTTACACGCAAGAAGTTAAGAGGTTTTTTGGGATTGACAAGTTACTACAGGAAATTCGTGGCTGGTTATGAAGCAATTGCTAAACCACTTTCTAATCTCTTAAAGAAAGATGCCTTCAAATGGTCTAACAAGGCTCAAGAAGCTTTTGAAGCCTTAATGATAGCCATGTGTGCAGCTCCAGCTCTGGTAATGCCTGACTTTAAGGAGGAATTTATGTCAGAAACTGATGCTTGTGGTAGTGGTATTGGGGCTGTGTTATCTCAAAAGGGAAGATTTATAGCTTACCTCAGCCAAGCTTTAAGTCTTAAGCATAAGGAATTGTCCACACATGAAAAGGAATATCTTGGAGTTCTTCTAGCAGTTGATAAGTTGAGAAACTATTTGGCAGGCCATCGATTCATAATCAGGACAAATCATCAAAGTTTAAAGTATCTATTAGAACAAAAGATCATTACTAGGATTTAGAAGAAAGGGTTGATGAAGATGCTAGGTCTTTATTATGCAATTGGGTACAAGAAGGGGAGGGAGAACTTAGCAGCAGATGCTTTATCTCAGAGAATGGAAGAAGCTGAGTATGGTTCTTGTAGAGCTGTATCTCTAGTGCTTCTGCTTGGATGGAAGAAGTGTACAAGTCATATGAGAATGACACCTTTGCACAAGAATGTGTCACTGCCTTGAGCATTAACCGATCCAACACCCATGCTCCTGATGCTAAATTATCTATTGTCAAGGCAATTATCAGATCGAATGGTAAGTTTTACATTGGTTCTTCTTTAGACTTGAGATGGCAGGTCATTGGTGAATCTCATGACTCTGCTTGAGGAGGCCATTCTGGCATAGAAGGAACTTACTAAAGGCTTAAAGGGTACTTCAGCTAGACAGGTATGGAGAAAGATGTGAAGGAATTTGTTCAAACCTGCGAGATTTGCGAACAAACTAAGAGTGGTAACAGTAGGTACCAAGGTCTTCTTCAGCCTTTACTATTCCAGATGGTGCTTGGAAGAATATAAGCATGGACTTTATTGAAGGCTTACCAAAGTCAGAAGGTCAAGAGGTTATTTGGGTGGTTGTGTATTGCTTTACCAAGTTTAGCCACTTTATTGCCTTGGCTCGACCAATTACAGCTGAAAAAAGGGTCTATAAACTTCATGGATTACCTCAATCCATTACTTCTGATCAGGATAAGCTTTTAACAAGTCACTTCTGGAGGGAATTGTTCAATCTAATAGGTACCACATTGGCCTTAAGCTCATCCTACCATCCTCAGACTGATGGACAAACTGAGCATGTAAACTAGTGTACTAAGCATATTGAGGAGCATGGTTTTCAACCATCCAGGTTTTGGGGTAGATGGTTATCTTTATCAGAGTATTGGTACAATACTCACTTGCATTCTTCAGTTGGTACTACTCCTTTCAAGGCTCTATATGGATATGATCCACCCACTCCCTTAGTTCTGTAAAAGGTTGCTTCCTCAGTTTCAAAAGTATCTGACTAAGTACTTTAGAGAAGGAAGCTGGTGCAGCCTCCTTAAGGACAATCTCTAATAAGCTCAAACAAGGATGAAGTATTGCTTATAAGAAGCGTGTGGACAAGTCATTTGAAGTAGGGGATACGGTATATCTGAAGCTTCAACCTTATAGATAGGCAACTATGGCAGTATGCAAGAGCATTAAGCTTTGTGCTCGTTACTTTGGTCCTTACAGAATCATTGAGAAGCTGGGAAAGTTGGCCTACAAGCTTGAATTGCCCCCTGATTCTTATGTGCATCTGGTGTTCCATGTTTCCCTCTGAAAGAAACAACTTAAGAAAGGCAAAACTTGTTGTTCTAATCTCTTAGAAGTTGGGTCTAGTGGAGCTTTACTGCAGGTACCTGCAGCAATTCTGGATTTAAGGGTGCAGCAGGCTTCAGGAAGGCCAGTAGAAGAAGTTCTCGTGCAATGGGTAAACTTGGAAGAAGGTGATGTTTCTTAGGAGGGCAACAAGTTCTTGAAGAGTTAATTACCAACCTTTCATTCTTGAGACAAGAATGTTTTCAAGGGAAGGGAATTGTTATGATTCATCTTGTATGTGTTGTTGATTTTGAGTCCAATTGTAATAAGCTTCCTTAAGGCTTAGTTTAGTGCTGTGTTTTACTGTATTTCTAAGCATAAGAGTCTTAAGTCTTTTAGCACCAAAATTCAGATGTTAGTTAGGAAGTCGGTTAGAGCTTGGTTGGTCTTGGTCTACTCAATTGTGGCAGCTTCTTGCTCAAGTCGATTGTCTGGTTGTTTTGCTTAAATAGCTTAGATCTTCTAGTAAGTGATTCATTCAATAAAATACAAAATATATTGTTTCTCTCTCTCATCTAATTCTCTGTCTAATTTCTCATCTCCTTCCCTTCTTTTCTCATCTAAACTCTCTTCTGTCCTATACTTCCACTAGGTTAACTTCATGTTTGATCCTGAAGCTTAACGCTATGTATGGTGAGCAAATCTAAAGAGGAAAGGCAGAAATAGCAAGCTACAAAAGAAGGCATAGAAGATAGAATACTAAACAGACTTGTTAGGAACATTAGAAATATGGACCGTACTAGTGGCATATCTAGAATTTTAACTGAGGGTGGGCTTGACTTACAAATTACATCACTTTGTTTAACTTATTAGTCATATATTTGTTATATATTTTCATTTAAAGTAAAAATATAGCTCTTAATCACTGCTAAATAAAAGAAATTTCATAAACATGTTTATTTAAGGCATTCAACTATACAAAACCACATATATATTGAGAAGTAATAATATTTCGAATTTAATTCACACTTAAGTTAGAGTGTTATCTTTATTTAAATATTTGTATAAAAATTCTCCCATTAATATACTTCTGTTCATACTCGTAATAAAAGAAAAACAATTTTAAATGGTAAATCCAATTTTGTGACTAATGAGAGTTCAATAAATAATTTTAGAATTATTTGCAAAATTTTATTTTTAGTTTTCAACTACTGCATATTATATATTACACATTTTTTTATACTAGTAAAAATATTATAAATAAATTTGAACAAGAATTTATACATAAATATATAACTTATATAATCCAAGTACAAAGCTAAAATGTTAGAAAGAAAATTTTAAATCGTTTATGTACAAACTAAAATTTTTTTAGAGCTGATATGAGTAATTTCTGCATACTTAAATAAAAACTAGTGAGATCACAACACATAAAAAAATTGTCTAATTTTATTTTTCTAATTTTGTTTTTCTCCCAACATAAACAATATTTATTTTGTGTGGCCTACTTTGTGTTTGTGTGTTACTTGTGGTAGTTTATTGTTTTGGTCGCCGTATATTTTCCACTACTCATGATGTGATGCTCTTCTGCTGGCAGGTCACATGCCATTTACTACGGACCAAATTCTCAGGTTGGTGGGTCCTCGGAAACAGCCTCTCTTCAGGGTAGCCCCCTGAAGGGGGAAGGCTGCGTACATCTACCCCCCACCCCCAGACCCTGCTTATGTGGGAGCCCTTGGAGGCACTGGGTCTGTTGTTGTTGTATATAGCATAAGCTCAACAAATAGTGAGAAGTATAATTAATTGTATGTATAGTGACAAATTTCACAAATCTCTCAGAATAAAAGTCATTTGTCCAGAAGAAACAAAAAATTAGATGTGGCTTCAGGTGGATTTGAACCCACGTCCACGTATGTGGAAGTAAAGCTCGCTCACAACTAGGCTAAGGGTGCATACTTAGTGACTACAACTTGATAAAAATATTTGATAAAGTCAAGGTGGGCTGGACATAACTTAGATCCGCCGCTAGACTGTACAAGTGTTTAGTAAAAGAGAAACAAAGTAAACATAGAAGGGATAACAAAAGGATATACAAAACAACGAGGCACAGTCTGAAAAACAAAGTAAATTCAAAAGAAAAAGTAGGTTGGGTTGTTTCCAAATGTCAAATTTACAAAAATAATTTCCATACTAATTTCAAATGTCAAACATATGGAATACTTTAGCCAAAGATTCTTGAATCTGTTCGTATGCTTGCGAATCAACTAAGGGGGCATCTTTATCTCCTAAGAGACTATAGATTCCACATAAAACAAATGCTCCCGCTCTACTTCATGCCGTTACCCAATGCACGTAAGATTTAAGTCAATGTACTTTAACTATCCTTTTAGCTCATCAAAGCAACATACATTCCACGCACGAGTTCAGACTATTTTTTGAATTTAGAATTATCATCTTACAGAATTAATTATTTCTGATAGTAGTTAAGAAACAAACAATTCAAGTGGCACTGATTAGTGTTCCAATCATATGGATAACACCAACATAATACTTTTGGATCCTCATCAATATAACCAAAACAAGCTATTAAAGGTATTGTATTATAGTCTTATCAGACAAATTGTCCAAACTCATCATCGACTACAAACATATACTTTGACAACATGTCACTTATTTGATTCAAGTGTATCTGTGGCTCAATCTCATTAACAACTTAAACCAAGCTCGACATGTCATCTGTTACGTTCGTGATTAAATCACAAACGTAAGCTAAGTAAAATAGGGATAGGTTGAGAGTTTGAGATGAGAAAGAAGAGAATTAGGGATGAGAAGTAGAGAGAGTTAGATGAGAGAGAGAAGGTTGATCTCAAATGAGATATTTTGTTGATATTTGATTGAATGACTCTGAATTATTACACTTCCTACTACTTATAGGCAACAAGAAGCAACTAATGCATTGCACCTAGACTTTACTAGCTAAACCGACTTAAGAACTATCTAGAAGCATCTAGAAATTATCTAACTAACATTTGAATCTTTATTTGTGGCGCCAAGACCAACCTAACAGCACTAACATCAACTAACTACCCCCTGCTGCAGGTCTACCTCTACAGTTTATTACATTTCAGCAGCTAGGACAACACAAGCAGCAGCTAATGCCAATACAAAGCAGCTACTAAGCTCATTACAATGCAATAAAAGAGCTAACAAAATTATCTCAGCAACTAATCAACAATAACAGCAAAGCAGCAGCTCAACTAACACCCAAACAGCAGCAAATCAGCACAGCAACAACAACAACTAACAGCAGCTCGCGGCAGCCCATGCTGCAGATCACTAAAGACCCAAAGCTCGATCCTTGAATTCCCGAATCATAACATTCCCTTGCCCTTGAAAACATTCTTATCCTCAAGAATGAAGATAATGAGACTCGAAAATCACTTGTTGTAGTAATTGCCCTTTAGAAACTGGAGTGCTTTGGACCTTGACATCTTCTTAAACATGTTCCTTCCTCCCTTGCTTAACCTCTTCTTCACTGTAGGTATCCCGAACTGATCCATCAATATTCGTAGCACATTTATCGTTTTCGAATTGATCTTCAATATCAACACCTCTAGCCGCCATGAGAAACTTAGGATTGCACTTATGGCCAGGTACATAGGGCTGATGACACTTAAAACAGCAGTTCCGAGGCTCCTTTTCGATATTTCCTGGATCCTTACGTTCATCTAACCCCTTGTGATCTAACCCCTTGTGATAATGTTGGAAGTTATCTTCCCGATGCCTTGGTTGATCCAGGAAAGTTAAATATGTGGCCTCACACAACTTTGCCTTTGCAAAAGCTTGAGACAAGGAAGTAGGTTAAAGTGCCTTCACCAAATTCTTGATTTTAGGCTTCAATCCACTGATGAAGCTCAACACATAAAAGGACTCAGGGGCTTGATGGCCAATCGTTATCATACTAGCTCGGAGATTTTCAAATTTTGTCATGTATTCCTTCACGGTTGTGACTTGAGTTAGCTTGTTGAAGCTATCCACTACATCACCCCAATCTTCATCACCATACCGTTCACAAAATTCCATCATAAAATCAGCCCAAGTAAGTGTGGGATAGCTCCTCAAGAGACTATAGAACCAAACTTCATAATCTCCTTGAAGATAAACCGCAGCTAATTCCACTTTTGATCATCGGGAATGGAATAAAAGTGAAAATATCGCTCGCATCGCCTTAACCAAGAGTGAGGTTGCTTCCCATCAAAATTTTCAAGTTGAACTCTCGGTTGTCTAAAGCCATTGGTTCTATTACCATAACAGACTTCATTGCCATGGAAAGGACCAAGACCAGAGACATTCTGTCCAAACCTCTGCTGCTGAACTGAATCTGATGGCTGAACCAAATGTCCATCATTTAAACAAGCAGGTCGTGTGCGGGTTGGATCAAGAGATGGATCAAAGCGTCCTACATTTTCATGTCTTGACCTGTTCGGTGCTGCAGAACCAGGGAAACGATCTGTTGAATCTGGAGGATGTTCCTTCTGATCCCAATTTATGCTCACAGATCAATTATGCTCTTGATCCAATTGATGTTCACCCAATCTGGCAGTAACTTCAGCCTCTGGAACCTGATGCTGAAGTCTATCCTCTTCTTGAGGTCTTGTATTCACATTAACAAATTGAGGATCAACTTATGGATGAGCTTCAATGTTTGGTGCTTGTGTTTGAGGTAGTTCGCTGGCTTTTAGTAACTGACTTACCGGCAACAAACCTCCACCATTTCCACCTACATTCATTTTTTACACCTGATTTTGCAACATAGCTAGACAACCATCCACTCTACCCTCAATTCCTTGCAATTTTTCACTCACTCGAGCATCAATTGCTTGTTTGTTGATTTCAATAAACCTCTATTCAAAATTCTACAATTGATGATTTAAATGAGCATCAATCTTTCCATCAATCTCGTTTGCTTATTCAATCATTCGTTCAACCACTGCCTCCTCGATGTGTTGCTTTTGTTGGTGTAATTGATCAGCCACTTTCTCTTCCAAACGCTGAGTATGCAAGCTGAAACGGTCACTAAGTGTTTGCTCTTGTTCTTTCAACAAATTGGGCAATCGATCCTCCATTCTTTGCTCTCTCTCTCCAGCTGCTCCTGATTAAGCTGAAACATCAACTCCTTTAACTCTGCATTCAGCTCAACATGAGTAACAACCTGCTGGTCTTTCTCTGCATTATCACTAACCACATCAGCATAAGTTGGACCTGCTGCACCTTTGGCCATTCCAGATCTTGTTGTCATGCCTACTGCCATAATGCACTCTTAATCGCCACGACCAGATTTGATTAATGCTGATTTTCAATGCAATTTCTTTTCTGAAATTTTACAGATCGAATTGGTAACTAACTAACTAAGCATTTTCACCACCAAAGGATCTTCGCAACACCGAAACAACACTGCGACACCAAACCCTAACTTTCGCAATTCGAATAAGGATGAACTCGAACCAGAAACCCTAATCGCTGTGCTTGCTTGCATAATTCAAGTTATGAATCTGAATTGAACTCAAACTCAACTACAATTACAGGATCAACACACTTCAAACCACAATTCTCAAGCCTGTCAGATTTCTGCAATTTTTTTTATCAACGCAGCTTTTGCACTTTCAGTTATTGCGTTAATGTCAATTTCTTTATCTAAATTTCACAACTTGAATTGATCAATTTGATTTTCGAACTGACAGCAGCACAAAAACCAAATATGATCAACAATTTTCGAAAATTTCAAGATCAAATTTATGAATCAAAAATCTGAATTGATCTTGATCAATTTGTCCTCAAACTCAAACTGAATCTTTTTTTTTATTATTATTTTTATTACGCACTCGATTGGAAGCCAAACGAGGCTCTGATACCAATTGTTACATTCGTGATTAAATCACCAACGTAAGCTAAGTAAAATAGGGATAGGTTGAGAGTTTTAGATGAGAAAGAAGAGAATTAGGGATGAGAAGTAGAGAGAGTTAGATGAGAGAGAGAAGGTTGATCTCAAATGAGATATTTTGTTGATATTTGATTGAATGACTCTGAATTATTACACTTCCTACTACTTATAGGCAACAAGAAGCAACTAATACATTGCACCTAGACTTTACTAGCTAAACCGACTTAAGAACAATCTAGAAGCATCTAGAAATTATCTAACATTTGAATCCTTATTTGTGGCACCAAGACCAACCTAACAGCACTAACAGCAACTAACTACCCCCTGCTGCAGGTCTACCTCTTCAGTTTATTACATTTCAGCAGCTAGGACAACACAAGCAGCAGCTAATGCCAATACAAAGCAGCTACTAAGATCATTACAATGCAATAAAAGAGCTAACAATATTATCTCAGAAACTAATCAACAATAACAGCAAAGCAGCAGCTCAACTAACACCCAAACAGCAACAAATCAGCACAATAGCAACAACAACTAATAGCAGCTCGCGGCAGCCCATGCAGCAAATCACTAAAGACCCGAAGCTCGATCCTTGAATTCTCGAATCATTAACAACTACACACATGTCATCTTGGAGTGCTTTCATCTCATAGGATGCTCTAGAATACAACTACACACATGTTTGACTTGTAAAATATAATCAGATGATAATATTTATTTAACATTAAAAACTGACAAACTGGGTTTTCCAAGACTCCAATTCCAATAATCTCCCACTTGTCCTAAACCCAATTAGCCCTGTATTGCATAACTATCCTCTTGAGATCTATCAACTCTTTGACTATAAATTTTAATTAATACAATGACAGATTTTTGTCACTCTTTTACTCACAAATTTTAGTATACTAAGAGCCTTTTACATCAACTAGTCTACTTAACAACTTCATAGTTGTCAAGTACTCACTTTCCATAGTAAAGTAAGTAATATAAGACTGCTTCACTCTCCACCATCTAATGACTCCCACTATAAGGCTAAAAATGGATTTGTAGTATCAAACGTCTCAACATCCTTTCTTAGAATCTTGCTAAAGCTTGAGACTAAGAACATAGTGTGCTCATCTTATGTCTTTCACATCTAAATAATTGGACAATTAAATCTTAACAACTCATTACAAATCTACACCATTCTTAATGAGCAGGATCCCATTTATATACCACACTCGGAATGTCTCTACTTTCTAGCTATGTCGCATGTACTGTCATGGTTCAGTTTGCATACTATATTCTCTTTACTCTTGGCAACAAATTTGTCTGGTTGTATCATATACATAACCTTTCCAAGATGACCATTAAGAAAAGATCATCTTGACTTCCATTTCCGATATCTCTTCACAATGAGGAACAATGTAGCATCTAGCTAGAAGATCTCATTAAAGACGATTCCTTTCTTTAAGGTATAACCCACTGCCATCTATCTAGCCTAAAAGGCCTCAACCTTCTCATCCACTTGACTCTTTATAATTGTAGATCCATTTAGGCCCAATCTAATGGACTTAATGTCTTTTGACACCACTACAAGTTCCCAGACTCATTTAAAACACAATTACTTTAACTTAACTTTTGTTGCCTTGACCTATTGGCCTGCATCTTTATACTTAAGAGTTTCTTCATAGTCTAAAGGATCAAATTCGCCATCATGCTTAACCATTAAGACTGAAGACATGAATCTGTCAGGTGACCCTGACTTTCCTCCCAATACACCGAAGCTCTCATGTACTTAGTGTGACCATAACATGGTTGAAGACATATCTAATACATCATCTACACTGTAAATTGTCTCAACATGTAAAGGCACAATATCTCATACTGTCAATCTATCTAACACAAGCTAACTATTGTACTTTTAGAACACTTTCTAAAACCTCTTTCATAGCAAACCTTTTAATATGTAGATGTGACTTATCATATGAATCTTACCATATTCAATAACACATTATTGATCCTTTCTATAACTCTTTATAATAAAAAAAATAAGTATTCTCTTGAAACCACCACTTCAATCTAACAAAAATGACTTGATATAATTACCTAATTGATCCAAACTTTAGTCTTTAATTCTTTAAACTTTTAAAGGGTTCAAAACTTCTGTCTTCATAGGTATATTTGTATTCATAAACATTGTATGAAATACTCATCGCTTCCGCTCACTTTAACTTTTACCAGTCCATAAACATTTAATGAACAAGTTCTGGCAACTTTACTGGCCATTAATCGAGGCATGATTCGCATATCGGTTATCATTTTAGTACTTAATGATCACATAAGACAAATCAAACTAGTTTTAAATGATACTAGATTAACGTGACCTAAGATCAAGTACCTTTTTTTTTTTTTTGGTAAATCAGTGATATATACCATATATAATCAAAAATATATGTACAAGTCTATGAGGGGCATACCCCAAGCCAAGGCCAGAAGGCCTACATTAAAGAATCAATCAAAAAAAAAAAAAAACAAAGCAAGATGTATCAACGATCAACATGATCAAACAAAGAGAGCAAGCAAATGAAGGCAAACAAGCTAATACTCAATCCCCCACTCCTGCAGAAGCTGCGAGTGGCAATGAGCACTGCGAAGCGTAGGAGCAGCAATCAGACGACTGCGGACCAATCCTGTGATCTCCTCAGTGATGACTGCAGAAGGCCTGGACTGGGACCGATGAATCCTCAGGTTACGCTCATAGCAGAGGATGTAAACCGTAGAGGAGAAACAAAGGCAGGCAAGGATCCGATCCACCTCGTGGCCACGAAGCCTGGTAGCAACCCACTGAACCAGCTCGCGCCATGGAAGTGTGGGCCAGGCAAAAGAGGTGCGAGAGTACACCCTCGACCAAATAGTAGCAGAATAGTTGCAGGTGAAGAAGAGATGGTCATACGACTCAGCATCTAAACCGCACAACATGCAAGTCGCCCAAACATCCTGCACTCAATGTCTCAGCAGTCTGTCAAATGTCTGTAGAAGCTCACAGGAGGCAAGACACAAAATGAAGCAGTGCCTCGGGATGTGAAGCTGAAACCAAAGGAGATGATGGATGGAGTCCTCCTCCCTCCGACTGCGAATCGTCTCCCATGCCGATCTAGTGATTAAAACCCCAGATGGATCCCTCATCCATCGTAAACTGTCAGCTACCCTTGGTCGGGGCTTGAAGTCAACAGAATCCCAGATAGGAAGCAGCTCCTCAATATCCCGTGGGACCTAAGATCAAGTATCACTTAAAAGCTATATGGATTTCAGGAAATTCTTGTTTTATATGGTTATACAGCTTAGCTTATATTAGATGAATAAATTGCCATTAACATAGTTTTGATTAAAATAAGTCAACCATCTACTAGTGTACCCTTTGTGATAATATATATTTAAGTATCAGTCTATTCTTCAGAAAAATAACTAAAAGACTACTTTGAAACAAATAGAAAATAGAAATAAAATTTCTAAACAAACTAGTACATTAAGATAGTTACTCAAAATCAAAGCTACGTTTCTTAACTTAAATTACTATCTCTGGGTGCCCTTAAAGTCCACTCACCACAACACTAGTAAATTACGTACTAGTCACAACTAGAGGAGATAGGATATTGAATATCTTATATTGTTGGCTTTCTAGTCTTGGCAACAGTAGTATCTAAGTACCTAGGCAATTTCTTTTAAAAATTAATGTCCAGTGTTTTTATAAAAGAGACAAAAGTACTTTGACTCATGATTTATTTTACCCTATTAAGGTTCCTAATTCACGAGATATATGTTTACACTAAGTAAACTCTTCCCATAGTTCTCATGACACCTTTTCTCTCAAACTGTACTTTCATCAGTTCAGACAATGAGCAATCTCTATTACTCAATGTATCCAGCGTTAATCGAATAAAAGACCTGGATAGGCATGTCAGGATCATATCATGTTGAGATTGGCTATCAATGTTTGCATTAAGAATTCCAGCTCAATTAAATAAGCCATCATCATATATCACACTCTTGAACTGTACTTTCTTGTTACAATCGTGTCCATCATCTCTCTCATTAGCTATTCTTATACTGCCAGTTCTCTAGTCAAACACTTCTGTAAAGTATCTGATCATCTCTACTATAGTTGAGAAGTCAAGTAGCTAATACTTGAATAAATTCGACATCTAATATCCGAATGTTGCATCCGACTAACTCATTAGTCTAGTCAAATATTCTTAATGTACTTTTTTTAACTTAATAGAGATATTAGGTGTAACGTAGAGAACTCTACGCATCTCCTAATGCTCCACATATTAAATTTTAATGAGCATAATAGAATAGACAAGTAACATACTTATCAGCGTTGATTACAATGCATAAGATAACAACCCGTCTGAAATCAAAAATGTAAACAAGTCATATAACATATAGGATTACTTTTCTTGCTTTTAGCAAACAATCAAAGTTCAGAGTTCACAATCCGACACTTTAATGTATGTTGTGGTGCCCCAACCAAACTACCCAAAACTCTCCGTTGGCGAAGCCGAATTGAGATATCACAAGGATGAGAACATTTCTCAATAATTATGTTTTCTTGTAAATTCTTTACCAAACATATTTAACACACCACCCAACCCTTAGCCTCTAAGGTCATACAATAGAGCTCCTACAATAGAGCTCCTTAGGAAGGCTAATGTAGACCCTAGTTAAGTGTGCACTACTACCTTGACATCCTTGCAAGTCCGCAAAGTACTCCACGTCGGCATGGCAGCACTCATTTTCCCTGCACTTCAGTCTATCACAAGAGATCTAACCTTGTATTCTGCAAATGAACTCCCTCCTCGGGGAGTCGTGCCCACCTATTATACTGTTAGACCAGTAATGGAGGCCATGAGCATTCATTTAGAATCTCATTCTCACTTGATATTTTGAGTCTTGTGAACCTTTTAATAATCTTAGCAAACAAACAAAGCATGGAATCCACCTAACCACTCTCTGTATTTGTGCAGCGATGAGCTAACCAATCTACCCGTTACTCCAAGGGAGAGGGGCATTATCAGTAAAAGTGAGAACTATTCTCAATTGATATGTTTCCGAAACAGAATCAACTCACCATTTCTTTCTTGGTCTCCAAGACCGCATCACAATGCTCCCTAGGAGACTATATAATATCTTAGTTAAGTGTATACCACTACCTAGACAATAATACAAGTAAATAAGATACTCTACATCAGCATGGCCACATCTGCTTTCTAGTACCCTCTATCTATCGTAAAGAAGTCCAACATGTATTTCGCAAACAAACACCCTCCTGTAGGAGTAGCGCCGGCCCACTATACTATTAGACTAGCAATGGATACCATCAGGAAACAACTTCTATACCTATCTCCCACTTGATATTTCGAATGGTGGATCTTTCTTCTAAATTTGATTATCTCATAATCAATAATTAGAATCATATTCTAAATTTTTGTGTAACAATTAAATAAAACCCTAATCTAATTAGGTTCTTTTAATTGTTCAACCTATTTCATCTAATGTCATTAGATATATTATGAGAATTTTTCCTTGTGAAAAAAATTTAGCTTTTGAATTATCTAATAATATTAGATCTATTTTAAAAAGTTCTTCAACTCCATGAAATCAAATATTTCACCAAGTTATATGGCCTTATTACTTTGTCCCATCGTACATGGTATTTAAATCATTTAGATAGTATTGAACATGTGAACTAAAATTTAACAATTGCCATGTTACCAAACAATTTGAATAACACCACTTAAGGCCTGTAGGTTGGATTAATAAAAGACTTTCCTAAAAAACTTTTAGAAAGATTATCTTATAAGAGATCCTAATTAATTTATTATTTTTTAAATTTAAATAATAAAATAAAAAGTTTTTAATTAAATTGGAATGTTCCCCAATTTTTAAATTTAATTTAATTTTAATTCTTAATTACATAAATAATTAAATCTAATCTTAATTTCAATGGATCAAAAGTAGAACATCTAATCCTATTAGATACTCTTTATTTTAGATTATCAAAAAATATTCAACAATTGAATATTTTACACCTTGGTTCAAAACCTAGTCACATTAGATTAATAATTTAAATTGTTCAACTCCTTGAATATCTAACTTCATTTGATCCAATTTAGAATTATGCCTCTTGATTGAATCATGAGTCATCTAAAATTTTAAACAATTTAAAACTTTAATGAACCTTCAATCTTGTTATTAAACTCTTTAATAACAATATTCAGGATTTTCTTTTTTCTTTAATAAAATTTTCAATTTCATATTTTCGTAGTTCCACATACTCCAATTTTATCTAACCTAATATTTTTAATATCAATCATGAACGTATTCAAAGTTGGCTCTAATACCGCCTTTCTTCCTCATAATCACACCAAGAATATGTACCAATGCCTTCAAAACTTGCATTAGGGTTCTTGGTCAGCGAAGGACTACACAGCAGGGTTCTATACCTTAGCTGCTCGAAATGACTTAGCAGAATTAAAGGTACAATTGGCGGATAGGTATGTCGGTGGGTTGAGGGAATCAATCCAAGAGCTGTTAAACATGTTTGATATCTTTTACATTTCTGAGGCAAGTCATAGGCCTTTGAATGTCCGAAAACAACAAAAGCAACGTCAGATTGGCAGTACTTGGAACATCCTGAGTAGTAGGCATGATCTATTATGACCTCCAACCAACTTGAGAGCATAGGGTAGGCCTGCTGTCGCCGATCCTGGTAAGCCGAGTAACCAGGACTTGGCGACTAGCTCAAAGACCTGTTGTTTTAAGTGTTGAGAGATGGGTCATCATGCCGTTGAGTGTAAGAAGGGTCATAGACCTGGTAAAGAGTTGTACATCGAAGGTCTCCATATTAAGGATGGTGAGATAAATAAGAAGGAGGCTCCGAATGAGTCGGCGCCAAGTGGTGTGGAAGATGTTGCGGGAGAAGAGGGTCACCTCTTAGTGGTCAGGCGAGTCTGCTTCACACCTAAGAAAGTAGAGGAGATGTCTGGCTTTGAAATAACCTCTTTCAGAGAACCTACACAATTGTTGGGGAAGGTTTTCTACCTAGTTAAAGACTCTGGTAGCTGTGAGAACATTTTTTTTCCAAGGAGGCAGTCCAGAAGCTGGGGCTAAAGACGAAGGAGCATTTGAATCCTTACAAGTTGTCATGGCTCAAGACAGGAAAGTAGATAATTGTATCTAAATGTTGTTTATTTAACTTTTCAACTAGAGCGAAGTACCGGGTTGGAGTATGATGTGATGTGGTTATTATGGATGCATGCCATTTGTTGCTCCGACCACTATGACAATTTGATATAGGCGCCACTCATGATGGGAGGAACTATGCCTATAGCTTTGTGTTTGAGGGCACAAAGATCATCTTCTTTCCCAAGAAAAATGAAGCACCTCATTCGGTATTAGTTGAGAATTCGAATCTCTAAACCAGGGTAATGTTGGCCAGGGAAGTTTCCGAGGGTAAGACGGCGTTTGTTTTAATTGGGAAGGAGTTTCAGATGGAACAAGGAAAGGTATCAAAAGAGCTAGTGGACTTATTGAGGGAGGTTGCTGACTTTTCCTTGAGGAGTTACAAAATATCTTATCGCCATTGCTGGACAGTTAACACCAAATTGATATAATGCCGAGAGCTGCCTTACCGAATAGGCTGCATTACAGGATCAGTCTTGTGAAACATGAGGAGCTTAGTTGCCAAGTTGAGGAATTACTAGCTAGGGGCTTTATTCGAGAGGGTTTGACTCAATGCGCCATTCTAGCTCTATTGATGCCCAAGAACGATGATACTTGGCAGATGTGCATCGACAACAGAACCAATAACAAGATCACAGTAAATTACTGATTTCCTATTCCAATATTGGATGACTTACTTAATCAGCTACAAAACTCGAAGGTGTTTAGTAATTTGGACTGGAAGAGAAGATATCATTAGATCCATATCTTGCCAAGTGATGAGTGGAAGACCGCCTTCAAAACCCAATACGGGTTGTAGGAGTGGCTGGGGATGGCGTTTAAGCTTAACACACCTAGCATGTTCATGAGGTTTATGAACCAAGTGCTACAACCTTTTATTGGAAGGTTGGTGGTAGTCTACTTCACTTTACCTTGATCTACCGCCCAAACTTAGATGAGTACCTGCATCAGCTTAGGGAGGTGCTAACAACGCTAAAAAAGCAACACATGTTTGCTGCCGTGAAGAAGTGTGACTTCATGAAAGATAAGGTGAAGTTCCTAGGGTTTGTAGTATCCAAGGATGGGATTGCAGAAGACGAAGTGAAGATAGAGGCAATTCGAAATTGGCCACAACCGAAGTCGATAACTGAGATACATAGCTTCCATGGTTTAGTGTCATTTTACAAAAGATTTGTGCCAGGTTTCAGCTCTATCATCACGCCGATTATGAATTGCATGAAAGGGAGTACCACCAGTTCGACTCTGAAGGCATCTAATGCCTTCGAAAGCAAAGGTTGACTACGGCTCCGATATTAGCCTTATCAGATTTCTAGAAGACAATCGAGTTGCATACCGATGCCTCCAAGGTTGGCATTGGCTTAATGCTTATCCTAGAGGGATGACCAATTACTTAATTCAGTGAGAAGCTTGACTTAAGTAA
This sequence comes from Simmondsia chinensis, assembly GCA_018398585.1. Lineage (NCBI taxonomy): Eukaryota > Viridiplantae > Streptophyta > Magnoliopsida > Caryophyllales > Simmondsiaceae > Simmondsia > Simmondsia chinensis. The sequence goes on from JAGTTD010000001.1 coordinate 33,947,951, forward strand.
GTTGAATTATTCAACTTATGATGTTAAGTTCTATGTAGTAGTGTGAGCTTTAAGGCATTGGACGTCATTTTTCTCCAACAAGGAGCTCGCTTTATACTTGGATAATGTTGCGCTGAAATATATTAATAGTCAAGACAAGCTTTCTGAATGACATGCAAAGTGAGCGAGTTACATCCAGCTCTTTCACTTTGTGATCAAGAGCAAGTCTGGAGCAACGAACAAGGTTGCCAATGCCTTGAGTAGGCATACACTGATGTTGAGTGGCAGCCGTGTTTTTAGTACTCGATTTTGACAAGTTTGCGAAACAACACATGAATGATCTCGCCTTTAGAGAGATTTGGCGAGTAACTCAATCGGGGATAGTGCATGGTTACTCCATCCACAATGCGTTTCTTTTCAAGTTAAACCAGTTGTGTAATCCGGCTTCTAGTTTATGACTTAAGATTATTTAGGTGAAGCACAATGAGGGGCACGTGAAGTGAGACAAGACTTTGAAGCTGGTGAATGCTACTTATTTTTGGCCAATGATGAGGAAAGAGGTTGAGCAATTTTTCAAGAGGTGTCAAATTTTCCAGGTTAAGGAGGGCGAAATGACAAATGTGGGTTTGTAATTACAGCTGCCAATTCCTAGTCAACCCTAGGCTAATATCAGTATGGATTTTCCGTTGGGATTGCTAAAAATGAAAAGGGGTGTGGATTTGATCTTCGTTGCTGGGGATTGATTCTCCAAGATGACACACTTCATGGGTGCAAGAAAGCAAGCAACACAGTATACGTAACTCGTATGTATTTGCAAGAAGTGTACAAACTTCATGGGTTACCGGCTAGAATTGTCTCGGAGAGGGATGTAAGCTTCGTGAACCACTTCCAGAAGACACTATGGAAGATGGGGAACACCTCTCTTGCCTTCAGAACTGTCCATCACCAATAGATGGATTTCGAGATGGAAGTGACGAATAGGTACTCGGGAAACCTTTTCTGATGTCTTGTTGCCGAGAACATTAAGGGATGGGATTAGAAGTTGTATCAAGCCAAGTTATCTTATTGAAACTCGGTAAATCGAAGCACGGGTTTTCCACCGTTCAAGATTGTCTATAGCTTTGTTCCACATTCTCCGATTGACCTCGAGCTAGTACAAGGTCTTACTTGTCCTCATGGCAACGTGGAGCACTTCATCTCCAACCTTTGGGAGATACACTAACATACTCGAGCACGGTTTCTTGAGGCTAGTGCCAAGTACAAAATGGCAAGTGATAAGCGACACCATGTCATATAGTTCCAAGTTGGTGATCAAGTATTGGCAATTATGACTAGAGAGCGGTTTTCAGCATGGGAATACAACAAGTTGATAGCACGGAAGATTGGCTTTTGTGTTTTAATTAAAAGGTCAATGATAATGCATACCGCTTGCAGCCACCAAGTGGAGTGAGGACTTTAAGCGTCTTCAACATCCAGCACCCCATCCCTTACTTTGGTAAGAATGATCCAGACAATCTTTTGGTGAATTCAAGTACGAATTCTTTCCAAGCTAAGAATGATAATGCAGCTGTGCCTTAGCATGCATAGTAGGTTGGGCTTGGCGAGTTGGGTAGCTTGGAGGGATAGGAGACATACGAGTAGGGCTTGATCCGGGCATTGGAGTTTAATTTCAAGGAGGAAAGCTTAATGTATACTAGTAGATTTTATTATTTATCTCTTTATTTGTCTACTTAATTTTAATCTTTTATTTTAGCTAAGAAAGGTTCTCGATTTAAGGAAGAGGAATATTAGTATTTTTATTAATTTCAATTTTTAGATTTTTTTCATTGTTTATGTGTTTATTTGTTATTTTCTGGTTGTGAGAATTAATAATAGAATTTTTCCCTTTGTTTCTAATTATTTTAGCAATAGAAAATTAATGGAAGGCTGTTAAATCCTTTTGTTCCCAATTTTTATCTTTTTTAGCACCGCATCAACAAGCTAGTTATTGTTTATGCACATTTACCATACAATAATTAATGCAAAAGAATATTATCCAATAAATAAATACTGAAATGTTGTGTACACAGGAGACTAGGTTTTGCCTTTATCCCACCTTGTTCTAAAATGAAATTTATGCGGCTAAAAAGCGAAGTTCTTTTTTTTTTTTTTTTTTTTTAAACTAGGGTCAACACAGACACCATTTTAGGCATTATTTCTGTTAATCCAATTTTGAGAAGTAATTTCCTTTTTTTTTGGGGGGGGGGGGGGGGAGGGGGGCGGAAGGATAGAGTCACTATTTCATAGAGTGAACCATCCGAGACATATGTGGTTTGTCTAGTATATGGAAAATATTACAACAAAGATTACTCTCTTTATTGACAAAAATCCCCTTAATAGAAAGAGAGTTTAATCTAGGTTACGACGGATGTTCAAGCCTCTAATGCCCTAATATACTATAGCTCTTTATTATTTCGGACACCAAAACACTTTCCACATATCTCAATTTAAAGCCCCTTCTAAAATCAACCACTTCAATTTGTTGAAAAAAATAAGGGGAAGAGTGATTCGAACTTATCTTAAAATACGAAGATTATTGTTGTGCCATGAACTTCATTAGTGCCCTAAAGTTGTTTATGGCCCCGTAGTGGCACAATGGAACCAAAAGGCACTCTAATCCCCTGGGTTTACACGAACCTTGGAACACCAGTGTACTTAAGGGTTACCAGACTAAAATATCCCCCAACATTACTCAATTATAAAAGGAGAGAAAGAGAGGATGGGAAATTTTGGTGTATCACTTAACAAAGAAAACATGGCCATTATATAGGCTTCAAATAAGTTTTATTTTTTATTTTTTTTTTTGTTTTTTTGTTTTTTTTTTGTGATGGATATGAATTATGGGAGGCGACTCAATGACTACAATGACTAGGCCTAAGTCAATTCTTACAATGGCCATAAATGACAACAAGCGCTTATATAAGAAAATACAAGGTCATCAAAACGAGTATTCGCCCATCAAATATTTTATTTAGAACAAGATTCCTACAGCAAAATTTAAGAATGTCTAACAATCCCCCACGTGATTAAATTTTAGGGAAAAGCATAGCTTGTTAGAGCTGGCGTCCTAGGGAACCCAATTTATGTAAACTCTTTTATTAGTGAATAAAGATTGTTTGACATTATCGTCTATTTTAATTTTATTTACGAGTCTTTATGCATGTGATGTTGTTCTTCATCATAGCACGTACCACGAGATGGACAAAGTCCTTAAATGACATTTGAGATATCTATTTTAGTGAATTAATGATATTATTCCACAGATGGACTAAATAATGGATAAGAATGTCATTTAATAATTAGTTTGTAGTCATTTATAAGTTTAGGATTCATTTAGTAGGCACTAAGGCACCAAATCCCATTAGAACTTTGAAGTTAAGCGTGCTTGGACGAGAGTAGTACTAGGATGGATGACCTCCTGGGAAGTCCTCGTATTGCCAACCCCATAAGGTTGGGGGTTCTCGGAAACGGCCTCTCAATAGGGTTACACCCTGAAGGGGTAAGGCTACATACATCCACCCCTCACAGACCCCGCTTATGTAGGAGCCTTAAGGCACTGGATCTGTTGTCATTGTTATTGTTGTAGTTAATGATAAGGTTGGGCTACTTATCTGCTAAAGCAATAACGTGACATTTAGATAACTTGTCTGGGTTATATGGATAGCGATCCTAGATGCTGTGTTGGAGTGTTACAATGAGATCGTCACACTGAATAGGACCATGTGATTTGCTTGGCTTTGTACTACTATCAGAATAGAGCAACTCATATATGTTTTGTTTACACAATGACTCTTAATCCGGAAAATAGTCTTGATTCGTACATAGAATGTTGATTGCTTTGGTGCACTAAAATGACGAGGTTATAAGTAATAACTAGGTCTTACATTTGTTGGGCAATTACATGAAGTGTGGCAGGATTAGATATTTTCTTAGGAATCTACTTTGTGAAATGTCCCCTTAGTTAATTCGCAAATATTCAAATTCATTCTCAAGAATTTGGCCAAAGCATTTCTTGTGTTAGTGTTATAAACCGAGAATCCGAGGCATGGACTTAAATTTGCTATTTGGCGGGAATAATTGTTGGCAGTTGAAAATCTGTTAAATTCTGTTTACTGCTGGGCTGTTGTTGCTGCTGTTCTGGTGTGCTGCTGCTGCTGTGTTGCTGCCACTGCTTGCTGCTTGCTGCTTACTGTTGCTGTTATCCTTTCAATTTTGGCGGCAATAAACAAGTTCAATTGTTAGTTACATAAATTCTAGATGCTTCTAAGTAGATTGTCTAGGTTCATTGCACTACTTGTAAGTGATTGCTATAAATAAATGTGACCTAATGTAAATCAAATCATTCAATGAAAATACATTAACAAACTATCTCAATTTGAGATTAAACTCTATTCTCTCATCCCTTTCCCTTCTTTCTCTCATCTAACTCTAAAACTCTACTTTCTCATCTTAATTTCCCTTCTTTCTCATCTCATACTCTCAACCTATCCCTATTTTACTTAGTTCACGCTTGTGGTTCAATCCCGAGGGTAACAATTGGTATCAGAGCCTCGTTTGGCTTCCAATCGAGTGCGTAAACAAAAGAAGATTTAAAAAAAAAAAATCAGATTCCAGACTGAATTTAGTTCAGTTCAATCGATCAAAATTCAGATTTGTGATTTTCAAAATTGATCTTGAAAATTCAGAAGAAAAAAATTTGCAGTGAAGTTATGTGCAAGCAAAATTATTTGATCTATTGTGATGAAGTTTAAGTGAAGCTAATTGATTCACATTACACATGATCATCATCAAAAGATTAGAAATTAGTTGCATTGAGGTGATTCAGATGCTAAAATTCAGAAACTGAGGTTGAGGCGAAAATCTGTCATCAGGCGAAATCTGACAGGAGAAGCGAAAGTGTTGAAATCCAACTTCGTTCGTTAAGATTGCTTGAGTGTTGTGTTGAGGACTTGATTTTGAGTTAGGATCGAGCCTAAATCAGAAGTGAAAGTCGAATTATGCGACTAAACATGGCTGTCAGAAATCGTTCGGGTTAGGGTTTGTTCGAAGTTCTGTTCGAAGTTTATCAGTTAGGGTTTATAATCATTGACGATTGTCGAACCGATAGCAGTTGATTGGTTGTGCGAACAAAGGAGTACAACTTCATAAAACAATCGATTGTTGAAGAGTTGCGAAACAAGTTTTACATTTCTGCGATTTTCGAACTTGTATTCTGCGAACTGAGCTGGTTCAAGATTGAAGTTGTTCTTCATTCTCGATGTGGCTGAGTTGAAAGAGCAGTTGGAGAATTTAATAAAGCAGAGACAAGAATGGATTCAAGCATTCATACAAGAATGGAGACAAGAATGTATGCAGCTAATGGAGAAATGGCAACATTCAGCTGACCCGGTTGCTAACATCAGTGGTGATTGTGCTGGTGTTCTTGATGCAAATGAGTTTCCGGAGCTAGCGGATAGTGTTAGACAACCAAAGTTCAATGTTGAGCAAAGAAAGAAAGTGGAATCTGATGCTGTTAGAGATGAATTCGATCACGACAATGCCGAAAGTGATGAATACCAGTTTGAAAAACCTGAGTTTTGAACAAGATGATCCTTATGAAGACTCTTTGCTGGAGTTAGAGTATCTTGATGACGTTGAGGCACAATATGACATGTATCCGGAATGGAAATATGATTCACATGTCAAAAGAATGATTAAGAAAGCAAAGAGTAAAACAAAGAGAAATCATCTAAGTGAAGCATTGAAAGATTTTGGGGGTAAAAAGAAGTTGACAAAGTCGAAGTTGAAGCGTGAGGTTGAAGAAGGATCTCAAATTGTTAATGTGAATGTTAGTCCTCAATTTCCTCTTCAATCAGATGAAGACAGGCCTCAAGATCGAATTCCAGAAGTGGAAATACTCGTCAGACCTCAAGAAACAGCTCAAATTCAGCAGCCTAATTTGCAAACTCTTATGGTTGATTTGAAGGCTCAAGTTCACAACATCCAAATGTTTGATAAAGACAATGTTGCAAGCTTTTTCTCCTCTAAGGATATTGAGCTGAATGAGTTGGGAGTCATTACCGCAGAGCACATTAACTCAGCAAGAAATCAAGTTCCAGTAGCAAATATGCAGTGTCGGCGTGCCGATCGGCAAGTTCGGCATGATCTATTTCTTTTCTGGAAAAGAGTTTTGATTAATAGGGTCCCTATCATGAAGCTATGCCATTGGGAGGATATTTGTGAATTGTTCATCAAGATGTACTGCAGTAACAAGTGCTCATCAGCTGCATTTTGACCTTGTTACTTACATGTTCTTGCTGGAGCCTGAATTTGCAAGACAACAATTGATATTCAAAGTCTCAACTCTCTTCCATTCTTGAGGACAAGAATGTTTTCAAGGGGAAGGGAATGTTATAAACTGAGAATCCGAGACATGGACTTAATTTTGCTATTTGGCGGGAATAATTGTTGGCAGTTGAAAATCTGTTAAATTCTGTTTACTGCTGGGCTGTTGTTGCTGCTGTTCTGGTGTGCTGCTGTTGCGTGTGTTGCTGCCTCTGCTTGCTGCTTGCTATTGCTGTTATCCTTTCAATTTTGGCGGCAATAAACAAGTTCAATTGTTAGTCACATAAATTCTAGATGCTTCTAAGTAGATTGTCTAGGTTCATTGCACTACTTATAAGTGATTGTTATAAATAAATGTGACCTGACGTAAATCAAATCATTCAATGAAAATACATCAACAAACTATCTCAATATGAGATTAAACTCTATTCTCTCATCCCTTTCCCTTCTTTCTCTCATCTAACTCTAAAACTCTACTTTCTCATCTTAATTTCCCTTTTTTCTCATCTCATACTCTCAACCTATCCCTATTTTACTTGGTTTACGCTTGTAGTTCAATCTCGAGCGTAACAGTTAGACAATAGGAATTAATACTGAAGTGTTTATCTATATTAGTGAATTATTCAAAAGGGGCAAATTGTGAACTAAGAAGGAAAAGTGAGAAAGAATGACAATAGTAGTTTAAGATATTTCCTTCACGGACATTTATTAGAAAGGTCAATTGTGAGTAAACTTTTATAGGAAAATTTAATGAGTAAATATATTTATTTGTACAATAAAAATTATTTAGTGTAATTAAGTTTTATTAAATGGTGTTCAACTATTATCATGAGGTGATAATCAGATTTGACCTATTTGGAGCTAAAAATAAATCGTCCCTAAGGTCCCTACGCAAGCCCCCAAAATTATGCACTTACATAAGTCGAGAGAATCCCCGAGATGAATTATTTTATAAAAAGTTGAATAAAATTATTTTTTATTAAATCCTAAAAATTCAGGGGATGAATTTTTACTAGGAAAAGGGTAAAACAAGTTTTTTTTAAGACAATTACAGGGCAAGAGCCAAATCAACACACAACACGTGTCATGCGCTGATTGGTCAAGGGTGGCACAAGCCGCTGCAAATGAAGCTGCAGATAAGTATCTTAAGAAATATTTTATCTTGATTAAGATTGAAGTTTACCCTTTATTTTATTTTATTATATTATTTATTTTTCTGATTGAATTAGATCTCCTATAAAGACAATGCTAAGCTAATTCCAATTTTTAACAACAATAATAGTAATTAAGAACTTGCTTAGTTTTCTCTCAATTAGTTAGTGAATTGATTAAGAGAAAATCTCTTCCAAATTAGTTCTTAAAATTAGTTCTAAGAGCCCCTTGATTTCACGACGTCCACTCATTCAGTGCAAAGGGAGGAATTGTGGAGAAGATCTCGGAGGTACGTTTGGAGCATCTTTTCACTTGCGGTCTACAACGAGGTATGTGATTTCTCGTCCTATACTTTTATATTTGAATTTAATTTCTTTTTGTGGGTCTGTCTTCTATGCTATGCGTTGTTATGTAGAATTAGAGTCAAGATCATGTATTTACTTTAAAAATGATAGGATTTTAAATTGGTATTCCGCTGCGCTAGATGCAATCTTTGCATGTTTTAATTTACGAAATTAAAAATCACTCACCCAACAATTGGTATCAAAGCCAGACTCTCATTATTCATGAGGTGCATAAGGTCATTAGTTGACATGATTAAAAAATATTTTAAATATGAATTCGTGATAGGATCATGTGAAAGTATAATATAATTGTTGAATATATTAATATAAATTATTATATGTTTAATTGATTGTTTAAAATCCAATTAAAACAACATATTCATCAATGTTCGTATAGTTTTGGTTTATAGTTGTGAAAATGAGATTTTCATTCTTCATCTAAGTTACCGATTAGAATTAGATAAGATTAACTGGTATAATGAGATTATAGTCATTTAAAAATGAATATATTAATTTTAAATCAAAAACACAATGTGTGTGTGTGTGACTTGTTGACGTCACTGATGATGTCTGCAGACCTGACATCCGCAATGATGTCAATGGCTGACATCAGACAATTAAAATAAAAAAGAAAAGAAAATTTAATTATTTTAGAATATGATCATAAAAGAGATTATGTGATAATCAATTTTTTTTTCTAAAAGAGTTTAGAAAGGAATTATAGTTATACCTTGACTTAAATTGTTATTAAAAGGAGTTGTAATGACATTATGATTATTCGTTGTGAACAATTTAATTAGTCTTGATTGGATCAAAATAGTAATTTAAATTATTATTTTCATATTAATATTACTAAGTTATGAGATAACTTAAGGCAAATAAAATCCACTAATTTATTTAAAAAATCAAGTGGGAGCGAGGTTCAAAGGTTGAAAACTCACAGTCTCCATCACTGGTGTAATAGTATAGCGGGTCTACGTTACTCCCCGGGGAAGATGTTGATCCGTGGAATACATGTTTAGACTTCTATTAGAATGGACTGAAATCCAAGCAATCGAGTACAACCACGCTGACGTGGAGTATAATGAGACCTAGTGTGGATGTTCATGTAGTGGTTTACACTTGACTAAAATACTACATTAGCCCCTCCAAGGAGCTTTGTTGTATTATTTTAGATACTAAGGACAGAAGGATGAATGATTGATATTTAGTAAAAGAGTTTACAAGAAAATATAATAATGGAGAAACGTTCTTAACCGAGCAAAGCTTGTTGCGGCATCACTAACGGGGAGTAACGAGTGGATAGTTTGGATCCTCGTTGCTTTTGTTTTAATAAGGTGTTGTGGATACCAAATTAATTATAATTGCTAAATTTTGAAAGAAATAATGTCATAGAGAGATACATGACTCGTATGTTCTATTTACATATTTTCAGTGTAATCATGATGACTATTGGTGCATTGCATTCCGTACTAGAGGATAACCTCCTTACTGGACCTAATTACCCAAACTGGAAGATGAACCTAAATATTTTGCTAATTCACGACGGACATAAATATGTGTTAACTGAACCCTATCAATGCTACTACTGTTGTTAAGGAACACTACGACCGCTGGATTAAGTCCAATGATTTAACTTAGTGTTATATCTTGGCCTCCAGCATCTGATGCTTGAGATGAAGATGGTAGCAGAAATGAAAGAACATGTTAAGAAGATGTTCGGTGGGCAAGATAGAGCGGCTAGGCAGGAGCTCATGTTCATGAAAATGCTTGAGGGAAGTCCATTTCAGGAACATGTGCTGAAAATGATGGTTTATCTAAACAAATTGGAATTCCGAGGTGCTAAGAATGATAGTCAATCTCAGCAAGACATGTTACTTGGCTACTTGGCAGAGTCCTTCATCAGTTTAGGTTGAACTATACAATGAATAATAAAGATTATTCGTTACTTGAGTTGATGAAGGAGATGCAAGTTGTTGAGGGGGTGATGAAGGCTAAGGGGATTGTACTCTTAACCTAGGCACCCCGGATGGGGAACAAGAAACCATCCAACTGAAAGTCTGGAAAGAATAAGAACAAGGGTCTGCTAGTGTAGCAGCTAAGCCAATGAAAAAGAAGCCATCAGTATGAGGAAAGTGTTTCTTCTGTAGGAAGGATGGCTACTGGAAGAGGAACTGCCCTGAGTACCTAGCAAGTCTTCCTGCTAAACAAACGCATTCATCCGAACAAGGTATGGAGATATCTTATCTAGTTGAGTCATGTGTAAATGAAATTCCACCAGGATCCTGGTGTATGGACTTAAGTTCATCTGACCATGTTTGCAATATGTTGCAGGGATTCAAGCTAACTAGAAAGCTACATGATGGAGAGCTGGACCTGATCGTAGGACACAGGAGGCGACTTTCAGCCTTAGAAGTGGGAGATATTAGCTTAGTTTTTAGTATTAGAGTTTTAATTTTAAAGAACCGCCTTTATGTACATGCATTATGCAGGAATTTGATTTTTGAGTCATGATTAGTCGATGGTGGATATTCTATTACTTTTCGAATTTATTTAGTTATTCGGCATAATAAAATATTTATTTTCGAAGGTACTGTAGTCGTTGTTTGTTGACCTGGGCACCTGATTAAAATTCTACTAATTGCATGTTGAAATCTAACACTACTAAACTAATTGCACCTCTTAAAAGAAAAAACCCTAAAATAAACAATGGGTTCAAATGGCACCAACAGTTTTGTCATATTAACTCTAGCAGGATCCAAAGACTATTAAATGAAGGATTAGTTGAGTCTTTTGACTTCAAATCTTTATCGGTCTATCAATCCTGCATGGAAGGAAAGATGGCTAAGTCTGTCTTTAAGAGTCAAGACAATAGAGTTGGTGACTTGCTTGAGCTGGTTCACACAGACGTGTGTGGACCAATGAATGTTCAGGTGAGAGGAGGATATGAGTATTTCATCACTTTTACTGATGATTAATCTAGGTATGATTATGTTTACTTGATAAGACAAAAGTCTGACTCTTTTGAAAAGTTCAAGGCCGTGGTCGAGAATCAAACGGGTAAACACATCAAATCACTTCGATCAGATCGAGGTGGTGAGTATTTTTTAGAAGAGCTTCTAGATTTCCTAACTACAAGTGCGATCAAATCCCAGCTTTCTTCAGTGGGTACACCGCAGCAGACTAGTGTTGCAGAAAGGAGAAATAGAATGTTGTTGGAGATGGTAAGGTCCATGATGAGTCATGCTACTTTACTGATCTCTTTTTGGGGTTATACCTTAGAAATAGCCATTTATGTTTTTAATTTGGTTCCTATAAAGTCAATTCCTAAAACATCTGTCGAGCTACAAACTGGGCGCAAGCCTAGTTTAGGATATCTTCGAATTTGGGAATGTCTAACACATGTGTTGAAAAAGAACTCAGACAAGTTGGAGTCTAGATCAGAAGTGCGTGTGTTTGTAGATTACTCTAGGGGTAAAAGGGTGGTTTTTTCTATAGTTCTTCAGACCAAAAGGTGTTTGTTATTGCAAATGCCAGGTTTTTGGAGGAGGACTTTATGATGGGCTACATAAGCAAAAGTCAAATGGTGTTGGAAGAGTTAATTGAAAAAGACACTACTTCTAAATAATTTGATAAATCTTAGAATGAAATAGTCGCATTAGATGCACATGTGGTTCGCTCTAAGACAAATCCAAGTACACGGGAGGCTCATCGTAGTGGGAGGATTGTCAGGAAGCCTGACAAATGTATGGTTGGTGCTTCAATGGCTGAATCAGCAGATGTATTTGATCCTCTTACTTATGATCAAGCACTCAAGGACAAGGATGCTAACCAATGGCTCTTTGCAATGAGAGTACAAATATAATCCATTTATTCTAATCAAGTCTTCAATAATGTAAAGGCACTGCCTGGCATTAAACCCCTAGGTTATAAATGGGTCTACAAGAGAAAGAGAGGAGTAGACGAGAAGGTCAAGACCTTCAAAGCAAGGCTAGTTGCCAAGGATTATAAGCCAAAGGAAGGTATCGATTATGATGAAATCTTCTCACCAGTGGCCATGCTTTAAGTCTATTAGGATACTCTTATCCATTGTAGCTCATTTTGATTATGGGATATGGCAGGTGGATGTCAAGACAGCCTTTTTGAAGGGCAGTCTTGATGAAGACATCTATATGGTGCAACCAGATGGATTCATTGGTATGAATCAGAAGCCTATGGTATGCAAACTGAAAAGGTCCATTTATGGACTTTAACAAGCATCTCGCTCATGGAATAAGAGATTTAATGAAGCGATTAAATCCTATGGTTTTATTCAATCTGTTGATGAGCCACGTGTATACAAACGCAACATAAAGAAAGTAGTGACTTTCTTGGTATTTTATGTGGATGATACCGTACTCATTGGAAATGATGTGGGAGTTTTGTAAGCTATTAAGATTTGGTTCTCAAGTCAGTTTGACATGAAAGACCTAGGAGAAGCTAGCTACATTCTTAGGATTAAGCTTTTGCAGGATCATAAGAATAGGATGGGTCTGTCTCAAGCTGACTATATAGACAAGATGTTGTCTAAGTTTAACATGGCGGACTCCAAGAAGGGTTTGTTGCCCTTCAGGCTTGGAGTGCCTCTTTCTTTAGAACAATGTCCTTCGACACCTTAAGAGAAAGAACATATGAGGAATGTTCCATATGCTTCAGCTGTGGGAAGCCTTTAGTGTGCTAATGTTATGTACTAGACCTGATATCTATTTTGCTGTTGGTATGGTAAGTAGATATTAGTCTAATCCATGTGAAATGCACTAGACGACAGTGAAGCATATTTTCAAGTACTTGAGAAGGACTAGAGATTATATGTTGGTTTTTCATGGCGATGAACTGATTTCAGTGGGCTATTTTGATTCGAATTTCTAGTCAGATTTAGATGCTAGATGTTCCACATCTGGATATGTCTATACCCTCGGTGATGGAGCCATAAGTTGAAGGAGTGTCAAACAAACTTGTATTGCTAACTCCACCATGGAAGCTAAATATGTGGCAGCTTCAGAAGCTTCCGAGAAGGTTTGTTGGCTAAGAAAGTTCCTTACGGACCTTAAGGTTATAAAGGAGGGTCTAACACCCATTGCCACTTATTGCGACAATTCGGATGCGGTAGCTAACTCAAAGGAACCAAGGAAGCACAATCGGTCCAAGCATATCAAAAGAAAGTATCACCTCACTTGGGATTGCTTGGAGAAAGAGGAGATTGCAATTTTAAAGATAGATACCGCAAGCAACTAAGCCGATCCTTTTTCAAAAAATTATTGACTTAAAAGTCGTTTGAGTCACATTTAGACAGGATGGGAATGTGTTGTATGGAAAATTGGGTCTAGGACAAGTGGGAGATTGTTGAGCTGGTGTCCTAGGGAACTTAATTTATGTAAACTTTTTTTATTAGTGAATAAAAATTGCTTGGCATTATTGTCTATTTTAAATTTATTTACATGTTTTTAAGCATGTGATGTTATTCTCTATCAAAGCACATACCATGAGATCGACGAAGTCCTAAAATGAGATTTAAGAAACCTATATTTAGTGGATTAATGAGATTATTCCATAGATCCATTAAATAATGGATAAGAATGTTATTTAATAATAAGTTAGTAGTCAGTGATGAGTTTGGGCTACTTATTTGCTAAGACTTTAACATACATGACTTTTAGATAACTTGTCCTAGTTATATAGATAGCGATCTAGGATGTTGTGTTGGTGTGTTACAATGAGATTGTCACGCCGAACAGGACCACGTGACTTGCTCGGATTTGTACTACAGTCAGAATTGAGAAACTCCTATATATTTTGTTTATACAATGACTCCTAATCCAAAAATAGTCTAGATTTCTGCATAGAGTGTTGATTGCTTTGATGCACTCAATGACGAGGTTATAAGTAATAACTGGGGTCTTACGTTCGTTGGGTAATTGCATGAAGTTTGGCCAGAATAGATATTTTATTAGGAATCTACTCTGTGAAATGTTCCATTAGTTAATTTGCAAGTATTCGAATTGATTCTAGAGACTTTGACCAAAGCATTCCTTGTGTTGGACATTAGGGGTTAATATAGAAGTGTTTATCTGTATTATTGAATTATTCAAAATGGACGAATTGAGAACTAAGAAGGAAAAGTGAGAAAGAATGACAATAGTAGTTCAAGTTATTTAATAAATGGACATTTATTAGAGGTCAATTATGAGTAAACTTTTATAGAAAAATTTGACGAATAAATATATTTATTTTTAGAGTGCAGTAGAACTTATTTAGTTGAATTAAGTTTTATTAAATGTTGTTCAATTGTTATCATGAGATAATAACCAGATTTGACCCATTTGGAGCTAAAAATAAATTGTCCCTAAGGTCCCTACGCAAGCTTCTAAAATTATGCACTTATAGAAATCAAGAGAATCATGAAATGAACTATTTTATTTAAAGAGTTGAATAAAATTATTTTTAATTAAATCCTAAAAATTCATATGAAAAATTAGAAAAAGGGTAAAACAGGCTTTTTTAAAACAATTACATGGCACGAGCCAATCAGCATGACACGTGTCGCCCGTTGATTGGTCAAGAGGAGGGGCGATCCCCTCCTGGGCCAGCTAGGTGACCCTTGGCGATCCGCATAAATGAATGCGAGTGAATGGTAGGGTGCCATGTGGCACCCTGTTAGCGTTTAAGCAAATGAAGCAGTGGATAAGTATTTTAGGAAATATTTTATCTTGATTAAGATTGAAGTTTACCCATCTATTTATTTTATTTTTTATATATATTTTTCTGTTTGAATTAGCTCTCCTATACAAACAATGCTAGCTAATTCAGATTTTTAACAACAATAATAGCAATTAAGAACTTGCTCGGTTTTCTCTGATTTTTTTAGTGAATTGATTAAGAGAAAATATCTTCCAAATTAGTTCTTAAAATTAGTTTTAAGAGCCACTTGATTTCAGGACGCCCACTCGTTAAGTGTAAAAGGAGGAATTGCGGAGAAGATCTCGGAAGTATCATTTGGAGCAACTTTTCAATTGCAGTCTACAACGAGGTATGAGATTTCTCAGCTTATACTTTTATATTAGTATTTAATTGTTTTCGTGGGTATGCCTTCTTTGCTATACCTTGTTATGTATAATTAGAGTCAATATCATGTATTTAATTTAAAACTAGAGAATTTTAAATTCGTATTCCACTATGCTAGATACAATCGTTGCATATTTTTAATTTACAAAATTAAAAATCTCCCACTCAACATAACTGTGCAAGAGAAATCACACTTGACTATACTGATGCTTTTTGGACTTAAATTGTTGCCTAATAAGTATGCATGTCTCATAACCTTAGAAGGCGAACTAAGTCTTGAACCTGAATGGTAATTGCCAGGAACATACTCAACCAGTTCATGTAACTTCAATATCGAGACGCATTCATCTAACAGGACTTGTTAAGCCTCTTAAAACAACTCAAAACTTGGGTTCTGAGGTTGTGCTCTAGAGAGTAAGTCCATACTCTCGATAGAGGATGACTAACACCCCCACATTTCCGTAGGTGAGTCCATTAGGTGTGCTGTCTTACACCACCATCACAGGCTACATATATAATTAAAAGCACAGAACTCATCCTCACCATCATGGCAGATTGGTGTCTCCATCAAGTATGCTGTCTCACACCGCCATAACAGATATAGACAAAATTATGAGCATTAAGGTCAACCTCAACGTCATGATAGTACCGATGAATCTTTAAGCCAAAAAAATAGTAATAACTCGAAATGGGCTCGAGTGGCTAAGTTTTAATTTTTCTAACTGTGATTTTATTGATCCATTGAAGTTGTGAATAATTCTCGAGATGGGGACCCATCGAGATCAAGACTTATAAATGGGCTAAAACTCCATTCCCTTCGCTATATCACGTCAGGTTTTCTTGAAAGACCTTTATATAGAAGATCCTCAAAACAATCTAAACACTTTCTTGAAAGGCCTTTATATAGAAGACCCTTCAAGCAATCTAACACTTCACTCGAATGAGATAACGTCTGTAACACCACATCCAAGAGAAACATGCCCTTCGCTTGCTAAACCCAAGAGGTGTGTAGAGCACATACCATCCTTCACGGACTATAGATAGGTGAGCGTCATGCTTAACGTTAACAAATGGCATTCAAGCAATGAATTAGAATAAAGAGATACTCATAGGTTGGGCACTATCAACATCAATTAAAGTTGCTTTTGCCCTCACGTTGCGGTATCTCCAACGAGCTATTAAACAACCCGCTCTATAGCCTATGAACTTCCACAACAGTAAGTATAATACAATAGAGGAGCAGATTATATCAATAAAATCCCATCTCCACCTCAAGAATGCACATTGTACATAAATTTATATATATGATCAGTTTGAAAATGCATTGTAATACCTACCACTTAGAATATTTAATGATTCAGCATACAAGGTGATATCAGCATTATTTAAGTCATACCAAAATCAATTAGGTCATATAAAATAATAATCCACCCCATACCTTTCATAGCAAAAAGAAAACCTTAAATTATACTACAGCTCAAGGTGTTTCACGCAATTGCAGCGCCTTTGGGGCCAAGCATCAATGTCATCACACTACCCAGTTCATTGTCGGACAGGCAACAAAAGCGGGAGATCCACTGCACTCTCCGTCACCTGCCCATCCTAGCACTAAAATCCTGATCAAGAATAATACATGCAATCCAAATCAAGAATAATACATGTAGCAAAGTTTACATCACAAATATCTCACACAAACTAGCATATGGCAACATGCTCGAAATAATCTCAAAGGGATTACGGTAAATTGATTTTCATACGATATAACTGCTTATGTTCATAGAAGGATACAACCCCCACATTCTACTAACTTATGTCAAGATTCATGTATATGAATATGGGTCTACTCCATCAATAAAATGCAAGTAACAAAATATTTGCATGCTAAACACTATGTTACTTTCATTGAATTGTTCAACATAGTCTTAGGAGACAATATCCTAATTAAAACATACACACTAACAACAATTTATATCATACAAATATTAAAGTTTTACGTCCTTGGTTTTATACTTAACTCATTTTTTCATTGTACCCGGTGGGCCATAACCTTTGCCGCGCAGAGTCATAAAGCCTAAATTAACTGTTTTATTTAAGCAGCCTGATAAGGCCTTGTTTTTCAGTAGGCCAATCAATTCTCCTTTAAATATATCCAATGTGGGCCCATGCTTACATGTGGCCCAGGTTTATATTTTCATTTTTTTTTCCCCTTAAAGAAAAAATGTAAACGCCCCTTCATTTCCCACTCTAATATCTCTCCCCACCAACCACGACCTCTGCCGCTGAGGTCAAGGGCTCCGGCTGACCGACTTTCCCAGGCCATGGTCGGCTCACCAAGTCAGTGGAGTCAGAAACACCATTGTCATTGGCAGCAAAAACAATGCCTCGAACCCCACAGCGTGTTGGTGCAAGCACTTACAAAACTCGCAAAAGCGGGTACCTAGAGATCTCAGGTGTTGAGGCCATGCAGTCACTTTCCTTAAAACTTATTTCACCGTAAGAAATAGTCTCGGGATACAACGATAACCAAAACGATGAAGTGAAAGTGTGTAAGAGGAGAGATAGAAGAGATGAAAGAGAATGAAGTTTTCATTCAAGAACTTTCAATACTTTTAATTAATCCCTCTCATACAAAGTTCTTCCAATCTTTTTTATTGATTCAAGTCCAAAATAAATCTGATCAAAGGGGGTATTATATATTTTAAGAGTGAAAAGAGACGTTCCCTAAAAGCACCCCAAAAAGGGGTGCCAAAAACATGAAGTAAACCGTCAAAATCTACCTTGTGTGTTGGCACACATATCTATTTTCGTGCACTTTTGTAAGATTTTATGTCGGCACACGGGCTCTATGTGTCGACACACAACTCAGAATTTTGGGTTCTGTAAGATTGTGTGTCGACACACACATCCCATACAAATAAAAAACACTTCAAATAACATCGAGACAAATCTCGAACACTTCATTAACAATTCTCATTTTGAAAATACATCATCATTCCCCCACCATTTTGAAAATACAATCACTCTTACGTATAACATCTCTAATTTAAAGGAGGCCTTATTGTGCATCAATGAGGGTGTCTCTCGATTGAACCCTCAGCTAGTGAAGATATGTTTACAGTTAATCGGATCGAAAATGGTAGACTATGCTTTGAACCATACAACCCATTTGACTAACCGAACACATCAATACGCACAAGACTTATTCCTCGTACACATCCTACAACTCCCAGACCGACACATATGTAGCCTTGTGTCCTGTACCTTTCGTGACTGTTTCAAAGCCAAACCCTTCGCCAAAAATCACTTCTTGAAGCGGCCAAACTTCACATCACTAAGGTGGGCCCCACTGATCGTGTCCCTACGACTCGACATTCAGCAATAATATAATCCCGGGTCCATTAAGAGCACATGCTCATCCTCTTAGATTCTCTAACACAGGTAACCAAGCACTTCTCACACAGGATGGTAAAATTTTCTTTTAGTGTTTGCAGTCACACGGATGATAAGTCTAACTCATTGCGCCCGAGACTGACGTCATACTAGGCATCAAGTTGAGGGCCTATCATGGGCGACTAACAATGACAGGTTTCAACCCCATCCCTTCACTAGTTTTCAGAACCAAGTCTCTAGCTAGGCTTTTGTCAACGGATCTGCTAGATTGTGACTCGTTTTCACGAAGTCCACAGTGATGACACCTTCTCAAATAAGTTGTCTCGCAATACTATGTCTTAGACCAATATTCCTGGACTTTCCATTGTACACCTCACTGTACGCTTTTAAAAGCGTAGCCTAACAATCACAGTGGATAGATATCGGTGAGATCAGCTTAGGCCACAAAGGAATATCATACAAGAGATCCTTTAACCGCTCTGCTTCTTTAGCCATAGAAGCAAGAGCTATGAACTCTGCTGCCATTGTAGAATTAGATATACAAGTCTGTTTCTTGGAACCCCAAGAAACCACATCCCCACCAAGCAAAAATACCCATTCGCTTGTGGATGCATGATCTTCCACATCGGAGATCCAACTGGCATCAGAGTATCCTTTCAAAATGGGAGGATACCCTACATAAGAAATACCATAATTCATGGTACTTTTAAGGTACTTCTATACTCTATACACTGCATACCAATGCATTGTACTCGGACTGCTAGTATATCTACTTAGTTTTCCCACAGCATAGGCTATATCAGGCCTAGTACTAGTCATGGCGTACATAAGACATCTAATGACTTGGGCATACTCCAACTGCAATATACGAGTGCCCACATTCGGTACTAATTTCACACTAGGGTCCATTGTAGTGGAAACCAGTGCACATGCACCATAGTTGAATCTATTCAACAAATTTTCAATATAGTGAGATTGTGTCAAGGATATTGCACCACCATTCCTCAAAATCCTTATACCGAGGATCATCTCAGCCTCACCCATCTCTTTCATAGCAAAGTTCAGCAAGAGAAATTGTTTAGTTTTTTCTACCAGTTCCAAATTAGTACCAAAAATTAACATCTCATCGACATATAAACAGATCATGGCCCCTTTGCAATTCTCGAACTTGCTATAGACACTTATCCGATTCATTTATAATGAATCCATTGTTTAGAATAACTTGATCAAATTTCTAGTGTCACTGCTTCGGGGCTTGCTTTAGCCCATACAGAGAACATATGAGTTTACACACCTTTCTCTCGTCTTGACATCCATTTGATCAATCACTAGCTTATAAGTGGAGGCAAGAGCAATCAAAACTCTTATAGTTGATATTCTCGCCACTGGGGCATATGTATCAAAGTAGTCTAATCCTTGTATTTGGGTAAAACCTTTAGCTATCATTCGGGCTTTGAACTTATCTATAGTTTCATCGACTTTCATTTTCTTCTTGAAGATCCATTTACGCCCGATAGGCTTGCTACATCGTGGAAGATCCACTAATATCCAGGTATTATTGCCCATGATGGAATCCATCTCATCATTTATCGCCTCTCACCAAAAGGAGGCATCATGAGACCTCATAGCCTCATCAAACGTCATGGACTTCTAGAGCATTCTCAGGGACTTGTTCCCTCTTTCCTTGCTCTCTTACTCGAGCCTTCCACTAGAAATGTGTAGAAGTCCGATCCAAAAGATTTCTCTTTCCTTGCTCTCTTACTTCTTCGGAGTTCTAGAACATTCTCAGGGACTTGTTCCCACTCATGATGATCAAAATCATCATGCAACACTGGAGTGTCAATCTCAACTGGTACATAATCCCTTGGTCTATGAGTAGAGGTAAGCCGATTCTCATCAAAAATGGCATCTCTTGATTCTATTATCGTATTAACATTGATATAATTATTTGGCTCAATTACACAGAATCGATATACCTTACTATGCTGCGCATATCCAACAAATATAGTGTCAATGCCTCTCTCACCTAACTGTTTACATTTAGGTTTAGGAACTTTAATGATTGCCCAAGACCCACACACTTTAAGATAACTCAACTTCGGGGGTCGACCATTCCAATGTTCCTATGGGGTTATTATACTTTTCTTGTTTGGAACTCGATTGAGAAAATGACAGGCGGTTTATATAGCCTCACCCCAAAACCCATCATTGAGTTTGAAATACGATAACAAGGAATTTACCATCTCGGTTAGTGTCCCATTTTTCCACTCAGCCACGCCACTTTGCTGTGGCGTGCAGGGTACTGTGACTTCATTCACTATACCTATGGTTTCAAAATAATTGGGATTATAGTATTCTCCACCACGGTCCGATCTAAGTCGTTTGAGGAAGGTCTCACAATGTAGTTCGGTTTCCGCTTTATATTCCTTAAACCTCTCTATTGACTCATCTTTATGATTAATTAAATACACACAGCAAAATCTCGGCGAATCATCAATGAAAGTTATAAAATATCTTTTTCCTCCTATGGTCGGAGTACTTTTAAAGTCACACAGATCGGTATGTACTAGATCAAGTAAGTTCGTTTCTCTTTGTATCGATGGAAATGGTAACTTCATTATTTTCGTCAACATACACGTTTTACATTTATCATCCACTTTAGCAATATGTGATATCAACGATGAATTAACCATTTCATGCATCCTATGAAAGATGACATGCCCTAATATTTGATGCCATAAATATGAAGATTCAAGCATATAAACCAAACTAGTTATTTTATTATCAACATTTAATTTGAACATCCCATTACATAGGTATCCCTTGCCCGCAAAAACACCCCCCTTTGACAGAGCAAACTTGTCCGCCTCGAAGGCCAACTTGAAACCGAACCTATTCAGTAGGCCACTAGACACAAGGCTTAGCATACATCAGTTAGGGTAAGGGTTTCCCCAGAAGTGAAAAGTAAGTCAACGTTTCCCTTGCCCTTAACCGACACACTCGCTCCATTGCCCATAAACAACACAGTTCCATTGTCCATGAGTTCTATATCTTTGAAGAAACCCTTATCTTTACAAACATGTTTTGTAGCCCTTGAGTCAACCCACCAAGAGTCATCACTCACAACTAAGTTAATCTCTAATATCGTCGCCATGAACCTATGGTTCGAATTTTTATTGCGATGATCAATCCCCTTGCCCTTCTTGTTCTTTAGGCTAAAATAGTCCCTCCTTGGGTGACTGGGCTTCTAACACTCCCAACAGACCATTTTGGCCTTCTTCTCATTTCATTTCTTTTGGGAATGTCCGACTCTTTTGGTTCCTTGACTTGATTGGCTTTCTTCTGTAACATTGATTTTTCCAATGTCACCGGGACGATCCTTGTGGTCATCCTGTAACCTATAACCTTCCTTAATTCTTAAATGGTTAGCCAACTCTTCGATTGACATGTCTTCCTTCTTGTGTTTGAGAGATTTCTTAATATCTCTCCATGAAGGGGAAAATTTGTCAATCAAAGAAGACACAACAATAGTATCGTCCATATTCATGCTATGTTGTTTAAAGTTATTTAAAATACTTTCAATTTCAAGGAATCCCTCCATGACCGGACGTTCATCAACCATCTTGTACTTATTAAACTGGCTAACTAAAAATTTCTTATTTGTGGCATCCTCAGCAATATAGCGTGCCTCTAGAGCGTCCCACGACTCCTTTGTTGTAGGCACGTTGGAGAAGATGTCGAAGAGGGCATCCGTCATCCCATTTACTATGTGCTCTCTACATATGTAATCATTATTCACCCATTTCAACCGGGCACGTTGCTCGGCTAGCATCTCCTCCTCCTCAGAAGCGGTGGCAGGGAATGGTATATTCAAAACATACACCACATTCAGGGTAGTGATCAGAAAGTACATCTTCCTCTGCCAATGATGAAGAATACCGCCATCAAAAAGGTCCAACTTCACGAAATTCGCTATCATTTCCCTTAGTGACGAAGCCATGTCAAACCAAGATCACAAAACAAGAATAAGTTTTACGATTGTTGGTGTCTGCACTTACAAAACTCGCAAGAATGGGTATCCTAGAGATCTCAGGTGTGGAGACCGTGTAGTCGCTTCCGTAAGACTTATTTCAGTGTAAGAAATAGTCTCGGAGATACAACGACAACCAAAACAATGAAGTGAAAGTGTGTACGAGGGGAGATAGAAGAGATGAAAAAGAATGAAGTTTTTGTTCAAGAACTTTCAACACTTTTAAGTAATCCCTCCCATACAAAGTTCTTTCAATCTTTTTAATTGATTCAAGTCCAAAACAAATTTGATCAAAGGGGGTATTATATATGTTAAGATTGAAAAGAGACGTCCCTTAAAAGCACCCCAAAAAGGGGAGCCAAAAACTGGAATAGACCGCGCAAGTAAACCGTCAAAATCTGCTCTATGTCATGTGTGTCGACACACAGATCTATTATGTGTGCTTCTATAAGACTGTGTGTCAACACACGGGCTCTGTGTGTCAACACGGAACTTTGCATTTTGGATTCTTTAAGATTGTGTGTTAACACACGAGCCATGTGTGTCGACACACACATCCCATGCAAATAGAAAGTACTTCAAATAACATCAGAACAAGTCTCAAACACTTCATTAACAATTCTTATTTTGAAAATACATCAACATAGCAGACCACTGTCATGTGCGCTACTGCAACTCGACCAAATCCTGCCTGAATGGTCACCAATCCACCACCACAGCTTCTCTGGTGTTGGCCAGACCCAAATTCGAGGTGGAACGACTCCTCCGTGGTACAAGTGAAAGAGATATGTAATAGATATTAGTATGGTTATCAGGATTAGTAACATCATTGCAACTAACTAGTAATTAGTAGTAAAGTTGTTAGATAGTTACTATTACTAGCTAGGGATTCTATAAATAGTGGTATAATGATCATATGCGGATAACAAGAATCATAATCAATTTCTCAATCTTCTCCTAAATTCTTTCTACTTTCATTAATCTCTCTTCTCCTACTCTTTTATACTACTCTTCTCATATTTTTCTCTATTCTTCCTCTCCTCATATAATCTTTTCTTATAAATTAGATGCAATCTAAATAGATTGTATCAATTGGTATCAAAGAAGTCGATTATCGACACCTGAAATAAAAAAAATGTATCGTGAAGTGTCTCAACTAAAGCCTTGGGTAACCGATCCATCATTTGAGCAAACAAAAGTCCATTGCCAAGATTTTAAGAATCTACACTTTTGATAAAGATTTCTTTTGTTCTTTATCCAATAGATGAAAATGTATTGTGCCAAATATTTTCTCCATTTGATTATCTTGAAGAAATCAAAACAACATAATCATCGATTTCAAAGGTTGAAGTGCAAGTTCATTTTTGATCAAGAGCTAATGCAATTTTTGCATTTTCCTTACGTGGAAGAGCTATATATGATTGTTATTGTTATATAGATATTCAATTTATCAATCTTGAGCCTCAAGTATATAAAAACAACATCCTATTGGAGATGTACATGTTACCTCGTCACATTGCTATAGGCAAAATATAGTTCGTGAAGTGAAAGCAATTCATGTCAAGAGTGATTTTTGTATTAAAAGTGGTGGTAAATTTTCAACAATGGAAGTTGAAATAATATTTCAGTCTCTTATGTCGAAGTTGTCAAGCCTAAACGTACACATGAAATTGCTGAAACCACGTGGTTGGAGAAACACGACCAAGCATCGATGGCCACTCTCAACATGGATTCAACCATTAAGAGGAAACTTGAGGAATTTGCTGGCTTAGAAATAAATGAAATTATTGGATTTTCTCATAAAGATGAGATGGTAGAAGGGTTCAAATTGAGAAAAATAGAAGCTACTCCTCAACTAGAGGCACTTATTGTTGTTTGCAACTCACTGATAGATAAAAGAGCTAAGTTCTTCGAGTTGGATCTAACATTTGAATTTGAAGGTGAGGATTACTTTCCTACAATCACCTATGCTGTGACAGAAAACGAGGTTAAACGAGTTGTTGTTTGTCATCCATTTTTTATTGTTTTTGTGCTTAAGGATGATTCTTCATCAAATGCAGCAATAAATTTCATGGAGAGTTGTCTCAACTTCAAAACTTTGTCAACGAATATTCGTCTTTGATCCTGGTGGTGGAGAATCTGTTTAAGGGGTTGATGTTGCTAATGGAAAAATAAAGGTAGCAAATCGGTGTTGTGCTAGGACGATATGTCGTTGGATATTATTTTAGAGAGCATTATAATAGTAGAAAATTTGTGAAATTTAGTGTATTTTTTCTTTTCTTTTCACCCTTGAGGTCAAGGGCATTTTGGTGGGGAAGTAAGATAACAAGTAAAAGAGATATGTAATAGATATTAGCATGGTTGTTAGGATTATTAAGGTTGTTGGAACTAACTAGTAATTAGTAGTAAAGTTGTTTTTTTTTTTTTTTTTTTTTTTTTTTTTTTTTTTTTTTTTTTTTGCACTTTGTAGTAAAGTTAGATTTAGTTTGTTATTATTACTAGCTAGAGATTCTATAAATAGTGGTGTAATGATCATATTAGAATAACAAGAATTATAATCAATTTCTCAATCTTCTTCTAAATTCTTTCTCTTTTCTCCTACTCTATTCTACTCTACTTCTCATATTTCTTTCTATTCTTCTTCTCCTCTTACATTCTTTTCTCTAAAAATAGATACAATCTAAATAGATTGTATCACTCCGCCGTGATTCAAAGCAAACAATGACATCTTTATAAAGCAATGCCGTGACATAAGCACCGCAAAGCACCGTCAACGATGCCATTCTTCACTCATCGCTGCTACCGTTGAATGGTGCCGCTGACGTTCAACCCTATCCTCCATGCTGCGAAAGTTGTAGTTATGTTTTTTGTTAGGTTATGTCTCAAATTACTTGTTTTATTTTATATGGGGCTGCCGTGTGGTCACCGATCGATCGGGAGGGAATGCCGATCGATCGGGTGATTTAAGGAAAGGATTCGGAATTTTGGCAGTAAAGGGGCCGATCGATCGGCAGTCATTTTTCCGTCGGCCCTAATTATTTTCTATAAATAAGGGGTTAGGGTTTTCGGTTTAGGTGAGAAGTTTCACCCATTCAGATCCAATCAAAGTGTGGTGAGCCGCCATTAAGACAAAGAGGTGATTTCATAATTCCTCCAAGATATTCGAGTGATATGAGAGTTCAGAGGGAGTGATTGTAATTCTTCCATATATCTCGTTTGGGAAGTGTCGTTGTAATTCTTCCATTCAGTTAATAAAGAATCGCCATCTCCGCCCGTGGTTTTCTTCCCCTCTCGTTTTTAAAGGGGTTTCCACATAAATATTGTGTGTTCTTATTTTGTTCTTTCTTTCTCCATATTTGTTTACTTCTCGTTTTGCGTGAGTTATATTATTTGAATCGGATGAAGTTCCCAGGGTTCACGCTTCCGTATTAAGACTTATTCCTAACAAATTGGTATTAGAGCATACCAGATTTGTTTAAGTTTTCTTATCAAATTGGTATCAGAGCCCTGTTTATTTCGATTTAATAATATGACGTTCACAATTAGATCCGAAATTGAGAAGTTTGGTGGTCAAGGGAGCTTCAGCTTATGGCAAGTTCGCGTTAAGGGCCTTTTGACTCAGAATGGCTTGAAGAAAGCTTTAGATGGGAAAGATAAGAAATCAGAGTATCTTACAGAAGCACAATGGGAGGAGTTGGATGAGCAGGCGCTCACAGCAATTCAGATGTATCTTACCGATGATGTTTTGACAGAAGTTCTGGAAGTGAAGACCGCTAAGGAGTTGTGGGAGAAATTGCAGGATATGTTCTGTTTCAAGTCTATCTCCAACAAACTCACAGTTAAGCGCCGGTTGTTCACATTTCGTATGTCAGAAGGTACGTCACTTAAGAACCACGTCAATGAATTTAATTCAATTATTCAAGATTTGAAAGAATTGGATGATGTTCCTAAGGATGAAGATCAGGCAATGTTGTTGTTGTGTTCTCTCTCTACTTCATATAAGGGTTTTGTCGAAAGCATGATTTATGGGGGTAGATAAACCATATCTGTTGATGAAGTTAAGAGAAACCTACTGAGTAAAGAACGAGTAGATAGGAAATTATCTGACTCTGTGTATAACTCAGGTAGTGGTTTATTTGTGAGGGGGAGAACCGAGTATGATCATAGTGAAAACAAGTCTAAGTCTAGGTATCAAGACCTAACCTGTAACTACTGTCATAAGAAAGGGCGCATTAACAAAGACTGTTACAAGCTTAAGAGAAAATTAGAAGCAGATAGCAGGTCTGACCAGAGATCCATAGCAGCTAGTGTTGTTGGTGGTGAGAATGAAGATTTTCTTTTGTCCGTGTCTGAACCTCAGTTCAACTTGAAAGATAGTTGGTTTTTGGATTCAGGTTGCTCCCATCATGTCTATCCCAATCGGGATTGGTTTTCCACATACAAGTCCGTTCGAGGTGGAGTTGCTTTAATGGGTAATGATAATCCATGCAAAGTTCTGGGTATAGGAACAATTCGTTTTAGGATGTTCGATGGCACTATCAGGGTTTTGGGCGATGTTTGTCATGTTCCTAATTTGAAGAAAAATCTCATCTCTTTGGGTACTCTTGAATCTAAAGGGTACAGGTACACAGCTGAAGGTGGAGTTTTGAAGGTCGTTAAGGGTGCATTGACAGTTATGAAGGGCAGAAGGTCAGGTACGTTGCATGAACTTGTCGGTTCCACATTTGTTAGATCTGTTGCAGTATCTTCATCATCCTTGTTGTTGACAGAACCAGAGATCACAAATTTAGGACGTTTGAGATCGGATCGTTCAAGTGATAGGTGTCTGTCTGAGCACAGTGTAAGGGGCTCTTTGTGTGGTCAGTTCAGAGGACTGCTAGTATGTGAACAAGGGCTTTATGTGAAGCAGAAAGGTTTTCTCTTCAAACAATTCCTGACGAGACGTGTCACGTTTGGTGAGTCTTCATTATTGTTATCTCCACAGAAGATGTCATCAGTTGTTTGTGATTTAGGTCAGGTGAGTAAGCCAGAGGGAGTTCAGTTCAATAACACAGTTCAGCAGCGGGTGGCTGTTTCAGTTGATGTGTCAAGAGCCAATTTAGAGAAGAAGATTGACATTGCTGATAACCTCTCAGATATGTTCACTCAGTTTCTACCTAACAGGAAGTTCAAGCTTCGCACGGTTAGGTTTCGTACTTTGTTGTGTTAACCCCGTGTGTGGGGGTTTTGTGGAAAAGGTGGAGTAAATTCTTTTATGTATGTAATTTGAGCCAAGGTGGAGATTTATTAGGTTATGTCTCAAATTACTTGTTTTATTTTATATGGGACTGCCGTGTGGTCACTGATCGATCGGGAGGGAATGCCGATCGATCGGGTGATTTAAGGAAAGAATTCTGAATTTTGGCAGTAAAGGGGCCGATCGATCGGCAGTGGCCAATCGATCAGGATTCGTTTTTCCGTCAGCCCTAATTATTTTCTATAAATAAGGGCTTAGGATTTTCGGTTTAGGTGAGAAGTTTCTCCCATTCAGATCCAATCAAAGTGTGGTGAGCCGCCATTAAGAAAAAGAGGTGATTTCGTAATTCCTCCAAGATATTCGAGTGATACGAGAGTTCAGAGGGAGTGATTGTAATTCTTCCATATATCTCGTTTGGGAAGTGTCGTTGTAATTCTTTCGTTCAGTTAATAAAGAATCTCCATCTCCGCCCGTGGTTTTCTCCCCTCTCGATTGTAGAGGGGTTTCCACGTAAATATTGTGTTTTCTTGTTTTGTTCTTTCTTTCTCCATATTTGTTTACATCTCGTTTTGTGTGAGTTATATTATTTGAATCGAATCAAGTTCCCAGGATTCACGCTTCCGCATTAAGATTTATTCCTAACATTTTTTTTTCCTCATTTATACTGATCACTGAAACTGGTGCTAGATCAGTCATGTATAGATTCTTGCATTAAATATCATATAAAATCAATTTTAAATTGTGCTTCAAAGTCTCAGCACTGAACATTTTTTTCAAATCTGTTTTACATTATTTTTCATATCTACCGACATAACAATGTCGTAATTGCTCACCACTAAACAACTTTAGATTGTTGAAAAAAAATAAGAAGATAAGTAATTAGAACTTCTCTGAAATGATGATGATTGTTGTTATGCTGTGAAGTTCATCACTGCCCTAAAGTCGCTTATGCCCCCGCACTAGTACAACGGGACCAAATGGCACTCCGACCCCTAAGGTTAACAAGACGTCCGGAACACCCGTGTACCCAAGGGTTACCGAACTAGAATATGCCCTAACTTTGCTCAGTTATACAAGGAGAGAAAGAGAGGATAGGAAATTTTGCTGTATTACTTAACATCGAAAACATGGTCATCGTATTGGCTTCAATAAGCTTTTTGTACCGACTATGAATTAATGGAGGTGATTCAATGACCCCAATTAATAGGCCTAATTCAATTCTTACAACGGCAATAAACGGTAGCAAACGATTATATAAGAATATACAGGGTCATCAAATCCAACATTCTCCCATCGAATATTTTATGTGGGATAGGATTCCTACAATAAAATTGAAGCTTATCCAACACAATCACATGTTTGGAGAGGTGTTGTGCGGCGATAGGCAATGGGGTTGGGTGGTTGATGGTTTTGGGAAAATATGCCCATATGTAAAACATGGTGCTAAAACTAGACAAAATCATGTTGAAAAAGACACATCGAACCTATAATTGATCCTACTTTCCAGAGTCTAAATGAAGTGGAAGTTTGTCTTGAAGCCATTGATGATGAGGGCCATGGAAACAATTTTGAATTAGATGATAGGGATTGCAGTGAAGACTCTGATTATGATTCTAAAGATGAAATTGAAGAGGATCCCTCTTTACATTATTATGATGATTATACTGACGAGGATAGTTGATTGATTTTTATGTAATTTATGTTTTTTTTACTTTATGCGAATGAAAGTGGATGTGCTAGTTTTTTATATAATTTGCTTTATAAATGACTGTATGTTTCTTTTTTTTTTGGATATTGCCATAAAATTTTGTGTTTTATTGCTTCAATTTTACATGAAAATCAATGCAACACATATAGTTTTGTTGAACATGACATTTTGTTATCTATTAATATTTCTTGTGCAATATATACCATTTTGTCTCACTTTTCCTTGAGCAACGCAAAATGATTAGAAATACGAAAACGAGTTTAGCGCCGATCGTGATAAATCAAAATATTCTATCACTATCAAAATAAGTCCTTGAATCTTCGGTGTGATCCTCGTCTCCCATGTCAAAAGCATCTCCAGGCTTCATCTTTGTAACAACATTTCAATTTGCCTCAACTAGATCAGGCGTATAAAACACTTGAAATGCTTGGGACACCAACACATATGGCTCATTACTTTTTAGCAAGTGTTGAAAATTCACTAAAGTAAACCCCAATGAATCCTGCTTAACACCTTTTCCCGAGTTAGCCCAATCACACTTAAGTATACCCTAGTTGGCTATTATCGGGTTGGTTACCCTAACTTTTTAGATCCGGCATGGTTTAGGACTTCAGGTATTTGGAAATTTTTGCACACCCCTACAACATACTACATCAACTTCCAAAAATACACAAGATTTACATAAATTAACCTAGAAACTGCATTAATCGCATTAAAATATGCATAATTACATTACACTAAGGGCATGTTTGGCATAGCGTGAACAAGATTGACCATTATATCCCTTCTAACCCTTTTTGTTTTACCGTTAACATTTAACTCATGAAAAACTTTATCTCAACATAGGGTTAAAACTATTGCGCTACCCCCTCCTACTGCAACATCTATAACCAGAGAAGGGATAAAAGATTTTTTCAACATGTTTATTGGCCTAGAGAATTTGGATATAATAAAATACAAGGTTATTCACATTAAAAGACCCTTTACTTTATTTATTGTGTTAAGTTAGTTCTTGTACTTTTAATTATATCAATTTAGTCCCTGCATAATTCATATTGTGTCAAGTTGTTAATGAATTTTTTAATGGTTTGACCATGGGTTCGATTAAATTGAGTCAGCGAGTGCATTGGTAGTGAGTTATTTGCATCTAACGCACAATTCATATTGTGCCAAGTTGTTAATGAATTTTTTAATGGTTTGACCACGGGTTCGATTAAATTGAGTTAGCGAGTGCATTGGTAGTGAGTTATTTGCATCTAATGTAATTTTTAGTTAAAAATTAAATCGATAGCTTAACTTCAATTTTACCAAAAGGACTAAATTAACACAATTTAAATTGTAAAGGGACTAAATTGAAATAATTAAAAGTGTAAGGACTAAATTAAAAGGATGAAAAAAGTACAAGGACCTTTGGTGCAAACCAAAAATATAATTTATATACATAAAAAATTATTTTAGTATTTAATAAAACATTCTAAATATTTTAAAAATATTTAATTCAAAAAATTATTCTAAACAAAAAAATATTTTAAAATATTGAAAAAAATTTGAAATATATGAAAATATTTTAAATATTATTATAATATCTATATATTTAAAAATATTCTAAATATAAAATATAAAAAAATGTATAGACTGTAGTTACAATTACATAATAATATTTCAATTTCAAAATATTAAAAAAATACTTTAAAAAATGTAAATATTAAAAATTATTTTTTATATTTACAAAAATATTTTAAATATTTTAAAGATTAAAAAAGACATTAAAATATAAAAAGTAAATAAAAAAAGGAAAGATCTACCCAAACTTTGCCCTCTTTATTATCCAATTGTTAATCAAACAAAATACTCTAACTTTATATCAATAAAATGATTTCATAATCATATCAAATATATCAAAGGGGCTTAAAGCAAACAAACTGACTTTTTAATTTTGTATAGACAAACTCCAAGTTCAATCCCTAAATCTAAAATTCTAACTTCTTACCTTTCGCTCTCCGTGCAACTAAACTCCAAACAAATTCCTAATTTTGAATAGAAAAACACAAGAAATTACAATAAATTAAAAAGAAACCAAATCTGAAAACCAAAATGCAAGAAAGAGAAGGTGTAAGAGACCTATGAGTAGAACAGTAAAAGAAGATCAGTAAGAGATGACCTTGTGTGGCAAGTACCAAGGGGAAAC
The DNA here is from genome assembly GCA_018398585.1 of Simmondsia chinensis. Lineage (NCBI taxonomy): Eukaryota > Viridiplantae > Streptophyta > Magnoliopsida > Caryophyllales > Simmondsiaceae > Simmondsia > Simmondsia chinensis. The sequence goes on from JAGTTD010000001.1 coordinate 33,979,442, forward strand.
GAGCGACGAGGAGAGAGAGGGAGAGAGGGAGAGAGAGGTAGGGTTTTTTTTTTTTGGGGGGGGGGAGGGGGGTTATTATTGTATTGGTATTAGGATTAGTTTTTGGTTTGTTTAGAAATAAATTTTTACATATATGTTACATATAGGTTGTATGTATATTAGGTTCAATTTTTAACTATTTTTTAAAATAAATTTAAATATATATTTTTACTTTTAAAGAAGTTTAAATTTAGAACTAACATTTATTTTTTTTCTTTCCTAAATTTTATAATTTTTAAAGTTTAAATTTTAATATAAAAGTGTAAAAAATCCAAAAATATATTTTATATATTTAAAAAATATTTAATTATTTAATAAAATATTCTAAATATTTTTAAAATATTTAACTGAGAAAAATATTTTAAATGTAAAAAATATTTTAATATGAAAATATTAAAAATACCTTTAAAATTTTAAATATTAAAGAATATTTTATATATTTACAAAAATATTTTTAATATTTCAAAAATTAAAAAATACATTAAAATACCAAAAGTAAATAGAAAGTAGAACAGATTTACACTAACTTTTGCCATCTTCATTCCAATTGTAACTTTTATATCAATAAAATGACTTCGTAATCATATCAAATCTATCAATGAGGCTTAAGGCAAAAACTTGACTTCTTATTTTCGTATAAACAAACTCCAAGTTCAATCTTAAAATTTAAAACTCTAATTTCTTACCCTCTCTCTCTCCGTGCAACTAAACTCCAAACAAATTCGTAATTTCGAATAGAAAAACATAAGCAAGTACAATGAATTTATATGAACCTGGCGTCTCCTTACCTACTAGTAGTTTCTCCTCCATTACCGCCCAGACCTATCTTGCCATCCTTCCCACCAAGCTACTACACATGGTGGCACCTCATCAAGCACCAACAACTTTGCCTTCAGCAGCAACAGCTCCCTTCTAGATCCTTCTATTACTTGCCACGTCATCTTAGATATTTAGCTAAATATTTTGTGGAGATTTTCCCAGTAATGGAAGGGGAATAATTAGGGTTGAGTATGTGATAAATTGTGTGTGCTCTCTTCTTCTTCTCCCACAAGAACTCTAATTCTATGTCTTCTTCCTTTTCTCCCTTTTAAGCCTCCATTATTGGAGCTTATATATATATATATATATATGATGGCATTCTTATGAGAGGGTAAGAGCATGAGAGGAGTCAATCCTGGCCCTCCATTGTAATGGACGGCCACGATTTGTTGGACACTAAAAAAAAGTAACAATTTACGGCCATAATTTATTGAGTATTGAAAAAAAAAATAATTTCTTTCCCTTATCCCTTCTTTCCTTTTTCCCCATAAAAGGGTATGGGCCGTAAATTTTTTTTTTTTTTTAGTGTCCAATAAATCTTGGCCATCCATTACAATAAAGGGCTAGGATTCGCCCCTCTCACATTGGTTTGTATCAATTGGAATCAAGGCACCTATTCCTCTGCTTGCTTATTGTTGCTTAGCTCAATCCATACATAAGAGGCTTGTATAAGAGAAGAAAAGGCTATTAAAGTGCAATTCAAGTTTTGCACATAAGGTGTTCGATGAAATGCCTTAAATGATTTTCAATGTCACCTTGAGGGAGATCAAAGAGGCCAACGATCTTCGCCACAATGCTTTGGAGAGGTCATTCCAAGAGCTTCGGGAGGTTGTTCATGGCATCTCACTGCAAGTTGCCAGGCTCGTATAAGTGGTGAACAATCATCCCCCAACACCAGCTCTTGTTATAGACCAGCCGCCAATCCCGCAAGTAGAGAATCCCAGATTGGCTGCTCCAGCAATCGCAGGAGGTAATTACCAAGCTTGGACCTGATTTATTATGATCGAATTTCCTAGATTCGTTGGTAAGGGGTGTGGAGGGATGGTTACATCGTTGTGAGAGGTACTTCAGTACCTATAAGATCCCTGATGACTTGAAAGTTGTGATAGCTAGTGTTTTATTGGAGGGTGACGCCCAAGAATGGCTTGATTCCTTTATGAAATCGTGGCCTAGGAATGTGGTAATACCCTGGGAGTTATATGCCACGTGGATCCAAGCTAGGTTCACAGATTTTACAGACAACTCCCTCATGGAGCTTAAGAAACTCCACCAAATGAGAAGTGTTGGCGAGTACCTGAGCTAGTTTGAGTTTCTGGGAACAAGTGTGGGCTGACAGAAGAACAGGAGGTTAACGTGAATGTTTATGAATTATAATTGTATCTATGTTTTCCTTTTTTTTTTGTATTTTTTAACATATAATTTTATTGATCTTTAATATATTGTAAATTATAATACTTATTATTTTATTTTTTATCCACTACCACCACTTCAATGTAAGTTGAGATCATGTAAGTCAAAGCTACACATTTAACCATTTACCAAAAATATTCAACATCTTTATTGGGGCATAAACAACTAAAGAAGTCTGTAGTTGTGAATAGTTATATGCCAAATTAAAATTTAGTCTCTCCATGTTGACGAAAAGTATTTTTAATTTAGGTTACGTTTGTTTTGATGGAAAATCTTTCGTTTAAATTCTATAATTCCTTACATGCCTTCTTTGTATTATATATATGGAAAGTATTTTCTTCCATTGACGGAAAAACTAAAACTTTCATTCATTTTGGGAAAAAAACATCTTTCACAAAGTTCTCACACTATATATGTCTTATTTTTCAATTTCAACTTCATTAAGCATGAACCTCATGCAAATTCATAGAGTAAAATAATTTTTTTAACTAGAGAAACTAAAAAAATTATAATTTTGATTGAAACTATTTATGAAAAATATTCTTTATAAAGAATTATTTTTGAGCCAAACATAGCCTTATTGATTTATATTTTATGTTTTAATTTAGTATTATGTTTTTGCTTCACCATTGAATAATCTTTTTTTTTTGGGATAATAAGATTGAGTAATCAAACCATGTTTCATTATCTTTTTTATTTTCATTTTTTTTGGGAGTAATCAAACCATCTTTCATAAATTTAAATAATAAAAAAAAAAACACATGGACCTTAATTTGGAAATGAAAGTGGGGTGGGGTGGGGTGGGGTGGTTTAGGACCTTTATGTCAAATTTGAACATCTTAGCTATTAACAATGCGTTTGATAAAATAAGAATATTTAATGTTTAGTTATTTGACTAGTTATTAGTTAGTAGTTATGATTTATGGAATTTGAGATTATATATTTTTTTGGGTATATAATTATATTGAAATCTAGTTTTTACCCATAATATCATATGACAAACACTACTGCTCCTATGTTTGTTCGTGTGTTTCATCAAAATAATAACTTCGGTTAATTCAGGTCAAAACAATAATTCTTTAATCGTAATTTGCCATAGTAATAACAATAATTTTCAATTTTAAAGGCCTTACTATCAATTTGGGTTACAGGTCGGGTTGGGTTTTTGCCTAGGTTTGGTTGGGTTTGGGTCTACTTAGGTCTGGGTCATTTAAGGTTGTGTTAGACTGGGTCAACAGTGGGTCAGGTTAGGTCAAAATTCATATCGGGCCTTTGCAAGGTGCATTAGGAATGGGTCGGGTGAGTCTGAGGTCAGGTCATTCTACGTTCGGGTCAAGTTATTTACATGAAATCTTTCGGCTAAATCTGGTCAGGTCATTGATTTTTAAGGTCGGATTTTCTTTGCCACTTTACAATAGCGGGGAAATGACATATGAATAGCCAAGAAAAAAAATTGGGGAAAAATGCAATATGCAACATGCTACAACCTAAGAATTAAACCCGCAACCTCAAAATGATAGTGAGACAAGCTAATAATCGAACCAGTACTCCATCCTATGCTGCGGCTTCACTTTCTTTTTTACATAACACATTTATCAATTATTTATAATGCCGTATATACATTTTTGAAGGTCGGGTGGTAATATTGTGGGGTCCATGCTCCCCGGTACTCATAATGTAGATCCGCCACTACCTAAGGTTTGAAACATTTATCACCTAAATACCCTATTTTAAAATTTGATAAATTTTTGTAAAAATTTAACCAATTATTTATAAAAAAAATAGGGCATCTTATGGAGAGACCCCCTTGAAACTTACAATTAAACATAACATACCACCTGAACTTTTAATTTTACAAAGTAACCCCTTGAACTTTGTTATAACACAAGATACATCCCTTGAACTTTACAAACACAATACACCCCTACACTTTTAATTTCAAAGAATAACCTTTAAACTTTATTATTATACACAACTTACCCCCTAAACTTTGTTAATAAATGCATCTCAATCCTTAGATATTAATATACTTGAAATTAAAAAAATTAAAATAAATTATGAAAAAATATTATTAAAAAATATAATAATATTTTTTAACTTTGAAAAAATTAGACTAATAAATTTAAAATAAAAAAAATATATCAAATTGAAAATAAGGAATTTTCTCTTTAATACAAAGATATGAATTTTATAGTTTTAGGTTCAAGAGAGAAGTTTTGTGTTTCTAAGCAAAAAAATAAAAAAAAAATAAAAAAAAATAAAATATATATATATATATATATAATAAATTTACATAAAATAATTTTTTAATTAAATATAGTAACAACATTATAAATTTCAAATATAATAAAATACTTTTAAAAATTTTATAAAAAATAGTATAAGATAAAATCTATGTCTATGTTATATATTATGTAGGAGTTCCTCACCCTCTTGCAAAGTTTCCCGCCACTATTCTCCCCAGTTTAGAGCATTTAGTTCTCAAAGATTAAAAAAGAAAAAAAAAAAAAAAAAACTGCAAAATTTGATCAACCCCCACCTCACTACTCACGGTTTATTTGCAAATAGTGTATCCACATCCAATACACGGACGATGTTTATATCTTTAGAAGCTATAATTCTACGTGTGAATTTTGTGATCGGCGAAATGAAATACATTACATATCTAAAATATAACATACAATGACATTTTGTTTGTAAAGTGTCTTTTATACCACTTACATGACTAATCTAGTTATTTCTTATAAGGGATTTGTAGAGAAATAAAACTATTAGCATCATCTTTTTGTTAATTTGTGGACACATAGTCTTCACGAATAAATTCGAGGCAATTTTCTCGTTTTTCTGGTTGTCATTGCTGTTTCCCTGTTGTCAAACGTTACTTGAGGTTGATTTATTTTCATATGATTAATTTTTGAATTTGGTTCTATTTATCCCATAAGCTAGATTATGCATAATTTATTTGAGGTAAGCATGAAGTGTCTAATTGTATAGAAATTAAATTGTTGCTTTTTAAATTTGTTATACAAAAAAGATGCTTTTTTATCCCTCTTTTTTTATCTAAGACTTTGTTGATTTTATACTTACATAAGTTACTTTTGATGAACAAACTATTATATAAATCATATTATATTTTCAAATTGAGTTTTCGTGAAAATATTATTTTTGCACTTTCTTTTTTTTATTTTATATTTTTTCACATTCTTTTATAACTCTATCTAAAAATAAGTAGTTACATTCGTTTTAATGCAACATAAATTCTATAATTATCGTTTCATCGCCAAATGTATTAGTATTTCAATTTTTTTTTTTTGTATTTTTATGTCAGATTTTATTGGATAGTTAATATTTGTTGTTACCAAATAGAGTAAATTAGACAAATTTTTATTTGAAATTTAAAATTTAAAGTAGCTTACTTTTTAATTGCCTTGCAATTTTTTTTTTTAAATTTTGTGTAAATTTTAAAGTAGCTTACTTTTTAATTGCCTTACAATTTTTTCCTAGATATCTTTTATATTTTGTTATTCTAAGTGTATTTTATATTTGTTTTTCTTAAAAAAAAATATTTTACTCGTCTTTGTTTCATATTTTCATCTTTTATTAAAATGGTTTTTGTTTTGAAATTTTTTTCATCTTTTTGAGTTTTTTTGAATTTTATATAATTTATTTTATTACTTTACTTTCTCTTCTTTCTTAAATTTTTTCTTCTCCCGTATTTTTTATTTAAATTTTTCTTACGAATGTCATTATAACACATAAAATAGAAGGAGTCACCTTCATATTCTGAATAATTTTCTTTAGTTTTTTTTATATTTTTATATTTTTATGTAGTTGATAAGTGGCCCGAATCTCTATAATATATTTTTGGATTGATGTTAAAAGGTAGTCACATTACGTGAGTAATGTATAATGTATAACAAAATACAAATAGAACTACCGAATGTCAATAATGGGTGAAGCTACAATACCTTAAATGTCGGAAAATGCTTAGATAACTATTCATCCTCCACCGTACCCAAACTATGATGCGCAATTCGATCAATTGGGGTATATTATGAGTAAATAGGTGTTGAAAATATGATACAAGCTAACCTTTAGATTTTGGAGGTTGTGTCCCACATTGGAAAAATAATGTAGATGATCCTTTACTTAACGGCCACATTTATTTTACGGAAAATATCTTTCAAGACTTGTCATTAGCCATTTACCCGTAACGGTTTGATGTCATTAAAATTGTGATCGTTGGGAATTTATTAACAATATAGCCGTTACAATTTATTACGTTTATTATTTTACCGTTACAATTTATTGCGTCCATTATTAACCGTGACAATTTTAATATGTTAACCCACACTATATAATACTTACTACCCACTCTCTCTCTCCATCCCAAAAAGACTCCCAGACCAGAGCTTTCCATTTCTCTCTCTTCCATAACAAACATATTGCGTGATTGATTAAATTATGAGATTAAAGAATTTGGCACTTGCGATTCTCATTCTCCTTTGATCAGATCTAAATTCCAATTCACATGCGATTCTCGTTCTCCTTTGTTCATATCTAAATTCCAATTTACATATCTAGGTTTTGGGCAAAGTTCTAAGGTATTCCTACCCGGCAATTAACGAGTGCACACTAAAAGTCGGACCGCGTTAATCCTAGAGGATGGTAGCCAGTTATGTTGTGTGCACCAGAGCAGCGACGAAATCGTCTTTTAGGACAGTGGCATTTACCACGGCGCGATATCATCATTTTGTAAGATCTTTCTAATTGCTCTCTCCTTCGATGCTTTTTTTGTACTCTAGTCGAGTTCTCCATTTTCCAATATTATTTGATTGCTTTGTTTAGGTATTTCGCTGAATTTTTTCGCTGAAAATTTACTGAAATTCATTGCAGTATTTCGTTGATATTTAACAGGGAATTTCACTATCACTTGCTGATTTTTCGCTGTGTTTTACTGCTGTTTTTTGCTGTTCTTTTTCTGCAATATTATAGAAATATTTTACTGCATTTTCCCTGCAGCATTTTACAATAGTATTATACTGTAATATTATACTGCAATTTTAACTGTGATTGCTTGTGGTTTTTATTACTCTTACAATCCAAAAGACAATTTTCGAATTTGGGTTGAGAAGTATAAATTTTCATAATTTTAGAAAGGAAATGTAAGAAAGGAGTAGAAGCGGGATGGACCCATGTTGAAGAAGTCTTGATATGTAATACTTGAT